>JAWIIG010000046.1:1800000-2104782 GCA_033557465.1 Ichthyophis bannanicus | reverse complement strand
GCTGGACATCTGCCGGCCACAACACCGAGGGTCTTCAGTCCATACCTCTCAAAGCTCACTACTTGCCTGGAGAGGGAGTCCGGAAACGGGGACCAGTGCCTGCGGTCTGGCCATTCTAAATCGGTCTCTTGGGGGTTGGGTTGTCTAAGCAAACTCCGACCCTTCTGTGTTCAGGCTTACTGGAGAGCCACGGGCTGGTTCCATTGGACATATGGTTCCTACTGCAGTCTGGTTCTGCGAAAAAAACCTCAACTGCTGCTTGCTCATGGCTCCCCTTGAGGGCGAACCGTGTTTTTTTTGTTTTGTTTTTCCTTATAGGCTTTTAGGTAGCCTCTTGGATTCTAGGGGATCCCATATGTAAGGAATGACTTCCTGATTTTTCCAGAGAAGAAAGGGGTTAGTTACTCACCTGTGACAGGTGTTGTTCTTTGAGGCCAGCAGGAATCAATCAGGTCCTCACAATTCTGCTTCCTTCCCTTGGAGTTGTTTTCTGTAACCGTAATTTCTTTTTGGACCATCTTGTTTATAAACTATGTCATCTGAACTGAGCAAAATGGCAATCTTGGCGGGGGGAAAGGGGCACCCCACAACATGCATAGTGGCATCTTCCAAAGGCTTTCTTGGAAAGCCAGAGGAAACATGCTTCCGTGACGGGCTCAATCGGTGGCCGACGTCATTCATATGTGAGGGATGATTCTTGCTGGTCCCTGGGAGAAAAACTGTTACCGGTGTGGAGTAACTATGCTTGTTTCGCATGTTACTGCTGAGTCTATCCCCTTTCACTCTCATCCTATATCCCTAGTCGCAGGTCGCAGAGCTTGCCTTCAATTGAAAGAGGGGGGACCCTCCTGTGCATTTATGTCATTGAGGTATTTACATTTCCTCTATCATTTCGGCCAGCCCATATTTTCTCTAAAAAGTATACAATATTATGATCCTTAAAGTCTGTCCTCTTATGCTTCATAAAGGAAGAGCACTAACCATTTTAGTAGCCATCCTCTGCAATGACTCCAACCTGCCTATATCCTTCTGAAGATGCGGTTCTCAGAATTGCAACTCAATACTCCAAATGAGGTCATACCAGCGACTTATACAGAGGCAATCATCACCTCCTTTGTTTCTGCTGGACCATTAGTCTCCCTATACACGCCAAGTATCCTTCTGGATTTTGCAGTTTGCCTTCTCTACCTGGTTAGCTACTTTAAGCTAAGACGTCAGACATATTTACGGCCCTCAGGTCCTGCTCTTCTTTTGTGGACAGAAGTACCTCACCCCTACAACTGTACAGCCCTTTTTGATTTTTGCAGCCTAAATGAATGGCCCTGCATTTTCGCATTAAATTTCAATGCCAAATTCTAGACCATTTCTTCAAGTTTAGCTGTCTCTATTCCGCATGTGGGTTCAATTCTTTCTTGGCGTGGGTCTACTCTCTTGCAGGATTGTGGTTATCGTCTGCCAAACGATTCAAACCTTACCCAACAATCATTCTGCATGATATCACTAACAAAAAAATGTTAAAACAGAAATTTGGATAAAGGACCAGAATCCCTGTGGCACAAACCACTGGGCGACCCACTCCCTTCGTTAGGCCCGGTTCTCCGGTGAAGCCGGTACTTCAGGAAAAATGGCCTATTCAAGGTGGTTCCACTCTTGTCTTCTTCCAACGGGGCCCGGTCTGCTTCTGTTCTTGGAGCCGCCTCTCATCTCTTCCACCTTCCGCTCCATTCCCTTTTACCTTGGCGGGTTTTTCCCCAAGGGTTCTGTTCCTTGGCACATTCTCTTTGAATCTTTTCCTGGTTACCCTACCTCACCACTTGTCATCCAAAACAATTCCGGGGATTTCCGCATTTTAATATGCGGATGACAGTATTCTTCGACCTTCATACACACGTCCCCACTTCTTCCTGATCTTACTCCTCCTTCAACAATTGCCCTGCACTGCCGTCACCCACTGGTTAACCCAGAATTGCCTTCACCTTAATCCTGGCCAAAACCACTGTCATTTGGTTACCCTACGGTCATCCCTCCCCCCCCCTCGCTAGCCCTCCAATCACTTTTCTACCACTCCCATTATCCTTAGTCATATACTTTCCGCTGTATCTTGGTGTTTCTTCATTTGTATTCAGCACCTTTCCTTTAACGCTCAGTAGCTCACACATTACTAATTAACTCCTTGTTTTCTTCCTGCCGCCTCAACTGCGTTGCTATCAAGCCCTTTTCTTCTTTCCCCCTTCTGCCCTCTCTACTCTACTATTCTCTCTCTAGTCATGTCTATGGTGGTTTTTTTTTGTTTTGGGATTTTGCTAATTCTATCCTTAATCGGCCTTGGCTCCTCCCATCTACACCGTATTCAAAGAATTCCAAACACCAGCAGGCTCGCCTTCTTTGCTCCCTCATCTCATTTATCACCATAATAACATCTTCTTTCTCATCACCACTACACTGGTTACCTTGTTCCCGTCCCGATCCCAATAACAAATTACTTACTCTGGTTAACAAGGCATCCACACCAACTCCCCACAATAAGTCTAGCTGATGCTTAAATTTCCACATTCCACACTCAAAGCCCACCACCCCCCCCCAGCTCCATTCCCACTTAAACAGATCACCCTTCCCCAACCCCTTTCTGAAGCCCAGGTGCAATCCAGCCCACTCGCTCCACGCTTTTTGTCTTTTATAGGGTCCCGCACTTGGGAAATTCCCTTGCCCCTCCAAACATCCTCTCATTCCCGATTAGAACCCTCTCATTCAGCGTTTAAAAACAGCAGCTAAAAACCACACCTCTTTTTCCACTCGCATTTTAAACCCCTCCCCCACCTCCCCCCCCCACTATAGTTCTCTCTCTCATCCTCCTACTATCCCTCACTCTATTCTGGGTTTTTTTTATAATGTGTAATTTCTTTGCATTTCCTTTCCTGGCCTTGCGCCATAAACTTTTACTGGGTTTTTATGTATTGTAAAACGCTCTGATTTTATTGTGAAGGGCGAGTTCAATCAAATTTAATAAAAACATAAACCACAATAAACATAACACAAACCCCCTTTCTCATCCCCTCATAGTGAGCTCCATTTCCTTTGTACCCTTTGTCACCGCCCACTCACCCAATTTTATAACCCAATTGTGTTAACTTTAGGAGGTCCATCCCTAGAGTGCCCCAGTGTGTTTATAAGTTTGGGCCTGTGAGGGAAACAGCGTTCAAAGGGCTTTTACTAAAAATCTAAAATACATCACAAATCTAGGGCCTCTCCATTGGTCAAAACTCCCAGTCAACAAAAATTCTAATCAGATTTTTGGTCTGGCAAGATCTAACCCTCCCAAACCGAAAAACCCCAACCCCCCACCAAAAAAAAAAAAAAAATGCTCTGGTGTGAATCCTATGTTTGCCGTGGGATCCGGCAGTCCATTGGATTCCAGAAACCATTCACTATGTTTTCTCCTTTAGTAAAGCCTTTCCAATAATGTTACATGCACAGAGTTTAAACTAAACAGCCTGTAGTTCTCACGGTCATCCTTTAGTTCTGCTTTTATGTAAACGGCACCACATGTGACTCTCTTCCAGTCCTTCTGGCGGCCCACTCCCATAACTCTCCAAAGAAAGGGCATTGGAAAGCTCAGACATTGGAACTGCTTTAATGTCCCCAAGTTCCCTCAGTATTCGTGGATGTCTCCCATTTAGGACCCGTGGCTTTGTCTACTTTTAGTTTAGCTAGTTCCTTTCGAAACCAGTCTTCTGACAAAATTGTTTGAAAGATCTCCCATATTTTCTGTTGGCTATATGGTGGGTGTTTTCTGAGGGCCTGCTCCAGGCCCCTTCATTCTTATGAACACAGAAAACAGAAATATATTAGTTAAGCAATTCTGCTTTATCCTTCGTCAGTTTATGCATATTCCTCAACTGCATCCTGATGAGTCTGGACAATATCACTTTTGCTATTCTTCTTCGCGCGTAACATATCTTAACAAATGTTCTAGCCAATGCAATTAAAATGTGGGGGAATATTTTTTATTCTTTTTGTTACCTTTGCTTTCCTGACTCACTTTTGCCTAGCTTCTCTAAGTTTTCTTTAAATATAGAGGCCTGAGGTCCTTCCGCTCTTCTATGATCTCTTGTATTTTGAAGGCCTCCCTCTTTTTCTTCCACCTGTTCAGCTACTTCTTTTGAGAAACCACACAGCAGCTTCCTTTGCCTTTTACATTTATTTATTTTTCTAACAAAAACGTTTGCTGTCCTTAAACTATTCCCTTTTTCTGTTTTGCCCACTGTTTTTCTACCATCCCCCAGCGGTTCCCATCCCGCTCTCTGAGGTTTTGTCCCCTCTTTGCAAAGTTAGTTTTCATAAGTCTAAGACCCTTGCTTTTAAATGGATTATAACAACCCCTAATACTAATACTGAAACCCTACCTTTCTGGTGAATCAATGGATGCAAAGGTGATCTCCCACGTGTAACCTCAGAAAACACTTTCCCCGATTAGTAAACACTAAGCTACAGTATGGGCCACCATTAATGTTGTGGTGTTGTTTACCAATTTGCGCTGACTAATTCTCGCGGTAGAGAATCCAGGATTTTATTACTTTTAGATGACACCACCACGCAGGAATGATTGGCCATCCACATTCAGGGCCATTACTGAAATCACCTATCAGTAGCACTTCTCCTTTTCCACGACAATACTGTGTATGTCTGGTATTAATCATTCATCCACTTCTAACCCTGTGAGGGGGGATCTGGCTCTATAACCCCAATACAAAATGGATTACCCTTTTCCCTCTTTCTAATTTAAACCCATAGTGCCTCCTCTCTTCCTTTTAAGAACTGCAATTCTATGAGCTTTAATTTATTTTTTTTAACATAAAGTGCCAAACTACCTACCCTTCTTCCTATCATGTCCTTCCGGAATAAAGTATAGCCCAGCTATAATTTACATCCCAGTCATGGTTTTCTGTGAACCATGTTTAAACTGCAACTAAATCCAAGGTGGCCTTTTCCATTAAAGCCTCAAAACATCTGGGATCTTAATTTCCCATGCTTGCGGGCAATTTTACACACCGCTTTCCAGATGTTGCCCATTTTTGCCAGTTCTATAGAAGGTATTTAAGGTTTCACTTACCTGGGGGCTTTCACCAATTGCCTGCGGCCTCTCTTCACCCATCCCCATCAAATCTAGTTTAAAGCCCTCTTCAGTAAGCTAGCCAGTCTGCTGCTGAAAACACTTTGATCCTTCTTGGACAGATAGGGGGACCCCATCTCCGCTCTGCAGCCCTTGAAAAACATCATCCCATGGTCTAGGGAAACCAAAAAAACATTCAAGGAACACCATCCATGGAATTCATCTCCAGGATGCAAGCTTATCTGCCCTGGCCTTTACCCTCAAAAGGAGGATTTAAGGAGAATACCACCCGCAGACCTGTCCCAGAGCTGTGAAGTCACATTTGATATGTTCGGCGGGGGGGGGGGGGAAACTTTGTTTTAGCTAGCAGTATTCATTTGTGCCAGCATGGATGAGCAACCTTGGATAATAGTCAGCAGGCCTTCTTGATGAAGTCTCGGCAAAAACTCTCCACAACATCTCAGACTTGGCACCTGGCCAGACAGCACACCTCTCTGGACATCAAATCTGGTCGGCAGATGGACGCCTCAGTACTCCTCAGGTAGAGAGTACCCAAGCACCACTTCCCTTCACTTTGTTGTGGTGACTGATGCTTAATTCTTGGGGTGTTGTTGAGCTGTGTGGTTTTTTCCTGTCCTCAGATGCTTCCACCTCCTCCACTTCCAGGTCTGAAACACGGTTTCTTTCAATGGCAAGGGCTGAAGGAGTTGGAGTGCTGATACTGCAGGCTCCTGCTGGGGACTAGTGTCAAACCTTCTTCCTTCTGTAGCCTCCCATTCTTCACACTCTGTATCTTTCAAAGTAGCATCTCGTCAATGTACTTCCACCCTTCTCAAAGGTTTCTCAGTCTTGCCACCTTTTCCATGAGGCCCTCTACTTCTTTCCTGCGAGCCTTCAGTATGCAGGCATTGTCCTACACCTGTAGCTGGTCCCTCAACTGGCCCTGGGAATCTCTTTCTTGATGCGACAGAGGCGCAAAACTGTAATGGGAAGGCAACAGCTTTAGCAATATGCTTTTTACCAGCCATTGCTTAGTTGGTGGAGCTTTTGGTACTTGTTGAAGTAAAAGAGAGAGACATACCAAAGTCCTTACCTATTTCCTCAGCTGTCCTTTAAGAAAAAAATAAAAGCAGTTAACCTTAATTTAAGAGTGGTCTAAACAGTGCGTGTCCTATGTTCCTTGTGTAAGCCTAATGGGGAGTTGCCTTATAAAGCAAGACAACTTTCCACATGGGGTGGGTGGGTATCGGTGTCGGTAGGGAGGGACCTAACACCTGCTAAGGTCAGTAGCTTCGAGGGGTTAGGCCGTGAATGAACTGGCAAGAGCCTTAAACGCCAAACCCCACAATCACACACAAAAAAGTTGCCCTTTGTTGTATAAGAAAAAAAAACAAAAGGCTTTATCCTTTAAAAACCGAACAACAAAACTCCTCTTTAAGAATAAGGCTTTTAAAAAAGAATACCTTACAGCTTGTGAGAGGGCTTTCAGGCAGGAGTATTACCTTGCTTTGCAAGGGGGTGCTTCAGGAATGATGATATATATAAACAGAACAGACATAACTTATGTAAACAACAATCCACACTGAAGAAAGCCATAGTATGGGTAGCTGAAATGTTGGTTTCCAGTTATGAAAGACGCAGGCATTGGATCCAGAAAAATTCACCGGATCATCATACTAGTTGCGGGAAGCCCAAGAGAAAACATTTAAAGAAACTCGGGTGAGGAGAGCATCTCACCAGAGAAACTTCTGATCTAGCCCAAGAGAAACACACTACACAACTAGCTTACCAGGAATCACAGGAGGAGAGTGGTGAAGGAGCACAGCCACATCACAATTAAATCTTTTTTTTTTGTTAAACTTTATTAGAAACCTGACTTGGCCTATGTTTCGGATCTAAAAAAGGACCAACAGAAAAAAATACAAGACATGAAAACCAGAAAAACTTATATATCAAAAAATATAAATACATATAAAAAAATGGAGTTCTTAACAGAATGTGCATAAATCACAAGTATCTATAATTAAAAAAACATGCAGGGAAAAATTTAAAAAAATAAAAAATTAAAAATGAAGTATGAATACAAAAATAATGACAGAATTTACTAATATAGGTCATGAGTCGTTGGTTAAAGGACACACATAACACCATCACTGATAAAAAATCTAAGAAAAGGAGATATGCAGAGGATCAATTAAAATCTTTAAAATTATCAAATAATATAATAAGTATAAAATTAACATTTTCTTTTCAAAAGTTGACTGCCAGAGCTCAGTATCAGGGAAAAAGAATGTTGGTGACAAACGCTGAAACTTCCTAAAAGGAAGGAGGTGAGAATAACTAGTTGTGGCTGTAATAATAAAAATTTTAAAAAGGGAAGAATATAAAGATTATAAAATATAATATAAGAAAACATTATTCAATTATGGGCCTAATGTTAATTTGGGCAGGTTATGCGTTGGCTATGGTGCACAGCCATACCCATGCTCAAACCCCTTAACCCCAGAGATTTCCAATGCTGCAAGTGCTGGAAGCCGCAGCAACGATATTTGCATGCTGCCCGGTTGAGCTCCTCCACCTAAAAGATAGGCAAGAAAAAAAAAAACCTCGCCTATCTGTTTAGGTGCAGATCGCTAACCCCTTGGGGGCAGTATGCAATATCGCTGCTGCCCGGTTATGGATCGTCTTATGCCTCCTCTCCTCCCTGGGACGCCTCCGACACGCCCTGATTGCTAAGTGGTTAGCACTGGGGTGCGTAAGGACCATAAATCTGGGATATTCAGCTGCACTAACCATGTTAGTGCCATTGGATCTTTCTCTGGGCGGCAAGCCTACACAGTTTCCAGGGCTGATAAAATGTGTAACTGCCCTTCGGAGTATTGGGTCATATGTCTCCAAGAATATGTTTCATATAAAAACATCTACAGATGAATAATCCTTTTAAAAATGAAGTCAAGTAAAATTTGGAAAGGGATACAACTATTGTGATAAAAATAATTTAAAACAAAGAAAGGCAAATGATAACAAAAAGCTGATGGGGGACGTGGGGGGGGAGGGAAGGAAAAAAATGACGAGGGGGAAAGGGAAGGGTGCAGGGTAGAAAGACGAAAATGGGGGAGGGAGGCCAGGAGAATCTGCAAAACTTAAGATTTGAAAACAAAGAAAGCAACTCACGTTCATAAATAGCCTTTTATTAAAACAGATTAAGAGGATGCCAATTAACATATAAGACTTCCATAAGAGCCATGGACAGTGCGCGGGGTGGAAAAAGGGATATTGAATTTAAGTACATATTGTAAAAAAACATGGTGCCAAAACAGAGATCAAACAAGAGAAACCAAGATAGAAAAAGAGTGTAAGCAGGGCCTTCAGATAATTATGGTCTACCTCAGTGTGCTGTTCATATGAATTTAAATCATTTTATTTGCTGAAATAAATAATGCAAAAATATAACGCACCTCAGTATACGAGGGAAACGGAGGTTTGTGCAGAATGGAAAAAGGCTGTGCATGGCACAGTCTGTCTATAATGAGGAGAGCAGCATCTCTACCAGGGGTAAGCAACCGCTAAGAACGCGGTTTATGGTTAAGCTGCTAAGTTTCACAGCAGAACTTAGAGACAAAGAAAATGAAATACACATCTGAAATCATAAAGAGCCAGCCCAGGAAGGATAGGAGTATGGCAGCATGGGAAGGAGAATGGGCGAATTGATTACAGAGCATGCCTCGTGGAATTTTTGCAGCCCCTGTGTGTTGTGTGTGATTGTGTGTATGATATTCAACTTTGCTCTCTTCATTCAAAACCTCAATTACCTGCCCCTTTTCCTTACCCATTTACTAAAAGACTCCATTTCCACCCTATCAACCCCTTCCCTCTGCATTAACCTCAAACTTACGTTTTCCAGTGCCAAAAAACTGTTCATGCTGTCTTTAAGCATTACTATGGTTACAACCCTCTCCTCAAAAAAACCTTCCACTGGACCCTTCATTCCGCCCTTTCAATAAATCGCTCCATCTCCCTTCCTCCCTTTTGCATCCCAAAAACTAATTCAAAAAACATGCTCTCTTGACTTTTCCTCTGAAGCCGTTCTGGATCCACTGGCAATCCGGCTTTCGTTCTCTACCAGGCATCCGGCCTAACCAGAGATATGGTTTGTGGCAATGAGGTGAGGGGAAATGTGCTTGTGGGGAAAGACATCACCTGATGAAAATTAATTTCCAACCCCTCTGCGTGTGTATCTGTGGTGGTGGGATACAGGAGGATTACCTAAGTGGCAAGAGGGATGGAAGCCAAAAGCACCGAGTGCTGCTCAAAAGCATAACCTTTTGCACTTTTAGGAGGGACATTGGTAGTAACCTGTACCAGAGTTGGCGACAACAATAAATGAAAGGCATGGGGCAGAGGGTGTAAGGCTACATGGAGCCACAGTTCATCAAACCCTACAACCACCTTACTGGACCTTTTGGGCCCCGATTTTTTGAAAGATATTTACACGGTTTTACCAGCCCCAGTAAACACCCTGTGGAAATGCCTTAAAAGGGGGGTATTCAATGGCACCGACACAGTTATGTGCCATTGCATACCACCTTTCTAAAGTTCCCTACGTGCCCCGATGCTATCCGGGTAGCAAACGCTGGCGGGTTGGGGCGTTCCGCAAGGGAAAAGCCCTCGCCTATTCTTGTAAGGCAGCGCCAGGGAAAAACCTAAACTGGGCAGCCTTGCAATATCGCTGCTGCCCAGTTAGCTTGGTGGCTTCCTGTTGTATGTGGCGATCAACTGGATATTCTAATGGCTGTTACTATGGCACTGAATAGCCAGGTTAGAGGTCGGCAGGAGGAGGGCTATTGCACACCGATTGAGGTGAGAGATGCGCACAGTTTCCAATATCAGGCCCTTTCTGTCTTTATATGTTCTCATTTATTCCTATCCAGTATCCAAAGAGTGTAGTTCTATATTCTTCTAGTTTGCTGGTCTTAAGTCTTCACAGATTGGCATTCCAGGGTAGAAATCTAGTGGAAGGGTGCCAGGCTGGAGAAACTACTTCAGACTTTTGACTGACTTGCCAAAAGGAAAAGATAATTGTATTGTAGTTCAACACCTTTCTCAGATCGTTCAGGACAAGATACATTCAGGTATGGTAGGTATTTTTCTCCGCGCCGAGGGCTTACAATCTAACAGCTCAATGCAGAAACCCGGTGGCTGGGAGGTCACAACACCTAAAGTTCTAATGCAAGGGATTCCTAGGATGCAAGTTTAGTGCAGATGTTTTTGCAACAGCAATGCTATAAGCAAAACAGCAATGCCAGTGACGCTCTGTGCAAAAACGTCTGTGCTAACAAACAAGGAGAAACTAGCCCAGGCACACACAGGAGCTGCATTAAGCAGAGACTATATTCCTTTGTGCACAGAAAAAAAACAAAAAAGTTTGGCACTTGTGCTCCATGTGCTGGGATTGCAATACTGGCACCAGATAAACCAAACCATATTAGTCTGTACAGAAGTTCTGTTCAGAATAATATAGAAAAAGGGAACAAAGGGCAAACATATGGAGAGCTGTGGTACTTACTTCCCGTAGCATGCAAGTTCCAGATTTAGAAGCTTGTAATGGAAAAAAGACAGACTCTGATATAATGGCAGTCATGGGACATGGTACACAGAAAAACACAGTAATTGGTATATGATGGAAGTTAAAGGACCCAGGCATGGCTCCATCTAGTCTGCCTAGCAGGTCACCCATCCCCCATGCTTTTGTGTAGGGGTTTTTTTTGGATCCCCACCGCTCCGCTGAAGGTCATTTCCTTATTTACTGAGATTATCCCACAAGCCACTCAATTAGATAGCTTATTTTGATTTTAATCCTGTTGCTATAAAGGGATCCCACTGTGTCTGTACCATGCCATTTTGAATTGCGTCACTGTATTTGCCCCCACCCACTTTCCAACGAGAGGGACACTTCAACCAGCAATCCACCACCCTTTCAGTGAAAAGTATTTCATGAATTTGCCTTTTCAAGGGGGGTTTGGGGGGGGACCCCCTTGCGAGCTTCATGTTAAGCCCTCTAGTATTACAGCCTCTCTGTCTTTGAAAAAAAGGTTTGTGTTGGTCATTTAATACTCTAAGATCTAAAGGTATTGAATCATATCTTCCCCTGTCCCATCTCTCTCCTCCAGAGCTATTACATAGTCAAGTCTTTTCAAGTCTCTTCTCATACATCTTGTATGGTGCAGTCTCCAAATCATTTTGGTTGCATTCCTCTGAAACCGTGTTGCCAATCTTTTATATCCTTTGTGAGATATCGTCTCCAAAACTTGAAACACAATATTCCAAAGTGGAAAACCTCACCAGCAACTTGTACAGTGGGCATTAGTACATCCTCCTTACTCCTCTCTGTATGCAAGACCTCAAAACAACAGCATTCTGGTTTTGGCCATAGCCTTGTCATCAACTGTTCGTCGCCACCTTGAGATTGAATCAGACAACAGTCACTATGCAGGGCCTTCTCATGGTTTCGTTTACACACAGCCTCCTCGCCCCCTATCACATTTACAATGCCAATTGGAATTTCTCGCCAGCCCAAAAGTGCATGACATTGGCAATTCTTAACATTAAATCTTAATGACAAGGCATTAAACCTTTCTTCCAGCTTTTGTAGATCTTTCCTCAATGTTGTTCAGTCTCTCAGGGGGGAGGTCCACGCTGTTGGCCAAATTTTTTCATGTCATCTGAAAAAAAGCCAGCCTTTTCACCAATTGCAGTCCTTCAGCAAATTATTCACTCACAAATACATTGAACAGTACCAGTCCCAGGGAACTGATCCCTGGAGCACGTCATTAATCACCTTCCTTTCATCCGAGTTTGAGTTTTCCTGTTGGACAATCACATTTCTCGGTCATCTGGTCAGTGAAACCAATTTCGGATCCCAGTTCACCCACCCTTGGGGACCCATCCCCAAAGCTGGTCAGGTTATTTGATAAGTCTCCACAGGAGGAAAACCAGATCAAAGGCTTTAGCTGGAAATTCCAGGATTAGATCATATCCAATGGGCATGCCCCTTGAATCTAGTTCTCTCGTCACACAGTCAAAGAACTCAATCAAGATTTTGGTTTGGCATAAATCGGTCCTTAGTAAAACCATAATTGGCCTCAGATCATGCACACCTATTGTGTTTCAAGAAAGTTCCACTATTCTCTCTTCAGGAGCACCTCCATACTTTTCCTGCCACGAGGTAAGGCGTACTGGCCTGAAGGTTTGTGCCAACTTCATTTCCCTATTACCACTTTTGTGAAAGAGGTACCACATCAGCCCTTCTTCAAGTCCTGCTTGGACACTTGCTCCATGTCTCCAAGCAACTTATTAAAAACATTCTTTAAAAGACCTTGTAAGAACTTCTCGGGCGGCTCTGTCAGTCTCCTGGGAGTATCCCATCTGGTCCCATGGCCTTGTCCACTTTTAGTTTTTTTGTTGGGCAAGATGTTCAAACAAACATCATCTTCTGTGAAGGCGTGTGGTTCTACTCCATTCCCATTTGTGTATTTGTCAATCAACAGGTGGTCCTTCTCCAGGATTTTACAGAACATAAGTATTTAGCATTTTCGCTTTTTCCGATGTCACTTCTTTCCATGAATCCGTTTTTGGCACCTTTTGAGACTTGCAATTCCCAACTTTAATCTTCCTTTTGACTCCCGGAAGTATTAACCTGAAAAATGTTTTGTCACCACTCTTTGATCTTTAGCTAATTCTTTTCTTCGCATTTGCTTTTGCTATCCTTATTTTTCTCTAGTTTTGTCCTCTTTTAGCTTCATCCTGTATTCTTTTCTCTTTCCTTCTTGGTCCGCTGTTTGTGAAGACTGAATTTTGTGGGGGAAAAGCCGTGTGTTTTTGCCTTTATTTGGGCAGCGCACTTTTTTGGAGGAAAAAAAAAAACCATATAGGGTTCCTTTTCTTAGTTACTTTCCTTTACTTCCTTACATATGTTATCTATTGGCCTCCTTGTAGTTTATCTATCTACTGCAATTCTTCACTTCCTCTTATCTCCTCGCACCCTGCCAAACTCCTCCTTCAGGGCACTTGACCATTTTTTACCACTGAGAAGTCATGCGTCCATGGACAGAAAGGGAAAGGCAATCCAGAGCCCCCTGCCCAGGTGAGGGAAGGAGGGGGCTGCAGAAACCTGGGGAGATTGCGAGTTCGCAGGGGGATGGCAAAGAGGGTCCAGGGTCTGGGAGGTCCCCCAATGCTGGCAAAAGAGCTGCTGCGCCAATGCCGGGGACATAGGTGACATCTCATGTGGCTGGAGGGAACACTGCTAGCCAGTTCCACACCAAGGCACTGTCTGGCCCGGGAAGATAGGTGGCTCAGAGGGTGATGCCCCAGGCTCACTGCAGAAAGAAGGCACAGAGTCATGTGCCTCCAGGGCAGAGGCTGTAAGAAGGCCGGTAACTCCATTGTTTTGTTCACAAACGAACATCGTGATTCCTGGTTGTCTGTCTGGAACCAAGCAGTCACTCAGTGCCGTGAAGGCCTTGAGAGCCAGGCGCCACAAGCTCAGAGCTCCAGCAGTTGATCCTGCTGTACTGAGCCTCATAGGGTGAATCACGTCCATTGTTGGTGCCCCAGAGTTCCTTGCAGTGGGAGGGGCCCCTCAGGCCTGATTAAGGAGGAAGCCATCCAGTTAAGGACCACCTGATGACATCGGGAAGGGCATGCCTTGCGAGCAAGGTTTCCCTGTGCCAATCCTGCCACCAGGTCAGGGAATCCACCCAGGCAGGGTGTTGACCAAGATGAAGGTCAGCCTGTTGCCTCCCGCGTTCAACTGTGGTTGCGAAGGCACCACTATGCCCGCCCGGCCATGTTGAGGAGAGCGTTGGGGGTACGACATGGACCGTGGAGGCCATTGTGGACACAGAAGGCGACAAGCTATAGCAGTTGCCTGAGCCGAGAGACCACAATTGCAGCCATTGCATGTCGGATGCCCAGAAAACATGAGGCGGTTCTGCCCTGTCCTGCAGTCGAGGAATGGCCAGTTGGCCCCACAGAGTAGTGTTTCCCAAATAAGACGGGTCCTGATGAACTTCCAAAGGACTAGCACCAGAGAGAGGGGGGAGAGGTTGGGGTTGTTGACCCATGAATCAAGATGCCCCAGAAGGGGAAATGGTCTGCTGATGCTCGTGACCCAAACAAACCTCTGTTCACGAGGAGGTTGGTTCTCTAGATAAGGATAGATTGAAGGTGCCCTGGCAACCGGAGATGGGTCTGTAGCCCATAGCCAGACATTTGTGAAGGACCTGCGAGTGGCGGGACGCGAAGCTGAAGGGGAGCACACCCTGTAACTGGTAGTAGTGGTTCCCCTTGTACCATGAAGTGGAGGTACCTCCTGCTGCTTGTGAGATGAACAAGGATGGTAAGCAAAGCATCCTTTACGGTCCAAGGGAGCATAGACAATCGCAGCCCATGCTGGAGGTAGTGCAGCAGTGTTCCAAGGAAGACGCATTGTTGAAACTTTCTCTGACCTTCCTCCCCGACAGAAGGAACTTGTTTAGGGGGTCTTGCAGGACGAGGATTGGTCGGAGGAGACTCCCTGTTCTATTCAGGACGAGGAAAGCTCGGGAGGGGAGGTTAGTTTTAAAACCCCCATTCTCCTGAGGGTTTGCGGTAGGACTGGTTCGACCACACCATCCTCAAGGAGGCCTGCTAGCTTCCTGAGTCAGGAGGGTGAACCTGGTGTCAGGAGGAAGCCGCCACCAGCTCCCCGAGGAAAGTAATGAGGAAGTACGAGGAGGAGTGGTCCAGATTGAGGAGATTGTCCTACAGGTGGGAATCCATCAACCACCGGTGCCTGGTTTCTCCAGGTCATGTACTGGGAGGGCCTAAGTGGGACCTTCGGACACCCCCCCCCCCCCGCCCCGACCGGCAGCAGCTTGATTCTCCATGTGAACGGAGGAAAGCTATGCCTATGGCGTGCAAAACCCTAAGGCTGGCTTGGAGCCACCTGCTGGTGGTGTGGGTCATGGGACCCTTTAGTTTGCAAGGGCCATGAGCTGCGCCTTTGTCCTGGCTTGGCCTAGACAAAAGGGGGGTTGACGCCAGCGGGTTAGCCCTTATATGAGAGCCCCTGCACTGGAAGAAAAGGCTTCTTGCCCTGGCTGTTTCTTCTTGGGGAGGGGAGGAGGTCTTCTGGGAAAAAAAGGCGAGTATGGGTCAACATACTCTTCACTCAGTCCTCCACTGCCTTGTCACTCCATGGGCTTGCCAAACCAGTTGCTCCCCAAGGCACCCGAGGAATGTCCAGCAGTTTCTCCTGAGACCAGGTCTGAGGATTTAGAGACAGGGCCTGACTGGTGGGCTCCGATGCCAGCAGAGCTGCCATCCAGGCGGACGGGGGGGGTGGGGGGGGGGGGGTTAGTTTTTGAAAGCTGTTCATATGCTGCGCCTGTGAGGTAATTAGAAACCACTCTCCGACAGGGGACTTGAGAGGGTTCTGGAAACGGCGGATGTGGGTTCTGTCAAGGCCCACTGCAAAGTCTCCGAGCTCCTTAGCGAGGTCATAGAGAAAAACATCGCAATGTACAATTGGGTAAACCTGGAATGAAGCCATGACAGCATGGAGCCCTGGTAAGCCTTGTGCCCGAGGGGCATCGGAGAGTATTGATGAGGGGGACTATCTGCCCGGTGGGACCCCCGAAAAGGCGCATGGAGGGGTATTCGGGCTTTTCTGCTTCCGCATGGCTGATTCAACCACCATCGAGGTGTGCGAGGAAAAGCTGGACTTTACGAAACACTGGTCCCCGCTGGATTCTATACATGGATCCAGGCGCTTGCTAACAATAGGGACGGGAAAAAGCCGGGGTCTCCCACATTGTGCAGGAGGAGCCAGGTTGAGGATGGAGGGAAGCAGAGATCATAAGGGGTTTCCTTTGGGGGAGGGACTCATATTGAAGGATTTACCAAGTTCCTCTTGCGTAGGGCTCAGCCTCCGACTCACTAGCGAGCACCAGGGCCTGCGCCATATCCTGGACGAACTCCAAGAAGGAGGTGTCCGCAGAGAGGGGCGACTGACGCCTCTGGGTCAGCGGAGAGGGGTCCGAGGGAAGGTCCTGGTGGGGACCAGGTTTCCAGAGAGGGTGTCCCCTTCGGATTCCCAGTCCAAGTAGTTAACGTGGAGGACTCTGGGGTCGGGGTGGTTCAAGAAGGGTCGGTGACTTCTGCACCAGGCTTTCTAGAGGCCAAAGCCTGCCCGGAAAGCCCAGAGTGCACTCGGCTTGCGTGAAGATTTTCTTGCACCTGAGGATCGAGGACCAGAGATCGAGGACCCTCAGCAAGGACCCTCACAAAGGCTTCTGGCTTCATCGGGAGGTCACCCTCGTGGGCCAGCTGGGAAGAGGCCTCGAGGTCGAGTGGTCGCCCTGTGCGTCTCGGGAGGCGGCTTGGCCAGTGGGCGTCTGGCCCCCAGCACCTGCTTAGCCATAAGGAATGCAGAAACGCTAGTGTTCCAAGGACAGCATTCGGGCCTCCCACTTGGTGAGTGGGTTCCACTGCGGGGACACCGACGCCAGGGTGGACTGGGTTGGATATCGAGGAGGAACGGAGAGGGGAATCCTCATTGGGACGGGACTCTCAGAAGACCAGGCACCATCGCCAGAGGATCTGTAATCAGTTTGAGGGTTACCTTTATTGGGCCGCTCCCTTTCCGACTCTGGGATCTGCTGAGGAGGGCTGGGAGGAACCGGGGGCGCGTGACCAATCACGCTTGTCTAACACCCCCGACAGTGTGTGTCACGGCCGCCTTCTTTTTTTTTCCGCTCATGCTCAGGTGGGTTTTGCCACCGGGGCCTGAGTAGGCGCATTAGGCGGACTTCAGGGAGTTGTGGGACCATGGAGCGGAAGGCTACGGTGGGGATACAGGGGCACTACACTTACGGAAGTGATCCATCCAGCTTCTGCTTATGACTCTGGATGGCCTTGGAGGACAATCTTCTTGCAGAGGGAGCATTGCTCAGGGGTCATGGTCAGTTCCCAGGCACCTGAGACAAACAGTCGGGTGTGGTCTGTGAACGCAACATAGGTTCGTAGAAACTAACTATTCACATTTTTTGAAATCAGGAGGGGATCATCGGGTGGGAAAAAAAGTGCGAAAATCAGAGGCCATCGGGGGCAAAAAAGTTACCCTGGCGAAGTGGAAAATCCTCGATGTGGGCCGGCGGCTAACTAAAAGAGCGCAAAAGCGCAGTGGAAAAAAAAAGAGGGAAAAAGGAATCCAGATATCGATGAGAGCCTAAGCAATGGAGGCATTAGGATGGGGGGGGAAAAGAGGACTGGCAAAGGCCGGGAGAAAAAGCAAAAAAACAGACTTAGCCTTTGAAAAAAAACTTTTATGGGGATGGAGATACACGGGGCCTCCAAAGAGCTCCACGGAAAGGAAAAAAAGGGAGACCGAGTTAAGATGGCACCCTTGGGCGGGAAGGGGACCCATTGCATGCGTGGTGTGGCGTTTCCCAAAATCTTTCTTTGAAAGCTGGGGAAAAATGCTCCGTGCGGGTTCCATCAACTGCCAAACTGTCACCCATAATGTGAGGATTGAACTTCCTGCTTGTTCCTGGGCGAAGAAAGGAAAGTGCATTGAATCCCATTGCAACTGGTACCTGGCTATGGGCATAGACATGCTGTAAATGTTTGCATTAACGTAGGTTCATCTAATACCATCTCAATAGGGTGAAGGTAAGCGCACCCCTCGGTAATGACATCATGCCCTTAAGGTTACTCATCTACATGTTAACAGGAAAACATTTGCAGGTCGCACCCATAACAGTTACCATGAAGGTTTTGCACTTAACGCACATTCGGTTTTGCACTAAAATGCATTTTTAGTATACGGGGCCCTTAAAAAAAAGTGGTCACATTTAGTAAAAAGTCGGATGATGCAATGGGAGAAGATTTAGGGAGGGTGAAAAAACAAAGTAGGGGCGTGAGACTTCCGGTGGCAATGAGCTGGTGAAGACGTGTTCAGGACCGGTTCGGTGGTTGGACCACACCTAATTTTAATAAATTTCAAAACTGCATGGTTTCGACTAATACCCTCCATTTAATACTTGATGCCATGGTAATCAATGAGAGACCCGGTTATCATAGTAAAGTGAACTTTACAATCAACATAACAAACTAAAACGGTGCGGTTAAGGAGAAAAGCCCCTAGAGCACACGAGGGGGAAGATGGTGGAGGGAGCTCCGGGCGAGGCCCGATCATGGAAACCACACCAGGGGCATTGTTAAAAAAGTTACAAGCTGACAGTGATGGGAGGCATTGTTAAAATGGTTCTGTTCGCTGGCGGAACACCGATCAAGCCTTGGTAAGCCAGGGACTTATTGGGGGACTTTATGGGGCGCATCGGAAAAAAGGCCAAATACAATGCCTTTCGGATCTGGTTAGGGAGATACTCAGTCACACCCAAATAGGGACAGGCTAAAAGTCATGGGAGGATCTGGTACAACAGCAAGCGAGAGAAAAATAGACGATTTGGAGAACCAGGGATGGGGAGGAGAGGAAAGAAACCTCCCGGTTCATAAGGGGTATTGCAGAAAACTGTAACAGATGGTGAGCTGCATGGATTTCTAGAGACCCTGGATTTACACAGCAATTTAGTAGTAATATACCTCTGGGCCCTCTGAAGTTGGAACGAGGTGCATTGGCTGAGCCTAAGGCGGGAGAACTCGTGCCGTCCGAGAGCGCGGTCAATTTTGCTCGGTTTCTGGAATTCCAGCAGAGAAAGAAGAGGACTGGTTCTGCGGGTGGCCCGGGGTCATGGAAACAATTTTTTTTCTGGCGGACTCGGCCCAGATTCTGGTGTTCCAGGATCATTTCCCCATCTTAGTGAGCCAGAAAACGGCAAGCGTTTTCCACTGTGTGCGGGACAACTGGCGATCAAAGGCCTGCGCTTCGCCTTCATGTATCCGCGCAAACTGAAGGTGGACTAATAATGGGACAATCTAAATACTGAACAATTGCCTGAGGAGGCCCAAGCTTTTCTTGGCGCAGTTGAATGGGGGACTCAACTTCTTGAGCATTTTGAAGAATGGTTGGCAGTACAGGATGGAGGGGCCCCATGTACTCTCTTAAAAGGACGTGTTGGGGCAGAAGGAGGAACGGGTTTGCTGGACTCAGTTAGGATTCCTATTTTTTTCTTCGTCGCTGTATCTTCTTTCTTCTTGCTCTTTCTCTCAACTTCTTTCATGGTGCTGGCAATATTTATGTCCCGGCTCTGCAGGGTTTGTATTTACACTGGGGATGGCGGGGAGGGTTTTTTTTTTGAGTGGCGGAAAGTAAAGTGGGTGAGAGAACAAGAGGGTGGGTTGGTTGAGGATATGGATGGGGTTAGGTAGGAGGTTTGTTAGGTGTAGTGTCTTGTGGGATCCTTACACTGCAAGGGTGGGAGAAGGGTTAGGATTGCGAGGAAGGAGGGGGAGAGTTTGGAGAGCGGGTTTCTGGGTGGATGGGATTGTGGGCAAGGGTGACAATAGTTTTGCAGATGGATAAAATACATAATCTGGTTATAGAGGGTGGACCTGGAATTGCCAATCGGAGAATGGGGCTCTGGGGGGGGGGGGAGAGGCTGAGGCAGATCAAGTGAGAGCGGGGGGGGGGGGGGGAGGGGGTAGTCACAAGGGGGGGTAAGGTGTTCATGGGGGGGAGGTGTTCAGGGTTATTTGGGAGGCAATGGAGGTATGGGTAAAGGGGTAAAAGGGGGGGGGGGGTAAAGAGGACTTCATCCATGGGGGGGGGACCTTAGGCAGGCAGGGAGAGGATGGCTTTAGGCTGGAAGGTCATTATTGGGGGATTGTTGTTTGTATCGGGGCAACATGGGACATTACCATGATTTTAGCTGCCGTAGAGTGGTGGTGAAGATTCGCCTAATTACTTGGAATGTCTGTGGGATTGTGAGTCCGATAAAATGGACATAAGGTGCTGAGGGCATTGCGGGATAAATTTGTGGAACCGTTGCCTTCTTGGCAAAGAAACCCACATGTCTGATAGTGAACATGCTCAAAACTGAAGCGATGGTTGAGTGGGGGGAGGTTTATGGGTGTAGCTGCGCTGGAGAACAGAGCAGGGGGTCGCGATCTTGATTAGGAAAGGCGAGTTTAACTTTTTTCAGTTGGAAGGGGTAATTAAAGGGGCCCAGGGGGGGCGGAGGCAACTTTGTCTGTGGACAGATTGGCGTGAAAAGGTTCTTGTTTTGTTTAGGGAAGTGCATATTGTTTCCAAACCAATTGATTGGAGGATTTTTTTGATATGAAATGGATGAGGAACCTGGCAAACAAGCTGGCGGATCGTGAGGAGGAGGAAGATTATTTGTGGGAGGAGGAGATTATAATTGTGTGTTCGATCCCACAATAGATAGGGCCCCAGTGCGGGGAACAAGGCAAATGCCCGTCAGCAGCGCCGATTGACAGCAAATATGCGATAGTGTGGGATTTGTTTAGACAATCTGGCGGAATGACTACAAATCCTAGTGAATGTGTAGTATACACAATCTGTCTAGAAGATCATGGTATGGGGGTCTCGACTAGGATTTCTTTTTTTATTTCTTTTGCAGTTTATTGAGTAGGGTAGAAGGCGCTCAGGTGGGGCAACATTCTGATCTCAGACACATGCAATATGGTTTGTGATTGGACCTCAAACTTTGCTCCCTATGGGAAGGGGATTTGAGAAAGAAGTGGGCAATTTCCCTTTTACTGAAGGATGACGAGGCTTTTCAGCAGTATCTGCACAGTCAATGGGAAGACTTTGCGGAAATGAATGCGCAACATAGGGATAACCCGTGCCTGCTTTGGGAAAAAGCAAAGGCATTTATGTGGGGGGTAGTGATTGGATTTGTGAGTAAGAGCAGGAAAGACCAGAATCAAAAAATAGTGGAATGGGGGCAACAATTGCGGGCGGTTGCGGTTGAGATTGGGTAGCCGGGATACGGAGGAGACTCTATCCGCATATCTGGCACTGCAAAGTCAACTAAATACTGTACTTCAGCAAGGGCAAATGCTCATTAAAATTATACTATAAATACAAAACTTTACCGCTTTGGGAATCGCCGGGTCAACTCCTTTCTTTGTTGGTGAAGACTAAAGCAGGGGGCACACACTAGCGGCTATCAGAAACTGCAGGAGGGGCGATAAAAAGCCTCACAAGCGGAGGTAGAACAGGCTTTCCTGATATACTATCATACCCTCTACTCGGCTGCGGATGCTGGCAACCAAGAGGTTAGTCAGTATTTTCAGAATTGTGATCTACCCCACCTGGACTCCACTCAACAAGAGCAGTTAAATGCACGAGTACTCCAGCAGAGATTCAGAAAGTGATTAGGAGTCTGAGCACATCTAAAGCACCTGGGCCAGATGGGTTTAGTGCAGAATTTTATCAATTGCCGAGTGATAAAATATGTGTACCGCTCATGAATATGTACCATCAATTGGTGACAGTACAGTCATTTCCCTATTCTACTAATGAAGCTTTGATTACGGTCATTCCTAAGCCATGGTGGTACCCCCTGCTTCTGAGTTTGTATCAATCTGGTGACACCCCACCCACTAGCCCCTTCTCTCCTCCTTCTTTTCGGCATCGTCTTACCTCTGACACCTTTAGGAACTTCCCTCCGCCACTTCGCTCTTTCCCCTGGATTTTTCTGTGCGTTCACCTGACTGTCAGGCCTCGCTCTGGAATTCTGTCCTTGCCAGTGCCTTAGATGATTTAGCACCACTCCGTCCCTCTCCTAGGCCCCGCCGATCAGGGCGTTCCCCCTGTTTCATCCTTACTTACGTCTTCAGCGGAGCCAGCTCCGCCAAGTGCAGCGCCAGTGGTCCTGTCACACTTCTCCAGATTTACTTCTTCGTTTTAAGAATTATCTCTTACATATCGTGTGGACGTCCAGGATGCCAAACGTTCCTTTCACACCGCTGAAATTTCTGAGGCCGTGCACTCTTCTAGACAACTCTTTGCAATCCTCGGAAGCTTTCTTCTACGGGTTCAACTTGCGTTTCTGGAGCCAAAATCCCAGATCCCTATCTATTGGCCAATTTCTTTTCTGATAACGTATTGAACCTGCGTTCATCCTTTTCAAACCCAGTCCCACCCCCTCCACTATCCCCTGTTTCTCCTGCCTCCCTCTGTGAGATGCCAAGCCGTTTCCTCCGATTCGTTGTCAACTCCCCCTGCCTCGCCGCCTAATCGAGCTCTTGCCCATACTTGGTCTTCCTTCCAAACAGTTCTTTCTGCTGAGGTCTTGCAGGTTTTGTCCAAATCAAGAAAGGACCACATGCGCATTGGAACCAATCCCATCCAGATGGTTATCTGAGCCATCCTTGAAACTTGTGCCAATTTTATCACTACCATTATTAACTCTAGCCTGTCATCCGGGTCTCTTTCCATCTGTTTGGAAATCTGCAATTGTCCGCCCCCTATTGAAGCAACCTTCCCTTGATCCCTCTGTCTTGTCACATTGGCGCCCTGTCTCAAACCTCCCTTTCTTAGCTAAACTTCTGGAACAGTTTGCCTTTGAACAGTTGAATTCTCATGTCGAGGCCACCAATACTCTCCACCCCCATCAAGCAGGTTTCCGGCCAGGACATAGTATGGAAACTGTTTTGTTAGCACTCTTAAATGAACTTCATGTTGCCCATGACAGTGGTGAAGTTACTCTCATTGTTTCCCTTGACATTTCCGCAGCCTTTGACTTAATTGATCACCGGACTCTCCTCTCTCGTTTATCTGATATATGGTTGCGGGGCACGGTCTTACAATGGTTTCGTTCTTTTCTTACAGCTCGCTCTTTCAGTGTCCACTCTGGTGGTTTGTCCTCTCCCTCTCTTCCGCTCAACCTGTGGTGTCCCTCAGGGTTATGTCCTCTCTCCCCTGCTATTTAATATTTTTCTTGCTCCCTTGCCGCTTTTGATTCAACAATATCCTGTCTCCTCGTATATTTATGCGGATGACATCATCCTCCTTTGTCATGTCTCTCCGCTCATCTTGGATATTACCCAATTCCAATAAACTGGCCTCTTAACAATGTTGCCTCTTGGTTTTATCAGAACTTCCTTCACTTAAATACTACTAAGTCTTCGGGCTATGTGGGTATCCTTGAGTGGTTCCTTGTCCTACTGTTGCCCTCTGATTGGACTCAGTCCCATTCACCACTTGTTCTCTTCGTTTCGTTACTTGGGAGTTACTCTAGGTGATTTCCCTTACCTATTTCTTTTCACACTCCGCATATCTCGGAATTACCCGCTGTTCATTTGGCAGTTTCTCCGTCAGATTCGGGCCATTCGTTCCCTCCTTCCTTTTGGTTCTTTGGTTACCCTCATTCTAAGCATTAGTTATCAGTCGGACTGGATTATTGCAACGTTCTTTTGGCTAACCGTCCGAGTTATTCAACTTCAGCATTTACAATCTATCCAAAAACACTGCAGCTCCGGTGATCAATTTTGCTCATCGTTTTGATCATGTTACTCCCATTCTTCTTAAATTGCACTGGTGACCTCTCCGGTTCCGTTTTCGCTATAAGTTCCTTATCCTAACACATCGCACCATTCATAGTGACAATCCCCGGTCCATCTTGCTGGCCTTATTTCCCTTCACACTGCTATCGGCAATTACGGGCCCTTCATGCAAACCGTTTGTCCCTGACCTCCCCATCACAAGCCTGCCTAGAACAAAACTCGACATTCGGCTTTCTTTTTCCTCAGTCCCTTTCTTTGGAATGCATTGCCACCTTCCCTCCGGCTTGAACCCTCTTACTCCCAGTTCAAATCACTACTCAAAAAACTCAATCTGTTCCAACAAGCTTTTGATCTCCCTCATGGTGCTCCTCCCTGAAGTTAGTGTTGATTGTGGTGTTCAATGGCTCTTATGTGCGTCTAGTCCCCTCCCTTTGCTCTCTGGTCTTTTGTGTCTTTTGGTGTCTTTGGTCTAGTCATGTGATATGACTTTTATGTTCTATCCTTTCTTTTGCTTTCCTGTTATTTTTATGGCGTTCTTTTCTCTTTTTTATGATTTGCTGTGCTGACCTTTTTTTTTATTGTACACTGCTTTAATGCTTCGGCCAAAGCGGTTTATCAAATGTTGAAATAAAGATAAAGATAAAGATCCCATATCGTTACTGAATGTAGACCTCAAAATTATGGCAAAAGTATTGGCTTTATGATTATCTGAGATCATCCCCGCCTTGATTCACCCTACTCAGGTGGGGTTTGTTAAGGGGCACCAGGACGTGGGCAATACTATTCACCAAATACTGGCAACTTTGACTCATTGTAAGGTAATGGGGGTTCCTACCTTGCTCATTAGCTTCGACACCGAAAAAGAGTTTGATAGAGTGGGCTGGCAGTACATGTTTAGGGTGTTGGAGTGGTTTGGTCTGGGAGGACTTTTTCTTAAAGCGGTGCGGGCATTGTATTCTGCACCGTGGGCGGGGTGTTGATTAATGGTAAGCTTACTGATAGATTCCCACTGTAGCGAGGAACAAGGCAGGGGTGTCCTCTCTCCCCACTGTAATAGATTCTCTTCTGGGAACTATTGTAATTGCAAATGCGGTTAAACCCGAATATACAATGAGTGCAGATGGGATCCGATGAAGTTAAATAGGCAGCGTATGCGGATGATCTATTGGTGTGCCTCACGTCTCCGGAGCGGTCTCTCCCAGTTCTTTTAAAGGAATTTAAACGTTTTGGGAGTATTTCGGGATACAAACTTAACTTTGATAAACCAGAGGCATTGCCCACTAGTGAATCTATGCGCCTTTCTTGGGCAGGTGGGTTCCCTCTTAAATGGGCAGAGGTGTCTTTTCAGTACCTTGGGGTGCAGGGTCAGTGGCTCCCGAAAACCTATATTGACTTAATGTGGCCACCATTAGTGGCTGATATGGCAAAACACTTAGCGAAGAGGCGGGATCTTCCTCTCACCCTGGGGGGGTTGGATTGCCTTATTTAAGATGGTATTCTTTCCTAAGTGGTTATATTTGTTTCAAATGGTTCCAATATGGCTCTTGCATGAGATTTGGATAAAAACAGACCAACTTTTATCTCGGTATTTGTGGGCAGGACAAAGAGCGCGGATTGCCATTTCCAAACAGAGGGGTGCCTGGCGGTAGGGGAGATGGGCGTCCCAACCTTAAGGCATATAATTTGGTTGTTTATTATGTCATCTAAAAGACAGGCTGTTTGAGACGCAAGATTATACGATATTGGTATGTGAGCGAGCTTTGGTAGCACCCCTTCATCTCAGATATATATTACATGCAGCTGGGAACAAACTGACGGTTTCTTGGCGACTGTGTCCACTTGTTACAACTATGCGACAGGTGTGGAGGTGGATATTAATTTTATTTATTTATTTGTACTGTTTTATATACCAACCCTTCCAGCAATCAGGAGCGGTTTTACATCGAACAATTGGGTTTACATAGAACAATGTTATAACATTATAGAACTATAGCCTATATAACCATGGAACATTTCACCTTACAAGAACCCCAGGATGGGTGTTATGTAGGTTAGTTAGAACATAAACATATACATTTTGATGTAAATAACTATATACATACAGTATATGGTGCATAGTTTACCTAAAAGGATGCATTCTTTATGCACGTGAGCGGAAGAGGGAAGGTTCTATCTAGGAGGATGTGCTAGGAGAATGTTGATTTGCTGGGCAGCAAAGATTTTGTAGTTGGAAAGGGGTTTTCTATTGTAGTGCTATAATGTTCTGTAAAGAGCAGGGTTTTTAAGCTCCTTTCGGAAACTCCAGGAGATCTTTATTGACCTAAGTGACGTATGGGAGTATGTTCCATACTGCAGGCGCAGTGATATTACTTGTAGATAGTTTTGTAATGCAGAATGAGGTTGGAGTAGCTAGTAGATTTGATTTACTTATTCTTCTGCTTCTGTTTTCTGGTTGAGCTTCTATCTTGGAGGACAAAAATGATGGGGATATGCCATGATAAGTTTGAAAATGATGACTAATGATTTGTATTTTATTCTACTGGCCACCGGGAGCCAGTGAAGGTTGTAGAGAATGGGGGTGATGTGATAGTTAGTCTTGCCTTGGATTTCACCCTCGCCGTAATATTCTGGGCTAATTTATTTATTTTTATTTATTAACAGTTCTTATATACCGCACTATTAGCCATCAGCCGCGGTTTACATTGAACAGAAACATCCGACAATTTACATATGTCTGGTCATTACATTTAACAGGAAGTAGAACTTGGATAAACGGGCTAACTATATACATTGGTGGTTCACCTGATAATGGACAAGGTCAACTATATACATAGGTGGTACAACAATACAGGAAACTGTGTTATTTACATTGTGGGGTAAGCCTGTTGCGTGGGTCTTCCTGTTTGACTACTTCTGCTCTACTTCTAATTGGAGGGGATGGAGGCTACTACTTCTAATTGGAGGGGATGGAGGCTCTTACTTAGGCAGTCCCTGTAGTATGCTATTTCAATAGTCAAGTTGAGGTGTGATGAGTGCCTGGATCACTGTACGAAAATCATGAGTATCTAGGAGGGGACAAAGGTGTTGAACTGTCTTTAGTTTGTAAAATATAGTTTGTGCCATGTGTTTGATTTGAGCTGTCATCGAGAGTGATCTATCAATTATGATGCCTAGGTATTTAACCTCATCTTTGATCGGAACATCTGTGTCATGGAGTTGCAGTGATGGTGGGAAGGGTGAAGTTTCGGTTTCTTGGTACGATTAATGTTTCTGGTTTTTTTTAGATTTATTTGAAGATTGTTTTCTTTTAGCCATGATTCAGCTTCCTCTATACAGTTAATGTTTTGGTATGTGGGGCATTTTATGTCAATGGGTGTGTAAACCATGATATCGTCTGCATAGATATGATAGTTTATATTGTATTTCTTGAAAACTGAACATATGGGTTGAAGGTATATGTTGAACAGGAGGGTGGAGAGAGCAGAACCCTGGGGGAGTCCCTGTTCTTGGGGGAAGGTAGATGAAATGTCCTGATCAACTTTCACATATAGCCTACAGTTGGACAGATAGGATTCAAACCACTTGAATGTTATTCCAGATATGCCTAATAGAGCAAGCCTAGTTAGAAGGGTGTTGTGTTCTACGTTATCGAATGCAGAGGAAATGTCCAGGAACACCAGGAGTATGCTTGGTTACATTATCTAAGCCATGTAGAAGAGTATCAAATAGTACCAGGAGTAGTGTTTCTACTCCATGATACGGGCGAAATCCATATTGGTGTTCATATAGAAGGGCATGACTGTCAAAGTCTTGGGAGTTGGATTTGCGCAACTTTCTCCAAGATTTTAGCAAGGAAGGGGATGCTTGCAATGGGTATATAATAATGTAGGGTCATTCCCTTGTTTAGGGATCTGTTTTTGAGTATGGGACGAATAATAGATTGTTTTAGTGCTGTTGGCATTATTCCGGAGGATAGGAAGTGGTTGACTATTTCCATAATGAAAGGTGTGAGTTCCATTTTTGTTACCTTGATCCATGAAACAGGACATGGATCAAGGTATGAGATAGTGGTATTTATTTTGGTAATTGTTTTCTTGGGTTTGCTTTACATTGATAAGGTGAAAGCTTGCCATTTGGCAGGAATGATGTGGCAGCTTCTGAAGGGAGGGGTGGTTAGCGGGTATTGTGTTTTAATTTAGTTGTAAGGTGGTTTGCCATTGTCTGAGGGTTAATCCCTATGTTGGTTGTATAGTTTTGATGTGTTTTACTTAGTGTTTTTACCAGTTCAAATAGTTCTGTGGGGCGATTTATGGCCTTGTTTAGTAAGTTTGTGTGATAAACCCATTTAGCTCTAAGAATTGTTTCTCTAAGTGTTCAGAGCAGCAGAAGTGTACGGTCCTTGTTATCGAGGGTTTTACGTGCTCTCCATCTCTTTTCAAGCTTACGACGCTCCCTTTTAAAGGTTTGTATATCATGGGTATACCATTTTCCGGTGTGCTTATGGGTAGGTTTCCGGATAGGCATGTTGGATTTTGCAGCGTTGTTTATTGTGGTATACCAGTTTTCAATGGTTTCTTCGAGTGTCATGTTCTGGTGAGCAATTTTTTGCATGACTTCTTCTAGGAAAGTTTCTTTGTTCAAAATTGCCTGAAACGTGTAGTATGGGTAGATTTGTTGGATGTAGCTTGCGTAATGAGGTTAATGGGAAGATTTGTTGGATGATAAAGTGATCTGACCAGAGGGACTGAGTGGTTGTAGGAAGGGAGAACTTTGGGTGTGCAGCAATAGATATTGAGATGAAAATCATGTCTAGAGTGTTACCCTTAATATGTGTAGGTGGGTTCATTACCTGGGTGAAGCCCATTTCCTTCATGAGATCAAGGAAGGATGTGGATTGCTGGGTAGGAAGGGATGCAAGGTTTAAAATCCTCTAGTATGAAGTGGGACTTCTTCGAGGATGTGGTACATGCTAATTCAAGCATGGGGGAAGGTTGTTGGTGTCTTGTGGGGGATCTATAGATAAGGCATATTGCTACATAATTATTTTCTATTTTGATCATGTCGACTCCATCGCAATTACTACATATGCTAGTATGTGCTTTTAGGCTTGCTTTGGCCATGATGAGAACTCCTCCTCTGGGAATCCCTTGGACAGTTAAACAGGAAATATTTCTTATTGTTCAAGTGGTTAATTAATATGGAGTCATGTTCAGTGATCCATGTTTCAGTTACACAAAGTAAATCAGGGTTCTCATCCATTAGTGCTGTTATGTAACTGTACTGTCTAAATGTTTACACGTACCCTAATGTTAAATGTAACCCTCCAATTGTGATGTGACGTGACCACCTTGATTGAAGGATAAGGTGGCATACAAATCTGTCTAAATAAATAAAATTAGTATATCCCATATAATGGGGATTGATTTCTTATGGATCGTGAATTTATGTGTATGCAGCTTAATGCAACACTCACATTTATATATACAGTATATTTACTGTTGCAGGGCAACTTGGATTTTACTCCGGGGCTCACCTCAGCCCATTTCCAACACTAGAGTCGCGTGGGGCCTTCAGTATGTCGAACAAAGTCCCACAGAGGAGGGGGAGGGGCTCCTGCCCCTAAAGACACAGAGCACAGTTTGGGCTAACAGGAATAGATTTATTTCCTATTATCAGATGCGCATTATATACACAGATTGGAGGCGGGTTAATTTACTCAGTGATTTTTGTTTGGATTTCAAGGAATTTTTCCTTGTCGGAAGCTTGGGGTAGGATTACTATTTCTCAAGTGCAAATCCACGTTTGTAATTAGTAAATCTAAAATGACTTGGCATCAGGCTGGTGGAAGTTTGGAATGCTGATCTTGGCACTTCTTTGACGGGCGAGGATATATGGAAATTAATTAAGCAAATCCCGTGGTTTACAGCTATGGTCTACCTTCGGAATGTGCAATATAGCATAGTTACTCACCTGTAACAGATGATCTCTGGGAACAGCAGGAATTTAGTCTTCACATATGGGGTATCGTTGGTACTGACGGAGCCTGCGCGGGAAAAAAAACGCTCCCCAGCATCCCAATCAGAAAAACCTTTGGGAGCATCCCACAGCGCCTGCGTGCTGCCTTCCCGCCTTTCCCAACTGTCTCTCTCCAGTTGAGTTTAAAGCTGAGACAAAGAGAGAGGAGAGGAGGGGAGAGAGAAAAAAGAGAGAAGAGATAGAGCGATACAACTCCTAGGGGAGGTGGGTGGGTTGTGAAGACTAAATTCCTGCTGTTCCCGGAGATCACCTGTTACAGGTGAGTAACTATGCTATCTCCAGGAACAAGCAGGAATGTAGTCTTCACATATGGGGACTCCCTAGCTACAGATGCCAGGGAGAAGCCCAGAAGTTGTGTGCCCTTTTGAAAGGGCTCCACTTCCCCCCATGGATCTCTGGCATCCTACCAGGGATGGTGGGTAGGAGTTGATTAAGTATGGAACAGGTGTTGAAGAACAGCCTGACCAAACAAGGCATCCCGGCAGGAGTCCTTGTCCAAGCAGTAATGGGCTGTGAAGGTATAAACCAAGGCCCAGGTAGCTGCTTGACAGATGTCGTCGATAGACAGAGTGAAGATGAGCCATAGAGGCTACCATGGCTCTCACACTGTGTGCTGTGACATGGCCTTCAAGAGGAAGGTTCTTATTCCGATAGGCCAAAAGATATACACTGTGCAATCCAGTTGGCCAGTGTCCTTTTGGAGGACTGGAAGCCTAAATGACTAGGATCAAAAGCAACAAAGAGTTGAGAAGACTTTCTATGTTGCTGCGTCCTTTGCAAGTAAAAAGCCAAAGCTCTTTTACAGTCCAAAGCATGAAGATTCCTTTCTGCATTAGAGGCATGAGGCCTTGGGGAAAAAAAACAGGAAGGTAAACTGCTTGGTTTAAATGAAAAGGTGAAACCACCTTTGGCATAAAGTGAGGATGAGTCCTAAGGGACTACCTTATCATGATGGAACCTTTTATAAGGAGGATCAGCCACCAATACTTCAAATTCACTGATGCGACATGCTGATGTGATTGCAATAAGAAAATTAACCTTCCAGGAAAGGAATTTCAAAGAGGTAGTAGCTAATGGTTTAAAAGGCGGCTTCATGAGCTGGCCAAGAACCAGATTTAAATCCCATGCCACTGATGGTGGCTTAATGGGAGGCTTAGTTAGAGGAAGGCCTCTCATAAATCTCGCTATGATAGGATGAGAGGAAATAGGTTGCCCATTTAAAGGCTTGAGAGAAGCTGCAATAGCACTCAAATGAACTCTCACTGAATTGGTCTTAAGCCCTGCATTAGACAAATGAAGGAGATATTCCAGTAATGATTCCAGAGGTATTGCAAGAGGGTTAAGACCCTTCTGCGAACACCATATGATAAACCTTTTCCACTTGAAAGCATAAGAGTGTCTCGTGGATGGTTTCCTGGAAGCATAAAGGATATCCTTTACTTGCTGAGAAAGGTTAAGACCATGAAGTTCTAGGCTTTCAGCAACCAGGCCCTGAGATGTAGAGAATGGGGATGGGATGCCACAGCATCCCATCCTCCTGGGATAGGAGATCTGGAGCAGATCCCAACTCCAGAGATGAGCTTGAGAGAGAAGTAAGAACAGAGGGTACCACACTTCTTGTGGCCAATGTGGGGCTATGAGAATCATATGGCCTCTGTCTCTCTGAAGCTTGAATAAAGTTTTGGGAATTAGGGGAATGGGTGGGAAGGCATACAGAAAGTCCTGACCCAATGGAGGAGGAAGGCATCCCTGGCCTGACAACCCTGAGCCGGAATTCTGGAACAGAACTGGGGAAGTTTGGCATTCAGCGGACTTGCAAAGAGGTCTATGTCCGGGGTTCCCCAAAATTGGAAAATTTTGGCCAACTGGTCTGCTTGGAGAGACCATTCGTGTGGAAGCAGAACTCGACTGAGTCTGTCTGCCCAAGAGTTTTGAATGCCTGGAAGATACACTGCAAGGAGATGAATCTGATGCTCTCTGGCGAGAGCCCAAAGTCGCAAAGCTTCGTTGCAGAGCGACAGAGAGCCTGTTCCGCCCTGCTTGTTCACATGGAACATGGCTACCTGGTTGGCCGTTTGAATTAGGACAGTTTTGTAGCTGAGCTGGGTGTGAAACACTCGAAGAGCAAGAAAGATTGCTCTGAGCTCTACGAGATTGATGTGTAGATCGGTCTCCTGTGGAGTCCAGGAACCCTGGGTAGAGAGGCCTTGCAAATGGGCTCCCCAACCCATCTGTGAGGCATCTGTTGTTAGAGTTACTTGGGGTGGGGGTTGCTGAAAAGGGACCCCACCAACAGATTCTGGGGTGACTGCCACCATTGGAGAGACAAAGTAAGACTATCTGAGGTTTCTATTTTGTCTGAAAGGCAACCTGATGCCTGAGTCCACTGAGTGGATAGAGGTCCACTGGGCTGCCTCATATGGAGGCAGGCATAAGGGGACCACATGCACGGTGGATGCCTGTAGCCTAGCAATTGTAACATTTCCCGAGCAGTGAGGTGAGACTTTAGAATTGCTGGGAAGCTAACTGCACAATGCGAAGGCAGCGGGACTGTGGAAGACAGGCCCTTGTCTGTCTGGTATCCAGCAGGGCTCCTATGAACTCTAGAGATTGAGTAGGAGCTAGGTTGGATTTTGGGAAGTTATGACAAGTCCCAAATATTGAAGGAAAACGCATTGTGCGAGATAGAGAAAACCTGGCCTCTGGCTCTGATGGGGCTCGAATGAGCCAATCGTCCAAGTAAGGGAAGACAAATATTTTTAGGGTGCGGAGAAATGCTGCCACCACAGCCATGCATTTAGTGAACACCCTTGGTGCCGAGGCCAGGCCAAAAGGAAGAACTCTGTATTGGTAGTGCTTCCCTTGAAATAGAAAGTGAAGAAACCTTTGGTGAGTTGGATGGATGAGAACATGAGTCTATGATCCTTGAGCTCTAGAGAACAAAGCCAGTCCTGACTCTGAAGGTATGGCAGTAGAGTTCCCAGAGAAATCATTTTGAATTTCTCTTTGAACAGGAATTTGTTCAATTCTCTGGAGGTCCAAAATGGGTCTGTGCCCTCCTGTTTTCTTTGGAATAAGGAAAAAGGGGGAATAGAACCCTGCACCATGTTGATGAATAGGTACTTCTTCTATTGCCCCTTGGGCAAGAAGCAGACTGACCTCGTGATGTAAGAGTAAATTAGACTTACCTGCTAATTGTTGTTCCTTAAGGAACTCTAGTCCAGTCCGGGAACCAGTGAGTTCAAAATCTCCTCCAGCAGCTTTGGAGACTGAAAACATGTCATCGCTTTGATGACCTCAGCATATATATATATATATATATATATATATATAGGCAAGGACCGCCCCTTCCTCTTCAGTACCTATTGACAAAGCAGGCTCAGCAGAGCAACAAATAAGTAGTTAAACAAGTAATGAAACCTATAACTCAACAACTTGCTCTATACCCCCCCCCCCCCCCCGGGATGGCTTGCATTCTTATTACTTTCTGTTTCTCTTCGCCCTTTTTTTTTTTTTTCTGGAAACTGATTGAAACATTAGCAGACCTCTAGGGAATGAAGCAGCACTGCCCAAGAGTACCCTCTGCTCTGGCCCCTAAAGACCCCCACCAAAACATCACCACCCTCACTGAACTTCGGGCTGGAAATGAAATATCTCGGGAGGGATCCGGGCTGGACTAAAGTTCCTTAAGGAACAACAATTAGCAGGTAAGTCTAATTTACTCTTCCTTTTCGTCCCTCTAGTCCAGTCCCGGAACCATTGAGGATGTAACAGAGCAGTGAATGTCAACGGGAGTGCCCAGCTAGACCAGCCTGAAGTACCGCAGACCCAAAACGCACATCCTCTGACGCCTGCACATCAAGCCGATAATGCTTTGCGAAGGAATGCAATGACAACCAAGTCGCCGCCCTACAAATGTCCACGGCGGCACCAGACTAAAACTCCGCCCAAGATGCCGCCTGCGCCCTAGTCGAATTGGCTCGAAGACCCTCGGGCACCACTCTGCCCTTCAAAATGTAGGCTGCCGCAATAGCCTCCTTCAACCACCTGGAGATAGACGACTTCGCGCCGCCGCTTCCCCTTTCCTCGGACCACCAAATGTCATGAACAACCTGTCCGACCTACGGAATGCCTCAGTGCCGTGGAGGTATCTCCGGAGCGCACGCCGTACATCCAAAAGATGCAACCTGCTATCGGGCTTCGCCGCCTGCTCTCCCGAGAATACCGGAAGAGACATACCTGGTTAACATGGAATACTGACACCACCTTAGGCAAGAACGCCGGTACTGTACGCAGCACCACTTTATGATCAAAGAAGGATAGGTACGGTTCCTTACAGGACAAAGCTTACAACTCCAAAATTCTGCGAGCAGAACAAATAGCCACAAGAAACACCGTCTTCAACGTCAAAATCCTTAACCGAGGCCTTTCCTAATGGCTCAAACGGCTGCCTAACCAAAGCCTCCAACACCAAGTTCAGATCCCAAACCGGAACTGAGCATCTCCGTGGAGGTCGCATGACCAACACCGCTCGCAAGAACCTCCGGAAGTCACCATGCGCCCCCAACGCATGGCCCTGAATCTTGCCCCGAAAACATGAAATCGCTGCCAATTGAACTTGCAAGGAACTGGCTGCCAAACCCTTTTCCACACCATCTTGCAAGAAGGAAAGAATCTGAGGCACTGACGCCGCTAACGGACGAAAATTTTGCTCCACACATCATCCCTCAAAAATGCACCAGATCCGAATATAAGCTAGAGATGTAGACCGCCTAGGCGCCCGCAACAAAGTACAAATGACCGCTGAAGAATAACCTTTAGCCCTCATCCTAGCCCTTTCAAGAGCCATGCCGTAAGCGAGAATCGAGCCACCTGAGGCATTCTTAACAGCCCCTGCAGCAACAGATCCTCCCACTGAGGAAGCCTCCACGGGTCGTCCACCAGTAGCCGCACCAAATCCGCATACCATGGCCTCCTGGGCCAATCGGGCGCAATCAGGATCACACGACCTTGGTGCCGCTCTATGCGCTGCACCACTCGACCTATGAGGGCACAAGGCGGAAACACATAGAGCAGGCCCGCCCTTGGCCACCTTTGTGCCAACGCATCGAGCCCCTCCGACATTCGTTCCGCCTCCTGCTGAAAAATCTTGCTGCCTTTGCAGATTCGAAGGTTGCCATTAGGTCCATGACCGGGGGACCCCAACGTTGTACCAGAAGAGAATATACCTCCGGGTGAAGGACCCACTCCCCCAGGTCCACCCTCCATTGACTTAGAAAGTCCGCTTCGATATTGTCACCCCGGCCACATGCTGCGCCGACAGACCCCCAGATTCTGTTCGGCCCAACCTAACAGCAGACTCGCCTCTGCCTCCAGGGCCGCACTTCCTGTACCGCCCTGGTGATTGATGTAGGCCACCGTTGCCCCATTGTCGGACAGCACCCTGAACGCTGCCTGCTTCAACCATGCCTGAAATTCTTGAAGGGCCAAATACACCGCCCTCATCTCTAACCTGTTGATGGACCATTGCTTCTCCTCCAGAGACCACCGACCCTGGGCTAATCTCCCCTCGCAATGGGGCCCCCCACCCCAGAAGACTGGCATCTGTCATCAAAAGTCTCCAGGATGGAGGTTCCAGTGGAACGCCGGCCTCCAAACTCTCCTTCCGCAACCACTAACCCAACTCGTTCCGAACCTCTGGCGGACAGACGAGGCGGCGAGATAACGGGTCTGATTGATGGGACCACCGCCGCAGCAGCGCCCTCTGCAACGGTCTCATGTGCGCCCTAGCCCACGGAACCACCTCGATAGATGCCGCCATCGTCCCGAGCAGTTGGAGGTACTACCATGCCATCGGAGCCTGCCGCGCCAAAAATTCTCTCACCAATCTCTGCAAAGCGTGAGCTTGGTGCTCCAGGAGAAACACTTCGCCTAACCTCGTCTCGAAACGTGCCCCCAAATACTCCAGGGACTGAGAGGGGACTAATCTGCTCTTTGCCTGGTTGACCACCCAGCCCAAGCTTTCCAAAACCTATACCACCTGGGCGATGGCTGTGACACTTTCCTCTCGCGACTTTGCCCAAATCAACCAATCGTCCAAATACGGGTGCACCAGGACGCCTTCCTTCCGCAGCGCCACCACTACCATGATCTTGGTGAACACTCGAGGTGCTGTTGCCAGCCCGAAGGGCATCGCCTGAAACTGGAAATGCCCTATGGGGAGCACAAAATGCAGGAACGTCTGATGCTCTCGCCGAATAGGGATATGCAGATAAGCTTCCGTGAGGTCCAATGATGTTAGGAACTCTCCCTCCCTGACCGCCACAATCACGGAACGCAACGTCTCCATTCTGAAATGAGACACTCAGACACCGATTCACCCTCTTTAAATCCAGAATCTGACAAAACGATCCTTCTTTCTTTGGCACTACGAAGTAGATGGAGTATCGACCACATCTGCACTGATCCGCGGGAACGGGAACCACCGCCCTGAGCCCCAGAAAACGGTGCAGCGTTTCTGTCACTGCGCGCACCTTGTGCGGAGCCTTGCAAGGCGACAGGACAAATGAATCTAATACGTGCCGATGGAGCTCTAACGCATAACTCTCTCAAATGACTTCTAAGACCTACTGGTCTGACATAAGGTGGACCCAGGCAGGGTAAAACTCCCGCAACCGACCTCCCACGGGCAGCACCACTACCTGAGTCTGCCTTATCTCAGTGCGACTTCTTAACGTTTGAGGACTGAAAGGGCGCAAAGCCTCTGCCTGCCCCCCGAAATCCCCGAAACCCATGGCTCCGCACTGGAAATCTCTCGCATTGCGATTGACCAAAATGAGAGGACCGAAACCTACGAAACTCCCTCGGAGTCCCCTTAGGCCCGGGAAGCCCCCGGCCCTGCTTAGGCTTATCCTCCGGCAGACGTCCTCCCTTGGACTCCCCCAGATCCTTAACCAACTTTTCTAAATCCTCTCCAAACAGCAGCTTTCCTCGGAATGGAAGCTTACTGAGACGAGCCTTAGACGAACCGTCCGCCGCCCAGTTTCTTAACCACAGATATCGACGCGCCGCTACGACCGACACCATACACTTGGCCAGACTTCTAATGAGGTCATAATGAATATCCGCTAAATAAGCTGTTCCCGACTCTAGCCACGTTACCTCAGAATCCTGGTCCCCCAACTGATCCCCCTGTAATCTTTGGGACCATCTAAGGCATCCTCTCGCTACCTACGCCCCCGCTATCGAGGCCTGCATGGAGAGAGCACTAATATCAAACACCTGTTTCAACAAGGTATCCAACTTCCTGTCCTGTAATCCTTCAATGCCTTCTACCGGGATCGTAGTCGTCTTTTGACTGCAGAAACAGCCGCATCAACCTTTGGAGAGCGAAAAAGTTCCTTATCCTGGTCAGAGAGCAGATACAACCTAGCTATCGTCCTAGAGCCCCTCAGGGCCGACTCCGGCAAGTCCCAATCTTCCTGAATCATATTCCGAAACACCCTATGTACGGGAAACACTCGCTGGGACGTGCGAACTGCCTGCAACAGGGGATCCTCCAGCGCCTCCTCCAAGGCTGGATCCACCGACGGCACATTCAGCGTCATCAGAGTCTCTGCAATCAGTGCTGGCAGCTCCTCCTTTCGAAACACCCGGACTACCCTGCTTTGCTGGTCCGTATCGGGCAACTCCCCCTCTTACAAATCATCCTCCGAGACACCTGCGAGATCCCCGCCCCCTGCACTCCGGTCTTCCCAGAGAGGTGACATGGGATCCTCCACACTAGCCCCTTTACTCTGTTTGATCGGGGGAGCCTCCACCTCCGCTGACGCCCCACACTTCTGTTCCCGCGGGCTCTGAGGCGGCACTACCATCGCTGGCTGCAACAGGGCCAAAGCCTGCTGCATGAGACAGAAAAAATCCGGTGGAATCCCCACCGGACCGCTCGCCTGGCTGACTGAAGGAGAAGGAACCGCTCCGTCTCCCAAGGCAGGACCCGATCTCTGCTCCGCGGAAATCCGAGGAGGGCCGTGAGTCCCCCTGCTCCCGACCATCCCCCAACTGATCTCCGCTAGTCCCCTCCATAGGGTCCTCAAGAAGGGCCGCTTCCTGGGTGCAAGGCCTACACACCCCGGACTCCTTCAGCTCTCCTCTCCGCGTACCACACACCAGACAACGCGGCTTAGCCGGCATGCCCCCCTGCACAGAAACCACTGCCGGCCTCTAGCAAATCCAACCAGGAAAAACACCGTCCCGATCTGTCTTCTTTTTTTTTTCCAAACTCCTGCAGTTCCAACCAACTGCCCAGCCCAGCACCGTCTAACCTACGCTAAACCGAGGCCTGAAAACCCCCTAACCTGGACTGGCTAGAAAAAACCGCTCCAGACACACTGATGCAACCCGCGGCTTTCAAAATGGCCGCAGTCACGTTTTCCGCTCAAATTTGAGTGGGAGGCCTGGGTGCCAATCGCGGTCCACACTCCCGCTCTCTCCCCCAGGCTATCCTGCGCTGCCCGCCGCTGTCAGACTCACCTCTAACGACAGCTGAGACCGGGAGGAGGCCTTTAAACGCACCGGAGCTCAGGCGGATCGCAGCTTCTGCTCCGGCTGATTTCAGCACGTTCCGTCGGCGCCTGAGTCCTCTGCCCTTCTGGCGCTTCGATCCCAAGCCTGCAACCTGCTCCTCACCTGTTACCGCGGGTTCGGGAGCAGGGAGGCGAAAGTGCTGAGCTATGTCTTGTCTGCTCGTTAAAGTGAAAGGGAGGAGGGGGGGGGGGGGAAGAGACAGAAAAGGGAGACTGAGACAGTCCGGCCAGCAGCAGCAAAGGACACCTTTCAGCAGCAGCACCTTCCCTGCAAAATCAAATCACCAACTAACTATAGCTTCAATTCAAAATTACATACAAAATTAAAGTTAAACTCTATCCCTAGCTCTGTTTATTTGTGCTGAGCTAGCCTAGAGCTCAGAAGCTTTTCCAGCTGCTTGGAGACTGAAGTACTGAAGAGGAAGGGGCGGTCCTTGCCTATATATATGCCGAGGTCATCAAAGCAATGACATGTTTTCAGTCTCCAAAGCTGCTGGAGGAGATTCTAAACTCAATGGTTCTGGGACTGGACTAGAGGGACGAAAAGGAACTGGGAGTTGAGAGAGGTCTCAGAATTGAACTGTCTTACCATTGTAGGAGGGGGCATGCTGAGCAAGTGAAGCATGTATCCCTCTCTTACAATGGACAGAGTCCAACTTTCTGCTGTTATCTGCCCCTATCTGGGAGCAAAATAACATAACCTTCCTGGAATGGTGGAAGGCTCTGGCCCGTTCAGGGCCAGGAAGACAAAGTTCTCTAGATGGGAGTCAAAGCCCCTGTGGAGGTTGAGTCTGCTGAGCCAGTTGAGGCTTAGCAGCCTTTGTTTTTCTTTGTTTAGGTTGTTGCTAACCCTTTTGGGCAGACTGACCCGAACGATGCCCTTGCTGGGTATAGGATGGGTAGAACTTCTTCTTTCTGGTGAAGAATGGTTTTTTGTAGGACTTTATCAAAATCTACAGCTGATCCTGCAAGGAAAATCTATCCAAGGTGAGATTATCAGCATCTAGCTCGTTAGCTTTCTCTTGCCAATTTTTGCCAAAGAGATTCTCTCCTGTGCAAGGAATATTCCCTAGTTTATCCTGTACCCAAATTTCCAAGTCAGATGCCTGGAGCCAGGCAATCCTACATGCACCTATGGCAATGGCAGAAGTTTTGCTTATGCACTCAAAGCAGTCAAAAGCCGCACGATTCACAAAGTTGGAAAAATCCTGAGCATGTTTGACAAGGGCGAGATAATCTTGCCTCTTATCATCAGGAAGGAGAGGGCTCATAAGCTCTAAATCTCCTGTGACCTCCTTAAGGAACATTCCCATATATAAGATATAGGAACTGATCCTAGCAGAAAGCATGGAAGCCTGGAAGGTTCGACGCCCAAAGGCATCAAGAGTTCTACATTCACGTCCTGAGGATTAGATGCATGTCTTTTTGCACTCTTGATCCTTGCCATAGCTGATTCCACCACCTTGGAATGGTGGGGCAGCTGAGTTTTTTGAAATCCAGGACAGGGAATGAGGAGAAGTGGTGAGAGGTGTTTCCCACACCCTTAGCATGAGATCATGCAAGATCTCATGAATAGGCAAAGTAGCTGCCTCTTTGGGAGCTTTAGGATACTGTAAAATCTCCAATTCCTTTGCCCTAGGCTCTGTTTCAGGAGCCACTGTGATGGAAAGACCTCGAGCCACATCCTGGATAAAATCCTGGAAGGATATATCCTCTGGAGGAGACATCCTATGTTTAGGAGAGGAAGAAGCCTCAGGAAGAAGTACTCTGGTATTGACAGAGCTGTCAGAGTCTTCAGACTCAGAGGATTCAAAGTATCTCCTGTCCAGGTAATCGTGCAGCGCACGATACCGGTACTGATCGAAGTCGGTATCGACAGGGTCCAGTACTGACTTGTCAGTACCGGAGGGCACAACATGCGTCGGTACCAGTAGTCCACCTGCCGACGTCGATACAATTGGCCCCGGTACCGATGTAGGTGCCGGTACCGGTTGAATTGTCTGAAGCGGTTTTGGGGGCATCGATGCCGAAAGAAGAGCCACCAGACTGGGTTCAATAGCCAAGAATCTCTGGTCTATCGACGCCGCCGATGCCTGGGTATCGGTACCAGACAAAGCGGCCGGTATCCCAGAGCATGGCACCAGTAGTTCTGCTGAGGATGGGGCCTCGAGAACATCCTGGAGCCCCGATGATGCTTTGGAAGCCGAAGCCTCCCGCCGGGGCAATTTTGCCGGTGTGAGTCCCTCAAGGGCAACGCCAGAGGCATCTTGATACTTAGAAGGAGATCTACCCTTTGAAGACCAGCTAAGACTTATGTTTAGTTACCTGAGATCCATGGGAGGAAGACGAATCCCTGGAAGATGTTGATGCCACAGATGCTGCATCGGAGGGAAAAAGGGTGCTAAGTTTAGCAGCTCGGTTGTGCCGACCCCTCTTCGACATCATCCCACAGGCAACACACTTGGAGATAGAGTGGTCAGGACCTAAACATCTGAGGCACCACTCATGGGTGTCAGTGACGGAGATGGTACCGCCACACTTAGAACACTTTTTAAAACCCGAAGCGGGTTTTTCCATTGTAGAGGAAAATTGGGCCTAGTGCCCAAAATGGCGCATGGCACCAGAGGAGAAAAAAGCTGGAAGACTCCAGGAAAATATTTTTTTACAAGAAAGAAAGAAACGGCGGTACCGGTGTAGCGTCGAAGGAAGGGAGACGCGACCACAAAAAAAGAAGAAGAAATGGGATATTTTCTGTGGTGATAGGAAGTGCGACCTGCCGGCTCCGCGGAAAACGAAGAACTGGAGAGAGACAGTTGGGAAAGGCGGGAAGGCAGCACACAGGCGCTGTAGGATGCTCCCAAAAGCCTTCTAATTGGACGCTGGGGAGCGTTCCCGCGCAGGCTCCGTCTGTACCGACGATACCCCATATGTGAAGACTACATTCCTGCTTGTTCCTGGAGATTAGTAAGTTCTTTAGTTTTGTTCTATGTAAATGAGACGCATTGCGCTCTGTATGTTATCAGTTCAATGTAAACTGCTTTGAATGATAGAAAAGCAGTATAAAAAATAAAATAAATAAATAAACCGACAAAGTTCAGAGGGCAATAAATTTCCTGCGAGAAGATAGCAATGGATCGATTACACTGGCCCTGGACGACCAACACACCTCCAAGAGAAAACAGCAGATTGGAAAATGAAACAGATCAGACTGTTATTTCTATACTTCAGATTAACATTTCTATAGCACTACCAGGCACATACTACACTGTACAGGAAGTCCTTGCTCCATGGAGCTTACAATCTAGTGGAAGAACGCAAACAAGAACAAATTGTAGCAGTCACTTAGGTAATACAGTAAAGGCATGTTTAGTGTGCAAGAGTCAGGATCCACAATTGTCTGCTTTTAAATCAAAAATCCCAAGCTGAAAAAAGTGGGTCAATACATAGAAACAGAAATATGACGACAGAAAAAAAGACCACATGGCCTATCTAGTCTGTCCTTCCATATCAACAACTACAACAGTCCCTTTTTTACCTTTAGAGATCCTCGGTGCTTGTCCCATGCTTTTTTGAATTCAGTTACTGTCCTCATCTCTACCACCTCCACTGGGAGACTATTCCACGGATCCACTACTCTTTCCTTAAAGAAATATTTCCGCATATCACTCCTGAATCTAGCTCCCTTCACCCTCATCCCATGTCCCCTCGTAGCAGAACTTGCTTTCAATTGAAAGAGGCTCTCTCCCTGAACATTTATGCCACGGAGGTATTTAAACATCTCAATCATATCACCTCTATCCCGCCTTTCCTCTAAGGTGTACATATTAAGATCCTTAAGTCTGTCCTCATATGCTTTTATAATGAAGACCACTAATCATTTTAGTACGAACCCTCTGCACCGACTCCATCCTGTTCACATCCTTTTGAAGGTGCGGTCTCCAGAATTGCACAATATACTCCAAATGAGGTCGCACCAAAGACTTATGCAGAGGCATTATCACCTCCTTTTTTCTGCTAGCCATTCCTCTCCGTATGCACCCAAGCATCCTTCTAGCTTTTGCTGTCGCCTTTTCTACCTGTTTAGCTACTTTAAGATCATCAGACACAACCACGCCTAGGTCCCGCTCTTCTTTAGTGGACAAAAGTACTTCACCCCTATAATATATTGCTCCCGTGGATTGCTGCAGCCCAAATGCATGACCTTACATTTTTTAACATTAAATCCCAGCTGCCAAATTCTAGAACATTCTTCAAGCTTAGCTAGATCCCTCCTCATGTTATCTACATCTTCCTGGGTGTCTACTCTATTGCAGATTTTGGTATCATCAGCAAAGCGGCAAACCTTATCCGACAGCCCTTCCGCTATATCACTAACAAAGATGTTAAAAAGAATCGGACCAAGGACAGATCCCTGGGGCACACCACTGGTAACATCCTTCTCCTCAAAGTGAGCTCCATTTACCTGTACTCTTTGTCGCCTCCCACCCAACCAATTTCTAACCCAAGCAGTAACTTTAGGGTCCATCCCTAGGGTGCTCAGTTTGTTTATAAGTCGCCTGTGAGGAACAGTGTCAAAGGCTTTACTGAAATCTAAATACACCACATCTAGGGCTCTCCCTCGGTCCAACTCCCTGGTCACCCAGTCAAAGAAATCAATCAGATTTGTCTGACAAGACCTGCCTCTGGTGAATCCATGCTGCCTCGGATCCTGTAATCCGCTGGACTCCAGAAACCTCACTATTTTCTCTTTTAGCGGCATTTCCAATAATTTACTCACCACTGAAGTTAAACTAACCAGCCTGTAGTTTTCAACCGCATCCTTACTTCCGCTTTTGTGTAAAGGCACCACATGAGCCTCTCTCCAGTCCTTTTGCACCACTCCCGACTCCAATGAGGCATTGAAAGGTCAGTCAGTGGAGCTGCTAGAACGTCCCCAAGTTCCTTTAGTAGTCTAGGGTTTATCCCATCCGGTCCCATCGCTTTGTCTACTCTAAGTTGAGCTAGTTTCTCACGAACAAAGTCTTCTGAAAATTGTTCAAGATGTCCTTCGCTTCTGTTCCTGTTTGTGGGTGTTTTCTGAGGTCCTGCTCCTGGTTCTTCATCTGTGAACACAGAACAGAAATATTTGTTAAGCAATTCCGCTTTATCCTTATCAGCTTCTACATATTTCTCCCCTGCACCCTTGAGTCTGACAATACCACTTTTGCCCTTCCTCTTCTCACTAACATATCTGAAAAATGTCTTATCCCTCCATTTTATTGCTTGGCTATTTCCTCTTCCTCCTTTTGAATCTTTGCCTTCTTGACTACTTTGCTAGCTTCTCTAAGTTTTTCCAAATATAGATGCCTGTCTTCCTCTCTCTGTGATCTCTTGTATTTCATGAAGGCCTCCCTCTTTTTTTTCACTTTTTCAGCTACTTCTTTCGAAAGCCATAGCGGTCTCCTTTTCCTTTTACCTTTATTTACCATTTTAACAAAAAGGTCGGTTGCCCTTAAAATATCCCCTTTCAGTTTTGCCCACTGTTTTTCTACATCCCCCAGCTGTTCCCATCCCACTAACGATTCCCTGAGTTAATGGCCCATCTTGGCAAAGTTAGCCTTCCTAAAGTCTAAGATCCTCACCTTTGAATGGATTCTAACAGCCCTAGTCCTAATACTGAACCACACCATCTGGTGATTACTGGATGCAAAATGATCTCCCACTACAACATCAGAAACACTTTCACCATTGTTAAGCACCAAGTCCAGTATGGTCCCTTCACGTGTGGGGTCTGTTACCAATTGCCTGAATAGTTCTCCCTGTAGAGAATCCAGGATCTCCTTAATTCTAGATGATACTGCAGCAGGAATGTGCCAATCAACACCTGGCATATTGAAATCTCCTATCAGTAGCACTTCCCCTTTTCTAGCAATGCTGCGAATGTCTTCAATTAACTCTGTCCACCTCTTCCTCTTGTGAGGGAGGTCTGTATATCACACCAATGCAAATAGATTTCTCTTTTCCTCTTTCTAGTTTAACCCACAATGCCTCCTCTCTCCCTTTTTAAGCTCTGTAATTCCAAAGCTTTAATAGTAGTCTTTACATATAGTTCCACTTCTCCTCTCCTTCTTCCTACCCTGTCCTTTCTGAATAAAGTATAGTCAGGTATAATTACATCCCAATCTGTGAACCATGTTTCTGTAACTGCCACTAAATCCAAGTCAGCCACTCCCACCAAAGCTTCAACATCAGGGATCTTATTTCCCATGCTACGGACATTTATACACACTGCTTTCCATATGTTACCCCTGTTACCCATTTCCATAAAGGTATTTAATGTATCACCTACCTGGGGGCTTTCTTCACCCATCCCCAACGAATCTAGTTTAAAGCCCTCTTCAGTAGATTAGCCAGTCTACTTCCGAAGACGCGTTGACCTTTCTTGGACAGATGGATGAAATCTCTGCTCTGCAACCCTTGGAACAGTATCCCATGGTCTAGGAAACCAAAACGCTCTTGATGACACCATCCACGCAGCCATGCATTTATCTCCAGGATGCGAGCCTCTCTGCCTTGGCCTTTACCCTCAACAGGGAGGATTGAAGAGAACACCACCTGTGCACCTAACTGCTTCACCCTCTGTCCCAGAGCTATGAAGTCACTTTTGATACATTCCGAGGGATACCTGGCAGTATCATTTGTTCCAACATGGATTAGCAACATTGGGTAATAGTCAGTGGGCTTGATGAGTCTCGGCAAACTCTCCGTAACATCTTGGATTTTGGCACCAGGCAGACAGCATACCTCTCTGGACATCAAGTCTGGTCGGCAGATGTTCGCCTCAGTACCCCTCAGAAGAGAGTTTCCAACCATCACTACCCTTCGCTTCCTTGTCATCACTGATTCTGCAACTTTGGGGTACTTGAGCTCTGGTTCTTCCCTTTCCAGGGATGCTTTCACCTCCTCCACTTCCAGGGCTGCATAATGGTTCTTCATTTCAAGGGCTGGAGAAGCTGGATTGGTGATTTTGCAGGCCCTGGTGACTTGTGTCCAACCATCGACATTCTGTTGGCACCCATCTTCTCCTCTGCTGGAGAGCTTGGTTGCTGCAAGAAGCATCTCATCAATGTACTTCTCACTGTCTTGAATGCTCCTCAGCCTCGCCACCTCCTCTCTGAGTTCCTCCACTTGTTTCCTCAGAGCTTCAGTACGCAGGCACCCTGCACATGGATCCAGTCCTTCAACTGGTATTAGGACCTCTGTCTGGACAGAGGCAGAAGCTGTAACGGGGGCAGCAGCTTTAGTGATACGATATTTCCCAGCCATTGTTCTGTTCTTGGAGCTGAGGTATCTTTCTATAGCAAAAGAGAGATCTACCAAGTACCAGCCGGTTTCCCAGCTGTCCTTTCAGAGGAAAATTAGTTAAATCTCTTTAATTATATTCAAAATGTGCTGCTCCAAGTCTCTGTGCTTTGTTAAATGGGGAGGTACCCTATAAAGCAAGACTGCTCACTAGGGGTGGGTGGGAGTTGGGTTGGTACGGAGGGAACTAACACCTGATTTGGTGTCAGCAGTTCCCAAAAGCTGAGAAGGTTACTAGAGTTCAACAACCTACTCTGCTCAAGGAAATTTCTACTAAAGCATCAAAAAGAAAGTAACTTTGCTTTTAAAAATATACAAAACCCCTTTTAAGAGTTCCCAGAGAGCTAGCAATTTAATAAAAATAAACCCTCAAATCCTTACTGTTGTTTGACCTGTAGAGCCCCTGTTAGGAATACCTCAACAGGGCAGGGCTCTGGAGCCTTTTATGCAGGCCTCAGCTGCTCTCAGGTAATCAGGCCCACTAACTCCTTATTAGGTGTCAGCAGTTCCCAAAGCTGAGAAGCAGGACCTAAACATGGCGAGACACAGAGTAAGACGCATTAGATCAGGGGCTAATGTAGTAGGTTGCTTTATCTTTTAGTATGGTGGTTTACTCCAATTCTCTCATGCTAATCTTACTCTTGGTGTGGTAAGGATCGTAGCGGAGCAAAATCTGCAGTAAAAGGGTAGCAAGGTCAGCAAACAAACTGTCCAAATCCTAAACTGCTCCTGCTGTACAACACCATGCTAAGTTTGGTTGCAGTTTTTTCATTCCTCTTTAGTACTGCAGTAAAGATTCTAGTGCAGGAGCACAAGGGTCAGCTGAGGTGAAGTGCATTTCACCTTAGATGATCCTGGCTGGCAAAAATTCCCGGTGGCCCAAAATCCCCTTCATTCCTTCCCTAACGAAATCCCTGGTGGCCCAAGTAGGTCCAGAACAACCCCCACCCACTCACTTTGGTCGGGAGGCAGGAACAATGCCCATTTGCTCCTGCCTCTGGCGCTGCCATCTTGCAAGATATGGGTGCTTGATCCCTAGAGATACATTCTGATATACCGCTAGGGTTCAGGCTGCTAAATAAGAGATGTTTTCCTTATTTGGCATGCTGACCCCTGGTGATATGTTAGAATGTGCTGCTAAAGGTCAGACTACTAAGCAGGGAATGTGCTTTCTTTATTTGGCAGCCTGATCACTAGCCCTATGTTTTGATGTACCACTAGGGGTCAGGAACTGTCATTTTGCAAGATGGCAGTACTTGAGGCAGCAGCCAATGGGTAACACCACTACTACTACTCATTTGTATAGTGCTACAAGGTGGATGCAGCGCTGTACATATAGATGTAAGACACAATCCCTGCTCATCAGAGCTTACAATCTAATCAAGACAAAACACATAGGGGGTTATTCTGTCCAACGGGACACCCATCCCCACTATTTGTGGGCCTCCTCACTGGTGTCTAACTTCCCTGTCAGTTGTACGGGGAAGTTAGATGGGGGTGGAGTTAGGGTGGACGGTGGGTGGTCGCCAGCCCTGGACGTACAGCGATGATTATGTCGGCCCTGTACGTCCAGGGTCGGCAATTTGTATGAGGAAGTTATTCCACCTCCGAGGTGGAATAACATCCCTGGATGTAGGAGATCAGTGGGCCTGGGGCGCGGATGGGCCGGGGGGGCCCCCGAGGACATTCCCCGCAGCCCAACCCTGGCCACAGGTGGCTGGATCGGGGGTCGGGCTGCGGGGAATTAGCTGCAGGAGCTGGTGGCCGGGATCACAACTTTTAAATGGAGCAGTGATGCCATGGCGCCGCGGCTCCATTTAAAATCCCTGATTGAGTTAGTTGGGCTTATCCTGTACATGCAGGCTGGGCTGAAATTGCAGTCCCGTCCTGCACATACAGGACTGTTCGTGATTCTGATCCTGCGGGGCTAGACGTGCCCCATGGGATCAGAATCGCAATGCCTTCTGTACGTCCGGTTCAGACCGGACGTATAGAGGGCTTCGACATCCGGGACGGAATCAGGCTAATAGTGAACTGGTAAGATACGCCTCCCTCTCTTGTCCACTATTTAAGTGTATCAGGTTCCAAAAGTAGCCTCAAAGAGATGTGTTTTTAGCCTGGATTTGAATAGGGCCAGAGAAGAAGCCCGATGTACCAACTTGGGTAGTTTGCTCCAGGCATATGGAGCAGCAAGGTGGAATGAACGAAGTCTGGAGTTTGGCAGTGGCAGAGAAGGGCACAGATAAGGGGATCTGCCAGAGGAGCGGAGTTCCCGAGGAGGGGTGTAAAGTAAGATAAGAGAGGAAAGGTAGCGAGCAGCCGCAGAATGAATGCACTTGCAGATCAGTAGGAGAAGTTTGAACTGTATGTGGAAACTGATAGGGAGCCAGTGAAGTGACTTGAGAAGAGAGGCTACATGAGGATAGCAACACTGGTGGAAGATGAGCTGTGCAGCTGAGTTTTAAACAGATTGAAGGGGAGAAAGATGATTCAGAGGGAGACCAGCAAGGAGCAGGTTACCATAGTCAAAGCGAGAGGTGACTAGTGAGTGAATAAGGGACTCAGAAGTGTGAGTAGAAAGGAAGGAAATAATTTTGCTAATGTTATAGAGAAAGAAGTGTCTCAGGAAAAAGATACTGTAAATGATCCCTCAACAAATTTTTTATTTCATTTTTGTTGGGCATAAATCACCAGGAGGAGGCATTTTACAAGCCTACCCCCAAAATGTAATACATGCCCCTTTTATTCAACCACTTAGGTTTAAACCACGAAACTTTAAATATTCAATGCTTTTCCAGCATGGAAAGAGAAAATTGTACTTATCTTGTGTATATGCGCGACGTGCACGTTTCGGGGGATAAGACCCCTGTATCAAGTGCCACCAAACGTAATTCAATAGGAACTCAATCCACCAAGAAACTGGCCAGATATATAGATAGACATATAAGAATATATCTATAGTGAGATATAGAAGGGCATAATATATATACACACAAATGACAGATATATATATCTATAGAGATGTATACTGTGGTACCGCAGAGCCTATTCATGGAGAAAAAAGGGTTTTAAATCCTGAAAAAAGATTTTATCATCAGCTGCAATGTTATGAGGAGCCCAATAGAGGGAGCAGGAGTGACCTTCCAAGGCCCAGAGAACTGCACCTCAGAGCTGATGAGGTAATGCAACCTAACAGCCAATGGAGAAAAGGGGGAGTTCCCCTGAAGAAAGGCTGGGAACTTGAAAAGGAGGAACTAGGACAAGTTAGAGAGAGACCAGGGAGAGAGAGACCAAGGAGAGGCATACCAAGGAAGGCCTACCAAAAGGAGGCATATCAAGAAGAGGCTTATCAAGGAAAAGCAGACCACGGAGAGTCACACCACAGAGAGCTTCTGGAAAGGAACCAAGAAGGAGAGCACCATAAGGAGTGTCCAGAGCACCAGAGAGGAAGGAGTTCCTGGCAGGAGGGCATAGTGAAGCCGAGGCCACAGAGTTCCAGGAGTCCTTGGTTGAGAGGTACTGGAAAGAAAGGCACAAGGGGAGAAATAAACCCCAGAGTTTGGTGTGAAGAACCGGCAGCAGTAAATGCAAGACACAGTAAGCATTATCTGAGCCAGGATGAAGTCTTTGCTGCAAATGGTAATATTCCTTATTCAAATGGTAAAAGGTGTGAATGTGAGAGAGTGGTGACTCTGCATGAAGGCCAGCTGGAGTGTGAAAAGCCTACTGCTCAAGACAGGCTGAACTACAGCAGGACCAGGCTGTGGGACTCAACTAAACAAGGTAAAATACCTTTTTATTCTGATAAGCAATATAAGTTAAGAAGAAAGGAAACACAAGATACTGGAGTATATCCTCCCTATCAAACTGTTGGTGAAACAGGGCACAAGCCCTTGGTAAAAAGACTGTATAACCTAAGGCAGCCTGCAAGGGGAAGTAACTGCCATAACAAACACTCACATGGGCGCGGCCCTGACTTGAATGCTGAACATTGGAAGCTAGTAAATGTGTTATATGAGAAACCTCAGTACACTCCTCAAGAGTTTACTGACACTGATTCACAGCTGTCTGATACTCAGCCCATGCAGGTGGAATTCAACGAAGACCCACCTGAAACCCCGATGGACTGTAGCTACTGTCAGGCAGGTAGCCTAAGGTCTGTGCATGAAACATAAAATAGTGAACAGTAGCGAATGCCTGTAAAGTTGTTTATGCCTAGCACTGTGAAGCAACAGTTAAACAAAGCAAGTGTGAATATAATTTCTTTTTGTTGCCTGAAGCAAGGTTTCTTTCAGTTGGTTGAAGTAGTCTCCCATAATTTGAACCATTGTGCTTAAAGGGGAATAAAGCCTTATTTTCCCTACATTCTGGCTAGTGTGATCTCTTGAACTTTGACCCCCGGTAGGTCCTGGGAACATTACCAAGACCTCTTACAGAAGGACCAAATTCAAAATATATAAAAAAACTCTCATGTCCATCTGACCTGCCCATACCAACCTTGGCCTCTGGGGCGGCAGCATGACAATACAGATATATATATATAGATAGATATATATAGATAGATATGAATATATAGGCCTATATATAGGTGTCTGCAGTTAAGCAGAGATATGCCTATAGAAGTATATTCACATAGGATATGTGGAGAGGAAAGATTCATCTAATAACAAGAAGGTGGAACCTACTTGAGAAGATATATAGAGAATCTATTCCTCCTGGTTATGATGGAGGGAGTCAGGGAAAAAATCTCCCTGATAAGGAACAGACTAGATTGCTGCAAGAATGCTAGCCAGTGAAATAACCAGGATAGTTACGTGAAGAGCAGAGGATAATATCAGTCTGCAGGCAGCAAGTCTCGAGTCTTCCAGAACTCTAGCATGGTAAATGGACAGAAGACGCATAGGAATGAGATACCATGTTGACCTACTTGAGGGGCAAAAAGGGTATCATGCGTTCTTTAGCTGAATATGCGCTGTCCATGAAGTATTAGGATACCATGAGGACGAGCTGCAGGGGGAAAAAAAAAAAAAAAAAGAGTATATTCCCGGTGGGAATCCAGAGGACCAAACCAGGGAATTGAACAACTCTTTAATCTTTCACGTAAGAGAAGGCCCATGTCCTTTGTTTTAAAAAGGAGATAGAAGGGTAGGAAGAACCCTTCCAGTCATGAGGGCATGACTGAGGGAGCCTTTTCCAACCATCTAAGACAGCTGTTAGAGAAAATCCTAATGCTCTCTAGCAAGGGCCCATAGTGGAAAGCTTCTCTGTAGAGTTGCAGAGAGCATGATGCAGGAGAATTAGGGGATAGAACTGGCTGTTGGAAAAGCCAGTACCTACATCAACTATGCTGCCAAACCCAAGGGAATTGGAGATGGCAAGAAAAGAAGACAATTCAAGAAACCTGTAGTGATTAGATTTTCCAAGACAGATGAATCCACTGTCTTGGAGTCACTACTAAGGCCAGAAAGAATGTCCATGGAGGACAACCCTGGATGCTTGTGGAAAAGAACCCGTGGTCCAATCACTAGAGCTTCTGCATGGGCAGCTGCTAGTAAGACAGCAGAAGAAACCTTCTGTTTAAAAACAGAAAGGACAGAGCAGGAGTAAGAAAGCTCTGGACCTGTCTGATAAGCTGCCCTAAAGCAAAAGTGAAGAAGGGAGTTAACTCAGAGAGGAAAAACTCCACACTGGAATAGTGACAAAACTAGAGGGGCTGAAGAATAAGCCCTCCAGTGTAGTAGTACCACTCTTACAGAGGAAATGCTTGGTAAGAGGGTAGAGAAGATAGAGTTGAATGGAGACTTACAATGTGGTAAGTCTGTAGAAAGGAAAAATTCATGCTGGTACAGAAAAGCTATTGTTTGATAGTTGTTAAACCTCTTTCCCTGGCAGGAAGAAGAGGAGAAACCTGTGACCTATAGGCATGAACATCCTAAGAGCTCGTATAACAGAGAAAAAAAGTGGATGTCTTGTGAAAAGACATCCATGCCTAGAGTTTAGAATGAAAGCAGTGGAAGGTTTCTGCTGAGAAGAAGCAAACTGCAGGTTCTAAACCCCAAGAGGCATAAGAAATATGATGATGATGATTAATCAGAAACCCTGCGGTTGCTGGATTTGCTGAGCCTGGTGAGAGTTTGGATTCTTCAGACCAGGGCGATGTTTCTCCTGTTTGGGAACATCTGTATGATGGGCAGAAGATGGATAAAACCTTCTCCCCCTAGGGGAAGAAAGTTTGGTAGAGCATTTCCTACCTACTGGGATAGAAGAAGGCGTAGAACAGCCCTTAGAAACAGGTAAGTCAGTGGACCACTGAGTAACCTGACATAAAAAGACTCCTTATTGAAGAGATTTTCTCCAGTGCAAGGAGTATTACCCAGTCTTTGTTGTGCCCATTTGTCTAAGTCTGAAGCTTGGAGCCAGGCTCTACGTCGTGCCCCTATAACTACAGCAGAAGTCCTGCTAACAGACTCAAATGAGTCTAGGGAAGCACGAGTAAGAAACCAAGAAATATTTTGAATATGACTAAGCAGTGAGGAATAGTCTGCACTCTTGGGCTCTGAAAGAAAAGGAGTCAAAAGATGTAATTTCTTTGTGACCTCCTCAAGAGATAGACTCATATAAAAAATATATGAGAGAATTCTTGCTGAAAGCATGGATGTCTGGAAGGTTTGACATCCAAAGGCATCTAGCGTCTTAGACTCACGACCTGGCGGATAATTAGAGTGCTTTTTCTTACTCTTCACCCGCCTCATTGCTGATTCCACTACAATGGAATGATGAGGAAGTTGAGTCTTTTGAAACCCTGGAGAGGGGGGCACCTGATATAGGAGATCAGTTGCTCTGGAAGGTGGGGGTACCCTTAAAGGTGCTTCCCACATTCCTAGAAGATCCTGCAAGGAATGATGCAAAGGAAGCATTATGTTTTCCTTTGCTTCGGTAGAAACAGAGCCTTGTGTAGGATCGTGTCCAAGGATAGGAATGGCAAGTGATCTTGCCATATCCAGGAGGAAACTCTGAAAAGAAGGATCTCCAAAGAGAACCTCCCTTGGACAGGTTAGATCTGAAGAACTAGCCTGGGCACCGAAGGATCTATCTGAGTATATAGGAATATAAGATCCTTCACGGTGCAGTATGGGATCCTTAACGGATGGACGCTGATACTGGAGGTCAGGACCAGCGACAGTCAGTACCCCATCGTCCATGCCAGGTATCGACTCCAAACTTGGTATAGAAGAGAGCGATCCTGTTGAAAGAATCATGGAAGGAGCTGGCCAAGATGTTACTGTGGATACCGGTACCGATACCGATACCGGTACCGTTGTCGAAACCGAAGCAGACACCGACATCGGAGCAGCAAGCGGTGACAGCCCAATTGGTACCGAGGTAATCGAAAGCCTTTGGCAGTAACCCTCGGTACCGAGCGTCCAGTACTGATAGGTGTCGGTACCAAGATGTGTTGGTATCCAGTCTTCCAGACTAGAGATCGATTCCAGACTCGGCATCGAAGGAAGCGAGTCTATCGATGTACGTCTGGAGGGTACCGACGTCGGTGGTAGTATTGGTGCCGGTGCCGATACTGGAAAGTCAGTCTGGAATGTATCCACCGGTCCCGTAGGTACCGAGGACTCCAGACGACGATCCCTGGTGAGGAGTGTTTCGTCCAACACCAGTGCCGATGCCGGGGTATCGGTACCGCTTGAAGCGGATGCCACCACCGGGCATGGCTCAGGTATGTTCTGTGAGGGGTGAACCCCAGGAACAACCTGAAACCCCGCATAGGCTTTGGAGGCCGGAGACTCCCGCCGGGTTTTGAAGCCAATGGGCCCTCGAGGGCAAGGCCAGAGCCGTCTACATGCTGTGCATGAGACCTACCACTCGAGGGTTGGCTAGTCTTAACAGACTGTTTGTGGGTTACCTGATCCTGTGTAGAAGAAGAACTGGTCGGTGCCCTGAAGTTGGAAGGGAACCTCATATCGAGGGAAACTCGATGTTGAAAACCTCTTCTCACAATACTGTTGCCCGAGGGCTCCGGAGGAGAAAGGTCTTGACGGACTGGAAAGGGGGGCTGTTACTTCTGGAGAGAAATCTGAAATTGTGAGTATATACTTCTGGGAATTTTTCTGAAAGGAATTGTTTTTCTTTTAAAGCTAATTAATCTGTGAACCCACTATTTTTTTTTGTTAAATCAGTCAGGGCCTAGTAGCAACAGTTTAAGATTCAATTTAAAAACACAGAAGAGAACTTTCTGGTTACCTTTCATACCCAGTAGACAGCTGTAGTTTAAATTTCATAGTCACTCAGGGCCTAGCATCAGCAAAGTACTTTTAGTTTCAAATTAAAACACAGAAGAGAGCTTTCTGGTTAAATTTAGAATCCAGCAGAGAGCTTGTAGTTTAAATTTCATAATAGGTTAGAGCCTAGTAGCAGCAAAGAGCTATAATTTAAATCAAATCAGAATATAGCTTAGCACAAGAGGCAAAACAAGGTCAATTCTCCTTGAGCAGCATATAAAGTCTTCTAGAGACCTTTACAAAGAGGCCTTCTACCTAGTGGGCAAGCAACCTGTGAAGCTTTTTCAATAGGTGTTAACACCAGCTGGCAGTTCAAAAGGCCATTTTGAAAGACTCCTTCTATCCAAGCAAGGACTGTTAATTACCCAGGAAGTAGGTCACTGCTTACATCATCAGCACAAGCATAAATAGCTCAACCAGAGCTCTGTGACCCTGTCTTGACGGACTGGAAAGGGGGGCTGTTACTTCTAGAGAGAAATCTGAAATTGTGAGTATATACTTCTGGGAATTTTTCTGAAAGGAATTGTTTTTCTTTTAAAGCTAATTAATCTGTGAACCCACTATTTTTTTTTTTGTTAAATCAGTCAGGGCCTAGTAGCAACAGTTTAAGATTCAATTTAAAAACACAGAAGAGAACTTTCTGGTTACCTTTCATACCCAGTAGACAGCTGTAGTTTAAATTTCATAGTCACTCAGGGCCTAGCATCAGCAAAGTACTTTTAGTTTCAAATTAAAACACAGAAGAGAGCTTTCTGGTTAAATTTAGAATCCAGCAGAGAGCTTGTAGTTTAAATTTCATAATAGGTTAGAGCCTAGTAGCAGCAAAGAGCTATAATTTAAATCAAATCAGAATATAGCTTAGCACAAGAGGCAAAACAAGGTCAATTCTCCTTGAGCAGCATATAAAGTCTTCTAGAGACCTTTACAAAGAGGCCTTCTACCTAGTGGGCAAGCAACCTGTGAAGCTTTTTCAATAGGTGTTAACACCAGCTGGCAGTTCAAAAGGCCATTTTGAAAGACTCCTTCTATCCAAGCAAGGACTGTTAATTACCCAGGAAGTAGGTCACTGCTTACATCATCAGCACAAGCATAAATAGCTCAACCAGAGCTCTGTGACCCTGTCTTGACGGACTGGAAAGGGGGGCTGTTACTTCTGGAGAGAAATCTGAAATTGTGAGTATATACTTCTGGGAATTTTTCTGAAAGCAATTGTTTTTCTTTTAAAGCTAATTAATCTGTGAACCCACTATTTTTTTTTGTTAAATCAGTCAGGGCCTAGTAGCAACAGTTTAAGATTCAATTTAAAAACACAGAAGAGAACTTTCTGGTTACCTTTCATACCCAGTAGACAGCTGTAGTTTAAATTTCATAGTCACTCAGGGCCTAGCATCAGCAAAGTACTTTTAGTTTCAAATTAAAACACAGAAGAGAGCTTTCTGGTTAAATTTAGAATCCAGCAGAGAGCTTGTAGTTTAAATTTCATAATAGGTTAGAGCCTAGTAGCAGCAAAGAGCTATAATTTAAATCAAATCAGAATATAGCTTAGCACAAGAGGCAAAACAAGGTCAATTCTCCTTGAGCAGCATATAAAGTCTTCTAGAGACCTTTACAAAGAGGCCTTCTACCTAGTGGGCAAGCAACCTGTGAAGCTTTTTCAATAGGTGTTAACACCAGCTGGCAGTTCAAAAGGCCATTTTGAAAGACTCCTTCTATCCAAGCAAGGACTGTTAATTACCCAGGAAGTAGGTCACTGCTTACATCATCAGCACAAGCATAAATAGCTCAACCAGAGCTCTGTGACCCTGTCTTGACGGACTGGAAAGGGGGGCTGTTACTTCTGGAGAGAAATCTGAAATTGTGAGTATATACTTCTGGGAATTTTTCTGAAAGGAATTGTTTTTCTTTTAAAGCTAATTAATCTGTGAACCCACTATTTTTTTTGTTAAATCAGTCAGGGCCTAGTAGCAACAGTTTAAGATTCAATTTAAAAACACAGAAGAGAACTTTCTGGTTACCTTTCATACCCAGTAGACAGCTGTAGTTTAAATTTCATAGTCACTCAGGGCCTAGCATCAGCAAAATACTTTTAGTTTCAAATTAAAACACAGAAGAGAGCTTTCTGGTTAAATTTAGAATCCAGCAGAGAGCTTGTAGTTTAAATTTCATAATAGGTTAGAGCCTAGTAGCAGCAAAGAGCTATAATTTAAATCAAATCAGAATATAGTTTTCCTCAGCAGCACAGGACAAGGTACTGTGTAGCAGCCCTTTTTTAATAAGTGTTATATCCCTCCCTCCCTCCCCACACCCACCCTCCCCTGGGAATTTCACAGCTTTATAGGTACTTGCACAACTTAAAAGACAGGAGGTGCTCTCAGGTGAAGCTCATTACCCAAATCAGTCATACACCAAGGACCTGAGATTAATTAAGCTTCAGGTGAACAAGGTATATTAAACTTCTTAGGTACAGTTTTAGTGGTATAAATATCCATTGCACCCTTTAGTACATATAGAACTTAAAGATCTAAACACAAACTTAAAACTAAGATGCAGACAGCAGTCCAGCAGCGGGATGTGGGCTTTCCAGTCTTTTGCATTGAGTGTCACATGTATGATTTTCTCCCAGCTGGTGAGAGGTCTTACGTGTGCACTAGGTGCAAGGAGCTCTCTGCTCTCAGGGAACAAGTCCGTTCTCTAGAGGCTAGAGTAGCAGACTTGGAAAACATAAGACAGACAGAGAGGTACATAGACGAGACCTACAGGGATATAGTCCTGAAGTCCCACCTCCAGTCTGGCAGCATCCCTGTTGCCATGGAGGAGAGAGGTCACGTGACAGGAGAGCATCACCCTGGTGTGGCAGGAAGTGATCCTGTAACTAGGACCTGTCCTCCAGGTGATGTAAACCCCTCTTGCACCGAGGAGGTTTCTCCAGGGCCAAGTGCCCATGCGGGAAGGGTTAGGACAGCAGTTATAGTTGGTGATTCGATCATTAGGCATGTAGATAGCTGGGTGGCTGGTGGACGTGAGGATCGCCTGGTAACATGCCTGCCTGGTGCGAAGGTAGCGGACCTCACACGCCACCTAGATAAGGTCTTAGATAGTGCTGGGGAGGAGTCTGCTGTCTTGGTACATGTTGGTACCAATGACATAGGAAAATGTGGTAGGGAGGTTCTGGAAGCTAAATTTAGGCTTTTAGGTAGGAAGTTGAAATCCAGAACTTCCAGGGTAGCGTTCTCTGAAATGCTTCCCGTTCCACGCGCAGGACCCAATAGGCAGGCAGAGCTCCGGACTCTCAATGCGTGGATGAGACAATGGTGCAGAGATGAGGGGTTCGGATTTGTTAGGAACTGGGGAACATTCTGGGGAAAGGAGGGGCTCTTCCGAAGGGATGGGCTTCACCTTAACCGGGATGGAACCAGGCTGCTGGCATTAACCTTTAAAAAGGAGATAGAGCAGCTTTTAAACTAGATAATAGGGGAAAGCCGACAGTCGCCCAAGAGCGCATGGTTCGGAAGAATGTATCCTTGAAGGATACTACAAAAAGCAGAGAGGTTCCAAAAAAGAGTAAAGTAGCCCAAATGCCCTCGAGTATGGAGCAGACAGAACTTAAAGATCCCAAATTACCCATGTCTACCAATAGCCAAATTAATATGAATAAAATACAGTCTCTAAAATGCTTGTATGCAAATGCTAGAAGTCTACAAAACAAGATGGGAGAGTTAGAATATATAGCACTAAACGAGAGGTTAGATATGATTGGAATATCAGAGACATGGTGGAAGGAGGACAACCAGTGGGACACTGTGATACCTGGGTACAAACTATATCGAAATGATAGAGCTGATCAAATTGGTGGAGGGTTGCGCTCTATGTTAGAGAGGGCATTGAGTCAGAAAGGATTAAAGTTTTGCAAGAAACAAAATTTGCTGTAGAATCTCTATGGATTGAAATTCCATGTAAAAAGGGGAAGGCGATGGCAGTGGGGGTGTACTATCGTCCGCCTGGCCAGAATGAACAAATGGATGATGAAATGCTCAAAGAAATCAAGGAAGCTAGCAAAAGTTACAGTGCAGTAATAATAATGGGTGATTTCAATTACCCCGGCATCGACTGGGTCAGTGTCACAACAGGACATGCTAGGGAGATAAAGTTCCTAGATGAAATAAATGACTGCTTCTTGGAGCAGCTGGTTCATGAACCGACCAGAGGGGAAGCAATATTAGACCTAGTCCTTAGTGGAACACCAGATGTAGTGCAAGAGATAAGGGTGTTGGGGCCACTTGGCAATAGTGATCATAGCATGATCGCCTTTGATTTAATTAGTGGAGGAGGGATAGTAAGGAAATCCACAGTACTACCCTTTAACTTTCGAAAGGGAGACTATGATAGAATGAGGAAAACAGTTAAGAAAAAACTAAAAGGAGCAGTTGCAAAGGTTAAAGACGTACATCAAGCTTGGGTGTTGTTGAAAAATACTATCTTGGAAGCCCAGACCAGCTGTATTCCACGCTTTAAGAAAAGTGGAAGGAAGTCCAAAAAATTGCCAGCATGGTTTAAAGCTGAGGTCAGAGAGGCTGTTGTTGCCAAAAAAGCATCTTTCAAGAAATGGAAAAAAGAGCCAAATGATGAAACCTGGAAACAGCACAAGCACTGGCAAGTCAAATGCAAGGCATTGATAAGGCAGGCAAAGAGAGAATTTGAGAAGAAGCTTGCTGCGGAAGCAAAAACGCGAAATAAAGACCTTTTCAAGTACATTCGTAGCAAAAAACCCGTGAGAGAGTCAGTTGGTCCATTAGATGATAAAGGGGTTAAAGGAGCACTAAGAGGCGACAAGGCGATAGCGGAGAGACTGAATGAATTCTTTGCTTCGGTCTTTACTGAGGAAGATGTAGGGATGTTACCCACGACTGAAGTGGTATTTAAAGGTGTGGAAGAATTGAAGGAAATATCGATACATCGGGAAGATGTCCTACAACTATTAGATAAACTGAAGAGTAGCAAATCACCTGGGCCGGATGGTATACATCCAAGGGTGTTGAAAGAACTGAAATTTGAGATTGCAGACCTGCTATCAGTAATCTGTGAACTATCATTAAAATCATCTCTAATACCTGAGGATTGGAGGATCGCCAATGTAACACCAATTTTTAAAAAGGGTTCGAGGGGTGATCCGGGAAACTACAGACCGGTGAGCCTGACATCAGTACCGGGAAAAATGGTAGAAACCATCATAAAGAATAAAATTACTCAGCATATAGATAGTCATGACCTAATGGGAGACAGCCAACATGGCTTTAGACAAGGAAGATCTTGTCTTACTAATCTGTTATGTTTTTTTGAAGGAGTGAATAAACAGGTGGACAAAGGTGAGTCGGTTGATATTGTGTATCTGGACTTTCAGAAAGCCTTTGACAAGGTCCCTCATGAGAGACTTTTGGCAAAACTAAAGAGTCATGGGATAGGAGGCAGTGTACTACTGTGGATCAGGAACTGGTTAAAAGATAGAAAGCAGAGGGTAGGGCTAAATGGCCAATTTTCCCAATGGAGAAAGGTGAATAGTGGTGTACCCCAGGGATCTGTGCTGGGTCCGCTGCTTTTTGACATATTCATAAATGACCTGGAAAGTGGAATAACGAGTGAGGTTATCAAATTTGCTGATGACACAAAACTATTTAAAGTTGTTAAAACCCAGGAGGATTGTGGAAAATTGCAAGAGGATCTTGATAAATTGGAAGACTGGGCATCAAAATGGCAGATGAAATTTAATGTGGAGAAGTGCAAGGTTATGCACCTAGGGAAGAACAACCCAAACTATGGTTACACGATGCAAGGTTCCACATTAGGAACCACCACCCAAGAAAAAGATTTAGGCGTCCTTGTGGATACCATGTTAAAACCCTCGGCCCAGTGTGCAGCGGCGGCCAAGAGAGCAAATAGAATGCTAGGTATGATAAGGAAAGGAATGGAAAATAAAACAAAAGATATTATAATGCCTCTATATCGTTCCATGGTGAGACCGCACCTTGAATATTGTGTGCAATTCTGGTCGCCATATCTTAAAAAGGATATAGCAATTTTAGAAAAGGTTCAGAGAAGAGCCACCAAAATGGTAAAGGGGATGGAAGGCTACTCCTATGAAGAAAGGCTAAAAAGGTTGGGGCTCTTTAACCTGGAAAAGAGACGGCTGAGGGGAGATATGATAGAAGTCTATAAATTAATGAACGGAGTGGAACGGGTAAACGTAGATCGATTGTTTACCTTATCAGAATATAGAAAGACTAGGGGACATGCAATGAAGCTACAGGGTAAACTATTTAAGACTAATAAAAGAAAATATTTTTTCACTCAACGTGTAATCAAACTCTGGAATTTGTTACCGGAGGATGTAGTAAAGGCTGTTAGTGTAGCTGGGTTTAAAAAAGGTTTGGACAAGTTCCTGGAGGAAAGGTCCATAAACCATTATTAAGAAGGGACCCAGGATATCAATGCTTGAACCAATACAAGCATTGTGGAACCTGTGTCCCTTGGGGAAACTGCTAGGTACGTATGACCTAGATTGGCCACTGTTGGAAACAGAATACTGGGCTTGATGGACCTTGGTCTGACCCAGTATGGCATATCTTATGTTCTTATGTTCTTATGTCAGGACCCAAACAAGTTAGACACCAATTTAGGGAGTCTAAAAATAAAGTAGTACCGCCACAGTTTGAGCATTTCTTGGAGAAAGTGGCTGGCGGTTCCATGGAAGACATGGAGAGGCCTAGAAGGCCTGAAAAAACGTTAAGACACTCAGAAGAAAAAATATATCCCTTAAAAGTGAAAAATTTTACAAGAAAGAAAAAAGAAACACCGGCGGTACCGGTGGCGTCGGGGAAGACAGCCGCAACCACAAGAAAACTAAGAATTAAAAGAAGAATTTTCTGCGGTGACAGGACGACGTTCTGCCGGCTCCGCGGAAAAACGAAAACTGAGGAGAGACAGTTGGGAAAGGCGGGAAGGCAGCACGCAGGCGTGGTGGGATGCTTCCAAAAGCTTTCTGATTGGAAGCTGGGAAGCGTTCCCGCGCAGACTCAGTCGGTATCGACGTACCCATATGTGAAGACTCATTCCTGCTTGTTCCTGGAGATTTAAGGATACACTGGTCTGAAGTCCTGTAACATAAACAGAAAACAAGTCGGGCAAATTTTGGGTACCTGACTTCATTACTGGGCACATGCTCCTTCTTCCAGTTATGATTTCATGAGGAGTTAGACCTAACCGCTTGATAGGATTATTCCTCAATAGATACAAAGAGGTAATGCTTGCAGCCAGGTCTGGCCACTCCCAATCATTAGCTTTCTTAACTGTGTTTTGATAAGACCATTGCACCTTTCTACAAGGCCATTTGAGGTTGGAGAATAGACAGCAACACAAGGAGGGGTGTAGGGAGAGATAAGAGGAAAGGTAGTGAGGAGCAGCAAAACGAATCCACTTATAGGTCAGTAGAAGTTTGAACTGGATAGGGAAACAGAAAGGGAGCCAATGAAGTGACCTGAGAAGAGGGGTTGTATGAGCATATCAAGGCCGGCCGAAGATTAGCTAGGACAGAACAAAGCCCCTAAATGCAAGCGAGGACAGGGTATCAAGGAGAAGGTGGTGATCAACAGTGTCAAAGGCAGCAGAAAGGTCAAGAAGGATGAGGATCGAGTAAAGGATTCGGCGAGGAACAAGTCACTGGAGACTTTGGCAAGAGCTGTTTCTGTAGAATGTAGAGGATGAAAGCCAGACTGAAGTGGAACCAGAAGGGCTTGAGAGGAAAGTCAAGACAGTGGCAGTGAACCGCTCGTTTAAGTAGTTTCAAAGCAAAGGGGAGGAGAGAGAGACAGTCTGATAGCTGGAAGGACAAGTAGGGTCTAGTGAGGGCTTTTTGAGGAGAGTGAGGAGAGGTGTGACCAGAGCATGCTTGAAGGCCACAGGAACAGTTGCAGTGGAAAGCAATAGGTTAAGGATATGACAGATGGAAGGGACGATGGTGGAAGAGAGACAGCTTAGTAGACAGGTGTGAATGAGATCAGAGGAGCAGGTAATTAGTTTGGAGGAGGAGAGAAGATTTGCAGTTTCCTCCTCAGTGATTTCAGAAAAGGAAGAAAGAGTGACAAAGGGTGAGGGAAGGATATGGGACTGAAGAGGGGTAGGGGAAGGTGAACCTATTGAAAATTCAAGGCTAATGAGCAGAGGCAAGAGTGTTAGTCAGATGGATACAGTACTCTTGCTTGACGAGTGCTATGGCCAACTGGAAGGAGGGTAGCATGAATTTGAAATGTAGGTAGTCAGCAAAGGTACGCGATTTAAGTCAGTGGTGTTCGGCTGAGCAGGCACAGGAATGTAGGTAGCAGGTTGTCGAGGGCAGCCAAGGTTGAGGTACGATATGCCTCACAGGTCGTGGAATGGCAGGAGCAAGTGCATCCATAACAGAGGAGATTATAGTGTTATAGGAAGATACAACCTTATCAATAGACTCAGATGACATAGTGGAGGAAAGAGGTGATAATACAGCAGTGGAAAGAGCTAAAGGTCGATAGGCATAGGCACCTGTCAGGAGCCATTACCGCTACATCTGAAGGACTCCAGTGCTGTTCCATCGGGTAGGTGCTGCACACCTTTACTGCTCTATCCATTGTTAGTTGTCTCACTCCTCCAGATTATGGCTGCCATCCCCATCCATTGGAAATATCGTTATCCTCTGTCCACCTCCTATGCTAAGTTACTGTCTACACACCTCCTATCCAATCTGGTCCCGTGTTTCTCAAACCCCCCCCATCAGTGCTATCATGTCCCATTCCCTGCTCCTCCCTCGCCGCTTCCGTTTGGATTGGTGAACTATGTTCCCTTCGGAACAAAACGCTTCTGATACAGGACCTTCTTGTTCAGAATACCTTAGATCTCCTCTTCCTCTCAGAAATCTGTCAGAAGGATGGTGAGGAGTCCCTCCTGAACCGCTATCTTCCGCCAGGTTTCCTCACCTATTTCCTTTCCCCGCATCGGTCATAGAGGGGGAGGGATTGCAGTGATCTACCATTCTTCCCTCCTAGTCACTCAAATCTCTTCATCCTCTTTGAATTATCCTGAGGCCTTTCTACTCTGCCATCAGCCATCTCCCCCTGCTCACTTTCTCTTCAATTACTCCCCTCCCTCTCTCTGTCCCTATCTTTGGGATGACATGCTTCTCACCATATCAGACATAGTCATACAATTCCTTCAGTTGCTTTTCTTAGGCGATTTCAATATTCATTATCACTATCCAGCTTCTGCCCGTGATCATTCCTTTCTCACCATGCTACAAGACCTCGCCCTTTCCCAGCATGTAACCATGCCTACCCATTCGGTAGGACACACTCTCGATTTAGTGCTCACATCATTGACCTCTTCTTTCCAGCTCTCTGATCTGTCTGTGAGGCCCCTACTTTGGACCAACCATTTCTGTGTCAGTTGGCAGTGTAGCTAGAGGCAGTCATATAGCGAACCTGCCTCCTCTTTTTCCTCCAATCTACCCCCTACCCAGCCTCCTATGGGGCTCTCACGCCATATTACTCCTCTTACTATTCAGGAATTTCCCTCTGTTGACCAGCTCCTTCCATTGGATTTCTCTTCAACCTCCACAGATTCGCAGGTTTCCTCATGGAATGCCTCCCTCGCCACTGTCCTTGATCGTATAGCACCACTACGTCCATGTCCCTTCCCAGGACTCTCTTGCCAACCATGGTTCCATCCTGAGCTTCGCCTACACCATTCTCAGCTGCACCAATCTTAACAGCTTTAGCACAAACATGGTACCCCCCTCAGCTCTTCAACACTTCAAATCATGTCACCAGAACTATCGTTTACAAATCCATCAGGCCAAACACTGCCACATTTCAAATATCATCTCCTCGTGCCCAATTCAACATGACAGATATACTCTGTTCTAAAATCCCTGTCTACCATCCAGTCTCACTCCTCCTCTGATACCTCGATTGCTACTCCTGCTTCCCCTCAATTGGCCTCTCTTTGCCTCCAAAGTTCACGATTTGCGTTCATCACTCACCTTATGCCCACCCCCATACAGTTCCCTTTACCTTTCTCCCCGTCTTCTTCCTCCTCTCTCTCCCACACATGGACCACCTTTCATCCCATTACAGTCACTGAACTTTCTAAATTGATCTCTACATCCCACAAGACTTATTGTCCACTCGGTCCTGTTCCCTCCAAACGGCTTTTGGAAACTTCTCTTGCACTCCTCCCTTCTATTCTCACAATGCTCAATTCTAGTCTCTCTTATTGAACCTTCCCTACTGCCTGGAAGCAAGCAGTAGTTCGCCCTCTCCTAAAGAAGCCATCTCTAGACCCAATCAATCTTGCCAGCTACCATCTGGTCTCCTAACCTGCCACTCCTCTCAAAGATTTTGGAAAAAGCTGTTTTCTCGCAACTGTCTAAACATCTAGACTCCACCTATCTCTTCACCCCCATCAGTCTGGTTTCCATCCTGGCCATAGCATTAAAACTATCATGCTTTCATTTCTCAAAGACCTTCATACTGCACATGATCATGGTGACATTTCTTTAGCAGTTTCTCTTGATCTTTCAGCAGCCTTCGACCTAGGCGATCACTCTATCCTTGTCTCGCACCTACGTGATGCTGGCCTTCAGGGTACAATATTTCACTTCTTTCTCTTCTCACACTCTCTCTCTGTACTCTTGGGTGGTACCTCCTCTGCTCCTATTTATCTCTGCTGTGGGCAACCCCACGGTTCTGTTCTGGAGCCTCTCCTATTTAACATTTTCCTAGTCCCGCTCACTTTGTTTATACAACAGTTTGGTCTGTCAGCATACTATTATGCTGATGACATAATCCTGCTCCATCATACCATTCCCCAGCGGCTGGATCGCTCTCTCCTCAATAACTGTTTAGCATGAGTCTCTGACTGGCTTGCCACAAATTGTCTACACCTTATTCTGTCCAAGACGTCCGCAATTTGGTTTATGTTTGGTAGCCCCTGTCCCTCAGCAGCATCAGTTCTCTTTAACCTTGCAATTCCACTGGTGTCTTCTCTTCGTTATTTTGGCATGACTCTGGACTCTGCTCTTTCATTCCTTGATGATATTTCACTTTACTTGCCGGTCTTTCTTCTACCTTCACCAGATCCGTGCCATCCATGCCTTCCTCTCTTCTCAAGCATGGACCACTTTTCTCTTGTCCCTAGTCATGTCTCGTCTTGACTTTTGTAATCTTGCCCTTGCTGGCATCGTTCAGTCCCAGCTTCGCTGTCTTCAATTACTACAGAACACTGCAGTTCATATCATTATTCATGCCACTCGCCAGGATCATATTACTCCACTTCTTATTTAGCTTCGTTGGTTTCACCTGGCTTATCGCATCTGCTACAAAATCCTCATTTTGACCCACCGAGCCATATATACAAATACACCACAATACCTAGCAGACTTACTTCAGTTCCATACTCCCACTCGCAGTCTTTGTTCAATCCACATCAACCGTCTCATGCTCCCTCCTCCATCACATGCTCACCTGCAGGCTACCCGTCCCTCTGCCTTTTTCTTCTTGGGTCCCTCTCTTTGGAACTCCCTCCCCTCTGCTCTCCACCAAGAATCCTCCTTTCCCAAATTCAAGAACCTCCTACAGACTCACCTGCTCCTCATTTAATCTTCTTCTGCTATCTCCTAGACCCTCTATTGCCACTAATTTTTCTGTTTATTTCTCCTCACTATGTGTGATTGCACTGCCCCTGTCCTATCATATATTGTAGTTCTTTTCTCTTTCCGGCTTTGGCCACTGTTACATATTTTATAAAATTGTAAACCAGCCTGGTGTTATGAAGGAACAGTATATCAAGCAATCAAATAAACATAAACAGAGTGTGAAGATTCTTAAACATGTTGGTGGAGATCAGGCGAGACCAGGAAGGGTGGTGTCTAAGGGTGAAGGTTAGCAGGTGATGGTCAGATAAGGGAAGCACTAAGGTGGAGAAGTTTGAGGGTGAGCAGTTGGAAAAGCAATGGCCATGCTTGTGAGTAGGAGTGGCAAAGCACAACTGGTTAGGGAAAGGAGCTTTAAGGCATAAGGGTCCCCAAGAGTAAGGGAAGGAAAAGATGCATCCAGAAAAGAGGAGAGCCAGGAGTCAAAGTTGGTAAGAAAGGTAAAGGTGGAGTTATTTTTTTTGGGGGGGGGGGTGTCGATAAATGACAACTACCTGGAGTAAATAGGCGGATAGCATGGAATTCAAAGGAAGCAAAGGGATTAGACGGAGGCAGGAGGGCTGAAATTAGCAGGATTGAGAGAATAGAAATTCAAAACCGCCACCACGGCTAATGGGCTGATGTATATGGGAAAATACGTAGCCTCCATGACAGAGGGCAGCAACTGAAGAAGAGTCTTCAGGGAGAAGCCAAGTTTCAGTAAGAGGCAGGAGATGCAAAGTATTAGAGATAAATTCCATGTAAAAAAGGGAAAAGCGATGGCAATGGGGGTGTACTATCGACCGCTTGGCCAGAATGAACAAATGGATGATGAAATGCTCAAAGAAATCAAGGAAGCTAACAAAAGTTACAGCACAGTAATAATATTGGGTGATTTCAATTACCCCGGTATCGACTGGATCAGTGTCACGGCAGGACATGCTAGGGAGATAAAGTTCCTAGATAAAATATATGACTGCTTCTTGGAGCAGTTGGTTCATGAACCGACCAGAGGGGAAGCCATATCAGACCTAGTCCTTAGTGGAACACCAGATCTAGTGCAAGAGATAAGGTTGTTGGGGCCACTTGGCAATAGTGATCATAGCATGATCGCCTTTGATTTAATTAGTGGAGGAGGGATAATAAGGAAATCCACAGTACTACCTTTTAACTTTCGAAAGGGAGACTATGATAAAATGAGGAAAATAGTTAAGAAAAAACTAAAGGAGCAGTTGCAAAGGTTAAAGACTTACATCAAACTTGGGTGTTGAAAGGAAGCCCAGACCAGCTGTATTCCACGCTTTAAGAAAAGTGGAAGGAAGTCCAAAAAACTGCCAGCATGGTTTAAAGGTGAGGTCAGAGAGGCTGTTGCCAAAAAAGCATCTTTCAGGAAATGGAAAAAAGAGCCAAACGACGAAACCTGGAAACAGCACAAGCACTGGCAAGTCAAATGCAAGGCATTGATAAGGCAGACAAAGGGAGAATTTGAGAAGAAGCTTGCTGCGGAAGGAAAAACGGGAAATAAAGAATTTTTCAAGTACATTTGTAGCAAAAAACTTGTGAGTCAGTTGGTCCATTAGATGATAGAAGGGTTAAAGGGGCAGTAAGAGGTGACAAGGCGATAGCAGAGAGACTGAATGAATTCTTTGCTTCGGTCTTTACTAATGAAGATGTAGGGATTTTACCCATGACTGAAGTGGTATTTAAAGGTGCGGAAGAATTGAAGGAAATATCGATACATCGAGAAGATGTATTACAACTATTAGATAAACTGAAGAGTAGCAAATCACCTGGGCCGGATGGTATACATCCAAAGGTGTTGAAAGAACTGAAATATGAGATTGCAGACCTGCTATTAGTAATCTGTGAACTATCATTAAAATCATCTCTAATACCTGAAGATTGGAGGATCGCCAATGTAACACCAATTTTTAAAAAGGGTTCCAGGGGTGATCCGGGAAACTACAGACCAGTGAGCCTGGTGTCAGCACCGGGAAAAATGGTAGAAACCATCATAAAGAATAAAATTACTCAGCATGTAGATAGTCATGGACTAATGGGAGACAGCCAACATGGCTTTAGACAAGGAAGATCTTGTCTTACTAATCTGTTATGTTTTTTGAAGGAGTGAATAAACAGGTGGACAAAGGTGAGTCGGTTGATATAGTGTATCTGGACTTTCAGAAAGCCTTTGACAAGGTCCCTCATCAGAGACTTTTAGCAAAACTAAAGAGTCATGGGAGAGGAGGCAGTGTACTATTGTGGATCAGGAACTGGTTAAAAGATAGAAAGCAGAGGGTAGGGCTAAATGGCCAATTTTCCCAATGGAGAAAGGTGAATAGTGGTGTACCCCAGGGATCTGTGCTGGGTCTATTGCTTTTTGACATATTCATAAATGACCTGGAAAGTGGAATAATGAGTGAGGTTATCAAATTTGCAGATGACACAAAACTATTTAAAGTTGTTAAAACCCAAGAAGATTGTGGAAAATTGCAAGAGGATCTTGATAAATTGGAAGACTGGGCATCAAAATGGCAGATGAAATTTAATGCGGACAAGTGCAAAGTTATGCACCTAGGGAAGAACAACCCAAACTATGGTTACACGATGCAAGGTTCCACATTAGGAACCACCACCCAGGAAAAAAGATTTAGGTGTCATTGTGGATACCATATTAAAACCCTCGGCCCAGTGTGCAGCGGCGGCCAAGAGAGCAAATAGAATGCTAGGTATCATAAGGAAAGGAATGGAAAATAAAACAAAAGATATTATAATGCCTCTATATCGTTCCATGGTGAGACCACACCTTGAATACTGTGTGCAATTCTGGTTGCTGTATCTTAAAGGATATAGCGATTTTAGAAAAGGTTTGGAGAAGAGCCACCAAAATGGTAAAGGGGATGGAAGGATACTCCAATGAAGAAAGGCTAAAAAGGTTAGGGCTCTTTAACCTGGAAAAGAGACGGCTGAGGGGAGATATGATAGAAGTCTATAAATTAATGAACGGAGTGGAACGGGTTAACGTAGATCGATTGTTTACCTTATCAGAATATAGAAAGACTAGGGGACATGCAATGAAGCTACAGGGTAAACTATTTAAGACTAATAAAAGAAAATATTTTTTCACTCAACGTGTAATCAAACTCTGGAATTTGTTACCGGAGGATGTAGTAAAGGCTGTTAGTGTAGCTGGGTTTAAAAAAAGGTTTGGACAAGTTCCTGGAGGAAAGGTCCATAAACCATTATTAAGAAGGGACCCAGGATATCAATGCTTGACCCAGTACAAGAACTGTGGAACCTGTGTCTTTTGGGGAAACTGCTAGGTATATATGACCTAGATTGGCCACTGTTGGGAACAGGATACTGGGCTTGATGGACCTTGGTCTGACCCAGTATGGCATATCTTATATTCTTATGTTCATGAATGAATGCAAGTTTACTAGAGACAGAATGTGCATTCCACAAGGCGCATGAATAAGGGGGAGAAGAGAGAGAAAGGACAGGGGATATGAACCAGATTTGAGAGGTTACCTATTGATCTGCCTTGGAAGTGTGAAAAAAATTTAGGGAGTTGGGATTGATATCTCCAGATGAGAGAAGGAGCAGGAGAGAACAGGGGAGAGAGGAGGAGGCGGCACGACAGAAGCGAGGGTGAGGTTTCCTCAGTGAGAGTAAAGATGGCTGACTGACAGGAAGAAAATGGTGAAGCTCAAGGGCAGGTAACGTAGAAGAAAAAAGGGCAGGGGAGATGGAAAGAATAAGGAGTGGGTAACGAGAAGTAGGGCCATGGAATTGATGGAATGAGGGGAAAAGATTAGGGAGAGTTAGCATCAAGAACACAAAGTGATGTGGAGCTTTAGGACAGGGAGAAGAGAAGAGAATGCAATTCAGAGGCGATACAGGTGGAGGGGTCCTGGTGGGTTCAGGTGCACCTGAGTAATTGCGTAATACTGTAAAGTGTTGAGGAGGGAGACACAGCACTGCAGAGATCAGGAGCTGGGTAAAAGTCAGACAGAAGATAGAACACACACTGAAAAACTTGAAATATACAAAGAAAGCACAATATATAAATAAATAACAAGCTAAATTCTAAACAGACACAAGGAGATGCCTGAAAGGAGCATAAAAGTCAGCAGATGCTTACAGTGAGGGTGCTCTCCCAAGCAGGAGCGTCCAATGGAAGGTCAGCTGCTCATGTGCTAAGAGAAGCAATCTCCTGAATAGAGCACAGCAGGGGGGAGGGGCTGGCCAAGTGCTGAAGGCAGGTAAATGGAAGCAGGTAGATTCCACAGGAAGTGCTCTAGTATAAGTCAGACAAAGTAATAACTTAGGACCCAATATTCCAAGGCATTTACATGGTTTACAGAGCTGTAAACCATGTAAATGCCACTAAGCGAGATATTCAATGGATTATCCCAGACTAATACTACTATACGCCCTGATGCTAACCGGGGGCGTTCCAGGGTAGAGCAGAGGTGGAGCCAATCGGCAAACCGGGCAGCAGCGATATTGAGCCGCTGCCCGCATTGTGACCTGCAGGTAAAAGATAGGCGCAGCAAAAGCTGGCCAGTCTTTACTTGTGGGAGCTAACCAGGCAGTGGCTCGATATCACCGTTGCCCGGTTAGTTTCTATGGTATCCAGAGGCTGTGCAGTGACCCCCGATATCCAATGCCGGGGCTGGATATCCGGTTTTAATGTTCAGTGCCAGCAGCTAGCCACTGTATTTTATTTATTTATTTTATTTAACATTTCTTATATACCGCCTTTCATCATCATCAAGGCGGTCTACATTGAACAAACTGAAATTACAATGAACGGGGCATTATAACTTGTAATCATTCTAGCCGCCGGCACTGAATATCAGGCCCTTAAACTTTAAATGTTTACAGAGGAATAGGGAGAAGGAGACAAGGGTGGGTAGGGGAGGGTTAAGGGGATGTTTGGGGCCATCTTGCGTCACCAGAGACTTTTTCTCAGCCAGGGAAAAGAGTCTTTTTTTCTCCCCATCACATCCATGATTACTGAACGGGGATTGGCTTATGCTCAGACTGGAAGGGGAAAAAAAAGGCCCAGTGCAGAAAACAGTACCAAATTACTGTGGCAACATACTCTTGATTTTTGTCTGTGCACTTTTTTGTTTTTAAAGCTGCGGTTTACTGTAAAGGTTTTGTTCAGCGCCTGATTTAGGAAGTCACGTGCTGAAGCTCAATGCACAGTTCTAATGTGTGGCTTATCAGACAGCTCCCTCGGGAAGGCCAATCCAAGCGTTTGGTACTGCAAGACATAAAGCACGGAGTCGAAAATGGAGGAGGAGGAGGACATAGGAGCAGCTTGCTTGGAAACTACAAAGAGAGATGTCGAGGGAGTTAAAAAGAGAGGTAGCGTAATGCTACTGAGTGAATACACTTGTAGATGAGAAGTAGTAGAACGGACAGCAGGGAGCCAAATGCAGTGAGCATGCGAAGCCAGCTGCTCCCCACCACTGGGCATGTGCAGATGTTTCTGAATGTTCCAAATACTCCTCACGGATGCTGCTCTGAGCTAAGTGAGTATATTCAGAGACATTATAGAACATCACTGACTTCTCCAGCTTCTCTTTAGTGGAAAAGCAGGATCTGATCCTTGCTTCTCAGAGTTCTAACCACTAGGACACTCCTCCAAAGAATTAATTAGACTTACCTGCTAATTGTTGTTCCTTAAGGAACTCTAGTCCAGTCCCGGACCATAGAGTTTAGAATCTCCTCCAGCAGCCTTGGAGACTGAATGACATCACAGCTCTTCTCTCTCTGGTATAAATAGGCAAGGACCGCCCCCTTCCACCAGTACCTATTGACAAAGCAACTCAGAAGAGCAACAAATAAGTAGATAAAGAACAACAAGATAAACTAAATAAACCTTGGCTAGAATCTAAAAACCTGTGCATATTCTAACCTTCTCTTCGACGAAGGACCTTGTAGAAATGCCAAAAACGTAGAAACAAAACCGCGCTTCTGCGGGGTTCCCATTGTGGCTCCACTCCGCGTCCTCCGGAACCCCACTCCTCTTCCGGAGACATCCTCTCCAATTTGACCCCTTTTACTAAGATACAACAGACAACAGCTTCAGGATGCATACCCTGGGAGGGGTCCGGGACTGGACTAGAGTTCCTTAAGGAACAACAATTAGCAGGTAAGTCTAATTCTTCCTTTTCGTCCCTCTAGTCCAGTCCCGGAACCATAGAGGATGTAACAGAGCAGTGCACATCAACGGGAGGGACCAGAAAACCCAGCCTGAAGCACCGCTGAGCCAAAACGAAGTCCTCCGCCGCCTGCACATCTAACCGATAGTGCTTCGAGAATGAATGCAACGATGAAGAAGTCGCCGCTCTACAAATGTCCGCGACCGAAACCGAACTGTACTCCGCCCATGACGCCGCTTGCGCCCTGGTCGAGCGCGCTCTGAGACCTTCTGGAACTACGCTACCTTTCAAAAGGTAAGCCGACGCAATAGCCGCCTTAACCATCTAGAAATGGACGCTTTCGCTGCCGCTTCACCCTTCCGCGGCCCCCCGAAAGCCACAATCTGTCAGTCTTCCGAAACGGCTGTGTCCGCCGAAGATACTTCCGAAGAACCCGACGAACATCTAGGGGATGTAACCTGCCTTCAGATTTCTCGTTTTGCTGCTTAGAGAATACTGGAAGCGACACCACATGATTGACATGAAAGGCAGAGACCACCTTCGGCTGAAAGTCCGGCACTGAGCGTAGCACGACCTTATCATGGAAGAAAGGCAAATAAGGTGCCCTACAGGAAAAAGCCTGTAACTCCGAAATCCTCCTTGCAGAACAAATAGCTACCAGAAATACCTTCTGTAACGCGAGATCCTTCAGGGTGGCAATGCTTAGCGGCTCAAACGGTAGCTCCAGCAAAGCCTCCAATACCAGATTCAGCTTCCATGTCGGCACCGAACAGCGTACCAACGGACGAAGAAGCAAGACAGCTCTCAGAAAAAGCCTAATGTCACTGTGAGATCCTACCGGCTGACCGAGCACTTTCCCCCTATAACAGGAAATCGCCACCCACTGCACTCGCAAGGAACTGGCTGCCAATCCCTTCCGCACGCCATCCTGCAAAAAGGAAAGGACCTGCGAAAGAATCGGGATGTGCAGGTAAGCATCCGTGAGATCTAACGACGTCAGGAACTCTCCGGTCCGGACCGCTGCCAGCACGGAACGCAAAGTCTCCATCCGAAAATGGGTAATCCGGAGACAACGGGTCACCCTTGTCAGAGCCAGGATTGGGTGAAATGTGCCCTCCTTCTTTGGCACTACGAAATAGATGGAGTAGCGCCCGGAACCGCACTGCTCCGCAGGCACCGGCAGCACCGCCTCAAGCTGCAGCAGCCGCTGTAGCGTGTCTTGGACTGCCTGCAGGGAGAACGGACAAAAGAACCTACGACGGGACGATGGAGTTCTAATACGTACCCCTCTCGCATGACCTCCAGGACCTACTAATCTGACTTAATTCGGACCCAGGCAGGGTAAAACTCCCGCAACCGACCTCCCCTGGGAACTACCCTCTCCTGAGCCCGCCTTATCTCATTGTGCCTGTTTTGTGGCCGAGGACTGGAAAGGAGCAAACCCCCGGCCTGCTCCCCTGAATCCTCGAAACCCCTGACCCCTAAGCGGGAACTTCCCCCGCTGGGACTGTCCATAACGGGGAGAATGAAAACTACAAAAGTCTCTTGGGACCTCCCTGAATCCCGCAGAACTGCGGCCCTGCTTCGGCTTGTCCTCTGGGAGACGTCCTCCCTGGGACTCCCCGAGGTCCTGGACCAACTTATCTAAATCCTCCCCAAATAAAAGCGTACCCCCAAAGGATAACTTGCTAAGCCGAGCCTTAGACGAACTGTCCGCCGACCAGGTTCTCAACCAGAAATACCTCCGAGCTGCTACTACGGAGACCATCCCCTTAGCCAAGCCACGGAGGAGACCAGAATGAAAATCCGCCAAGAGCGCGGTTCCTGACTCCAGTCGCGTGGCATCTGCAAGCTGCCCGTCCAGATGGTCTCCTGCACCCTCTGGCAACACCTCAAAAAGCCACGGGCCACCGAAGCCGGTCTGCATGGACAGCGCGCAAACATCGAACACCTGCTTGTCTAACCTGCTGTCCTGAACATCCTTCAGCGCTGCGGTCCCCCTCCACGGAAATTGTGGTTTTCTGAGTGACCGCCGATACCGCCGCAACTACCTTTGGAGAACGAAACAGCTCCCTATCGTGGTTCGCGAGCGGATAAAGGCGAGCCAACGCTCTAGCCCCTTCAGGGCCGCTTCTGGCAAATCCCACTCTTCCTGTATCATATTCCAAAATACCCTATGGAGGGGAAACACTCTCTGGGATGCCCGCACCGCCTGCAACAGCGGATCTTCTGATGTCTCTTCCGCTGCTTCCTCGCTGGAAGGCAGGTTTAGTGTCTATAGCGTCTCCGAAAACAGGGCTGGAAGCCCTTCACACCGAAAGACTCTGACTACCCAGCACTGCTGCTCCGAGTCAGGCAACTCTCCGCCTTCCAGCTCATCTTCCGAGTACTCTTCCCTCTTTGGCGTTCCCCGCGCTCAGGTCATCAGCGACGTAAGGCGCGGGACCCTCCGAAGTGGCCCTACACCTTTTAACCACCGGAGCACCGTTCCCCTAACCGACCAGAGAGGCCGAGCGCTTCTGACTCTGGGGTCCGTGAGGAAGAGCCGACATCGCGGGCTGAAAGAAGGCAAAAGCCTGCTGCCTCAAGGCAACGAAGTTCGGCGGAATCCCGGTCACCTCCCCCGCCTGTCCCTGCTCCTGTGACCCGGCGGAGCTGCCGCCCGAGGAGAGCCCCAGCACTGGCTCCTCAGGATCTAGAGACGGAGATAACAGTGCCTCAGCGCCTGTACGAACAGCCTTCCAGCCTGTTAGGGGCTGTCCCGGCTCTCCGTCCATATGCTGCACCTCTAGGGAGCAAGGGACACAGACTCCTGATTCCAGCACTGAACTTTTCCTCCTGCTGCACACTAGACAGCGTGGAATTGCAGGCATAGCAGCCGCCTCAAAGAACTGCTCTAAACCACCCCGGGAACTCCCCCTCCCCCCCCCTGACTGCCAGCCCCGGAAGGAAGGGCTCTCTCTGGGTTGGAGCCGTGCAAAAAACAGCCTAGATACACCTGCTCAATATTTCAATAAGGGAAAAGTACAGCATAGCTCGTTTCCCTTCGAACTTCTCTTTTTGTTTTTTTTTTTCAACAGGCCAACGCTCTGTAAGCGCCTGATGAGCCTATAGCAGGTCTGCAGCAAATGAGGCTTAAAACGCTTCCAAAAAGCCACTATAAAAAAAACGCTGTTTTCAAAATGGCCGCTGGGACTTTTCCCGCGCAGCAAAAAAGTGTCCGGAGGGCAAAGAACTCCTTTATGAGATCCCCCACTGAGGCAGGAACTTCCCTCTCAACTCCCCTCCAAGAAACAAGTAAAAGAAAATTCAAAAAGAAAGAAAAAACGCCGTTAAAGTCGGCGAGACCTACTTACAGTTCCCTGCGTCAACCTGAGGTGCTGCAATGAGGCAGACATGCGCCGGAGCTCAGCCTGCTCGTGGCTTCGGCTCCGACGGTGCTCCCACCACCAATCTCACTGTCCCTTAGAGATGGCTGGGGCTAAGCCTTCCACCTGCTCCTCACCCTTGCTTGCGGGTTCGGGAGCAGGGAGGCTACTTCTTCTGCTCTGTAAAGCTGCTCCTTCTCACCAAGGGGCAGCCCCCCCCCCCCCACGAGAGGGAAAATTGAGGGAGAAAGGAGGAAGCAGGACTGGAGCCAGAGGGAAGAAAAAAGTGGCTATTTATTTTAGAAAGGCAACCAAACAAAAGGCATCAAGAATTAGAAAAGGAAAACAAAGAAAAAATTCCGAGCTCTGCCAATTTGTGCTGGGCCTATCCCTAGGCCCAGAATCTCCTCAGCTGCTTGGAGACTGAAGTACTGGTGGAAGGGGGCGGTCCTTGCCTATTTATACCAGAGAGAGAAGAGCTGTGATGTCATTCAGTCTCCAAGGCTGCTGGAGGAGATTCTAAACTCTATGGTCCGGGACTGGACTAGAGGGACGAAAAGGAAGGGTAGGTTTGCACGACTTCTTCACAGGACCGTCAAAGGAGTGATGAATTGTAGGTAGTATGTGAGCTGGAGATGTCAAAGGGAATGGAGAATACCGTTAATGTGTAGCATGGGAGATCACCTTCATCAGGCAAGTTGCTCATATCTGTGCCCTTCCTCCCTGCTCACTCTCGACTCTGCGCTCTCGCTTGCGGCACCGTCTGCCTGGATCAGCTATCTTGCTCTATTTCTGACTCTGTTCAAGTGCCAATTGAAGACCCAGCTCTTAGGGAAGGCCTTAAGAATGCTCTCTGGATCTAGGATTTAGCCCAAAAATTCAGGAGCCACACTTGGGACAACTTGAATTTTCTTTAAAATGTATGCACATTTATAAATCACCCATTTATAGTGTACTCTAGGTTAGGTACAGCAAGGGCCAGCCCGATGGCTGCTGCAAGGGAAAAGGCACCCTAGACACACTTTTAGCTTTACACCTCTCCCCCAAGATATTTTGAAATTAAATTCAATCAACGTAAGCACCACCCCACCAACAATAATTCTGTAAAAACGCAGAATTGGCCATCATACTTCTAAATATGAAACTTTGCTTTGTATGTATGTGTGTGCCCGCTCTTCCTGCTGGTAAAAGAATGTGCTGATGGCTCTTTGAGTTTATGTGGCTGTCAGCATCTATTGGTCTGCTTTGACGGCTTTTGCTCTTTGCCCCCCCCCCCCCCCCTCTCAGAAGCTGCCACTCTAGGTGATCACCTAATCTTGCCTAATGGTTGGACCAGCCCTGGGTACAGCAAGTGACTTATGAAAATAGCCGTTTAAACATTAAAAAAGATGCAAAACAATAAAATTAGTAAACACATCCCCAGAATGCAACCTACAATAAGATTGTTTACTTACAATATCTAATATATATGTGGCCAACATTATTGGCACCCTTGCAGTTCAACCCCTCCTAAAAAAAAAAAGTGGCAAGTGAAATGGCTTTGGACAATATATGCACACATATCTGACACATAAAAGAATCGAATAAAACAAGAGCAATTAAAAACGGAAATAATAGGAAATGGTATAAAAACTGGGACATTGCCAGGACGTGATCATTGCCACCTTTATAAACAATTCAAATAAGTTTGAAAAGAAGAACCACATTCCCATTGCAGTAAAATTAGACACACCTGTGATCAAATTTTCAGTACTCACGTGACTTGAATCAACCAATGAATGATGGTTCTAGTGTTTAAAATGGCCACATTCACTCCCTATTCCATTTTCACAGTGGTGAAGACAAGAGAGCTGCCTGAGACCATCAGAAAGCCATTATCATCAAACATCAAATTTCAAAGGGGTACAAGACCATCTCCAAGGACCTTGGAATTCTAGTGTCTACAATTTGCAATGTTAAGAAGTTTTCTGCTTATGGAACTGTTAACCTCCGAGGATGTGGTGGAAAGAGGAAAATTAATCCAAGAAGTCTTTGAAGGTTAGTGCAAACTGTTGGAAAAACACCACGTACAACATCCAAAGAGCTTAAGAGTGATCTGGAGCAATCTGAAGTGGTGGTTTCAACCCGTACCATATGCTGTGCACTAAACAAAGAAGGACGTCAAGGGCGAAGGCCAAGGAGGACCCCACTGCTCAAAGACAGACATAAAAAGGCACGCCTGATCTTTGTACAAACCCACTTTGAGAAACCACAATCCTTCTGGGAAAATGTCTGTGGACAGATGAAACCAAACTTGAGCTCTTTAGCAATGCAGACCAGCGATACATTTACAGGCAAAGAAATGAAACTTATAAGGAAAAAAAACACCCTTCCTACAGTTCAAATTGGTAGAGGTTCCATAATGTTGTGGGGCTGTTATGTTGCCTCAGGAACTGGAGGCCTGGATCGTATTAAAGGAATCATGAAGTCAGAGGACCACCAAGGTATTTTGGAGCAAAATGTGCTACCTAGTGTCAGAAAGCTATGTGTGGGTTGAAGGTCGTGATTCCTCCAGCAGGACAATGATCCAAAACATACATCCAAAAATACAAAAGAATGGTTAAAAGGAACAAATGGACTGTTTTAAACTGGCCAGCAATGATTCCTGATCTCAATCCAATCAAGAACCTTTGGAAAGAGCTGAAATCTGCCATTGGTAAAAGGAATCCTGGGAACATTCAAAAGCTGGAACAAATTGCAGTTGAAAAGTGGGAGAAATGACCAACAGACAGATGTACAAAACTTACAGATGGCTACAAGAAATGTTTGGAGGCAGTCATCACTGCCAAGAGTTGTGCAACCAAGTATTAGTGAAGAGTGTCGTATTTTTTTTTTTCTCAGAAATTACTACATCTAAGTTGCAAACTTTTTTTGTTGTATATCTTTGAACATACTATTACAATTTTATGATGACATACAGTTGGAATATTTCCAATTCTTTCTCAAGATATTGTACACAACATAATCTAAAATGCAAGGGTGCCAATAACGTTGACCACAATTGTACGCGCGTGTGTGTGTACACATACATATACACACACATGCACCACCACTACCTGGCATGCATGTAAAACAAATTAAGAGAAAATACAGGTTTCTCTAATTGCTTGCCCTTCTCCTTCATGGTTATTTCTCACTTTTTTTGCCAGCACAAAGATGCATAACAACCAGTTCTTAAAATCTACAAAGGTAGATTTACAAATACATATACAAAACAAGATATTTAGAAAAATATTCATACGCCTTCAAAACTATTTCTCAAACGGTCTCTTGTGCCCATGCCCGGTATTTTTGAACTGAAGTACCACTGGTGCAAAGCCTTTGAAGGATCAAATTCCATCACTGAGGGGCCATTCATATTGATCATCACCAAGTCATTTAAGCTTTCTGCTTCCATTGACGATCTGCATTTGTTTTTCATAAAATTCATTAAGCTAAAACCTCTTTCACAGCACACACCGGAAACAGGCAGCACGGACGCTATGGACAACAATTTTCCTAAGAAAGGAAATCTTTCATTATTAGTCAGTGCTAAGTTCAGCAGCTCACCGAGTTTCTTTCCCCTGCCAAGGATTTTGAATTCATACCATTCATTATGGACAGCTTGTATACATTCGTTATACATGCCTGGGGGTGACAGTTGGTTTTGGAAGTGTTGAACCAGTGTTGTTATTTCACTTACACCATATTCGTCCAAGCTGGTTCCTGTTGGCCAGGCAAAAGTATCGAAAACTGTGGTGCACCTTTCGATGCTTCTGTGTGGAGCTATAAATCGTTCTTCAAAGTACTTTATGGCATGCAGAATCAAATTGTCCTTCTCAGCTTTGGCAAAAGAACGTGCAACACTGTGTAGTCCGTGTAGCTGTACATCTTGATATAGTCCTTTTAGAGATGTCGTTGAGATAAACCTGCTTTCATGTTGCCCGGGAACATCTTTCAATGATGCTAGTGAGGCCATAGTGTTTCTGACATGTAATTCAACGGTGCTGAGAAAAAGTTCTTCCCTCTGAAACAAAAGGGAGAGGTTTTTGATTGTTCCAAGGTAGTCCAAGAGAAAATGGAGCATGTGAACAAACGCAAAATCAGTTAGTTTTCTCAGCAACCCCTTTGCAAGTGCAGAAGCGTTGTCCCTTTCCGCTGCAATACTCTCAAGGTGTCCAATGACGCACTTCCAATCTTTCACAAGTGCAGAGAGTGCACAGACTTTGCTGACCACCCATCTTACATTGTGCAGGTACTGAAATTTCTGTATTTCGCTTTCAAGGCTTTCCGCTATTTTCTTCAGTTGCCGCATTCTCTTTGGAGAATACTGATAGAATTTGTACAACTTCTTCAGAACTGCGTCAAGATTTTCAATGTACCTTGCATTTTTCACTGCACTTAGCACAGTTAGACTTAAACTATGCGCAACAGAGTGAACCACAACTACGTGGCTCAGGTTCTGCCGAATTGTTGGTATTAATCCGTTTTCTGCTCCAATCATGCTGGCTGCACCATCAGTACTGATACCAACCAGTTGACTGGAAGATAGCCACGCCAAGAGTCCATGCTTATCCAATTCTTGCTGTATGGCTTCCAAATACTCATCCGCAGTTGCACTGTCAAGAGTTATGACAGACAGCAATACTTCTCTCACTCCATTGTTCTTTATGTATCTTACATACAAAATTAATTCTTCAGCATCGGCTTTGTCAGTTGACCCATCTAGCATCAAACTCACATACTCCGAATCCTGTAGCTCGCAAATCAGTTCTTGTCTTATGACTTTTGCAATGTGTGAAACAAATTCCTTGCACCTTGAGTCACTTTTATATTCGTCTCTCACCTCAACCCCTAGTTTACCAGTCAATTCCAACAACTTTTCAAAGTCGGAAAATGGTTGGTGATTCTTTGCAATATAGTAAGCAACGTTAAAAAGTGCTTTCATGTGCTCGACCAGTTTCTGATCCATTTCTTCCATGCCTACTACCAAGGGCGTAATTTCTGGGGCCAGTAGGACATTATATGCCAACACACATTTCTGATGCCGAATTGATTTTTCATGTTTTTTAAAGGTCTCCAGTTTGAAAGGACCTGCAAAGCCTTTCACTATCTTTGAATGCTGGTCTGCAATGCCAGGAAAAGAAACACAAACCTCACAGTTGGCAATGCCTTTGCTCTGATCAAATTTAAGCCACTTAAGTTCCTTGCACCATTCTTCTTTGAATTTTCTTCCCTTTGCTCTTTGCTGCTGACTTGTTGAAGGGGCAACCTCTTCTATAGCTCTTATGAGTCCCACTTCAGCTCGACTTTCTGATGATTTGTTGGCTTCAGCCGGGCCCACTTCACATTCCAGCAAAGATCGTCTCTCTTCGTTTTGCAGTGGAAAAGTGAAGAAATTTGTCAGTCGCAATTGCTTCATGTCTTTCCGTTTCCCAGCTGTTGCTGCACGCTTCATGTTGACGGTCGTCCCTGAAACATATTAAGATTGCAAAATGAACTGATGTCTGAATAACACATACACACATTTACATCCTGCCCTCAAGAGCCCTTTTTTCTCTCCATTGCCATACACCTTACAACAGATACAGTATATAAATTTGCTCTAAACCTTGACGAATGGCCATAAGCTGCATCTCCTCCAGAAGAGCTGGCAGAGAAAGCTATGGTCCAGTCACAGTGAGCATAATGCCATAGGAAGATTTTACATTTTTCCCCTCTCACCTGAATACCGTAACATTTTCTGTAAGCTCAAATCGTGCAGCAAATGGCTCTACCTCCAAGAAGCAACAATAGAGGACGCCCGTGCCTAGTTCCACAGCCCAATAAAAAAAGCCTCAGAATACCTTCCGTTGACTTTTACTCGCTTTTTGAGACAATTAAAGAGCCTCGATCCATGCTAAAAAACCTGGACCAAATCCCAAATTCCGAAGGGCAGCATATAGATACTTGCTTCCAAGAGATCAAAGGCCTTTCCAACTTTGATTGCGAGCAATACCAGGGGGAGTTTTTTAGCGTGGGACCAAGATATAAGATTAATCAACCTTTGCACATTGTGCCCAGCAAGTCTTCCTGGGTTGAACCCAGATTGATCCGCTTAGACCAAGGTCCCTATAAACGTTCAACTGCCCTGCCAAAATTTTCCCATCTAATTTTAAGAGGGAAATTGGGCAATAAGATCTACATTGCAACGGGTCCGTCCCCGATTTATGGATGATAGTAATACCAGCCTCTGTTATTGACGGGGCTAGCTGTCTCCCCTGAATAAAGGAATTAAAGAGGTCTACCAACTGGGAGCTATCAGGGTTACAAAACACTTATAAAATCTAGAAGAGAGCCCATTAAGATCAGGAGGAGAATTCCCAGGTTTGATCTTCGTTATAGCAGCTACAACTCCCCCTTTACTACAGAACTCTGTCCCAGTGTAGGCGAGGGCAAATCAACTGTAGACAGATATGCATCCATCTCTTTATCAATGGCCTGCATCACTGAAGAATGCAGCTGCTGGAAAAAATTTACAAATTTATCTCTAATCTCCTTCCCTTCTCTTACTATCCCATCTGCAACCTTTTGGATTTCCAGAATGTGATTTTGAATATTCTGTTGCCATTGCTAATGCACTAGCAATTTGCTCGCAAAGTTGCCTTTCTCAAAGTCCAGGTGTTTTGCCCAAGCCAAAGCAAAGTGAATTGCATCAACCCACAAGGATTGTAACTGCTTGCACAGTGCAAATAAATCCTTTCCCTTTTAGAGAAAGGAGGTGCCACCAAATTGCCTTCCCAACACCTAATACTGCCTATTAGCGGCTGGAACTGAGCCTCCTGCAATTTCTTCCACTTACTAGTACAGCACAGTTACTTACCTGTAACAGGTGATCTCTGGGAACAGCAGGAATAAGTCTTCACATATGGGTATCGTCGGTACCGACGGAGCCTGCGCGGGAACGCTCCCCAGCGTCCAGTAAGAAAGCTTTTGGGAGCATCCCACCACGCCTGCGCGCTTCCTTCCCGCCTTTCCTAACAGCCTCTCTCCAGTTCGAGTTTTAAAGCTGAGACAAAGAGAGAGAGAGGAAAGGAAAGATAGATAGAGAGATACAACTCCTAGGGGAGGTGGGTGGGTTGTGAAGACTTATTCCTGCTGTTCCCAGAGATCACCTGTTACAGGTAAGTAACTGTGCTATCTCCAGGAACAAGCAGGAATGAGTCTTCACATATGGGGACTCCCTAGCTGCAGATGCCAGAGAGAGACCCCATGGTTGTGTGCCCTTGCAGAGGGCTTCACCTCCCCCCCATGGATCTCTGGCATCCAACCAGGGTAGGTGGGTAGGAGTTGATTAGGAATGGAACAGGTGTTTGAGGACAGCCTGACCAAACAAGGCATCCCGGCGGGAGTCCTTGTCCAAACAGTAATGGGCTGTGAAGGTGTGAACCGAGGCCCAGGTGGCCGCTCGACAGATCTGGTCGATGGACACCGAGTTCAGATGAGCCATTGAGGCTGCCATGGCTCTCACATTGTGAACTGTGACATGGCCCTCCAGAGAAATGTTCTTACTCTGGTAGGCGAAAGAAATACACTGAGCAATCCAGCTGGACAGTGTTCTCTTAGAGACTGGAAGTCCTAAATGAGAAGGATCAAAAGCAAAAAAAGTTGAGAAGACTTTCTATGTTGCTGTGTTCTTTGTAAGTAGAAAGCGAGAGCTCTCTTACAATCCAAGGTATGAAGATTCCTCTCTGCATTTGATGCATGAGGTCCTGGAAAAAAGACAGGTAAATATATCTCCTGATTCAGATGAAAAGGTGAGAACACTTTAGGCATAAAGTGTGATTGGTCCTGAGGACTACCTTACCATGATGGAACCTTGTATAAGGTGGATTAGCCACCAAAGCTTGCAACTCACTGATGCGGTGTGCTGAGGTGACTGCAATGAGAAAAACAACTTTCCAAGAAAGAAATTTCAAGGAGGTGGTGGCTAAAGGTTCAAAGGGTGGCTTCATAAGCTGGCCAAGAACCAGGTTTAAGTCCCATGCCACTGGAGGTGGTCTAATGGGAGGTTTAGTTAAAAGAAGGCCTCTCATGAATCTTGCTATAAGAGGGTGAGAGGAGATAGGTTGTCCACTGAGAGGCTTGAGGGATGCTGCAATAGCACTCAAATGGACTCTTAATGAATTAGTTTTCAGGCCTGCATGGGATAGATGCAGGAGATACTCTAGTAGAGAATTCAGAGGTATTGCAAGAGGGTTTAGACCCTTCTCTGAACACCAAATGGTGAATCTTTTCCATTTGAAAGCATAGGAACGTCGAGTAGAAGGCTTCCTAGAGGCATGAATAACATCTCTGACTTGTTGAGAGAGATGAAATCTTGAAGGTCTAGGCCCTCAGCAACCAAGCCCTGAGATGGAGTGACTGGGGGTTTGGGTGCCACAGTGTTCCCTCTTCCTGGGACAGAAGGTCTGGAGCAGAGCCTAAGTCCAGGGAAGGAGCTTGAGAGAGATGCAGAAGTAGAGGGTACCACACTTGGCGTGGCCAATGTGGTGCTATGAGGATCATGGTCCCTCGATCTCTCTGAAGCTTGAATAGAGTTTTGGGAATTAGGGGAATTGGAGAGAGGCGGTTAGGAAAGGTGGGAAGGCAGCGCGCAGGCGCGGTGGGATGCTCCCAAAAGCTTTCTTACTGGACGCTGGGGAGCGTTCCCGCGCAGGCTCCGTCGGTACCGACGATACCCATATATGAAGACTCATTCCTGCTTGTTCCTGGAGATTGAGTAAATCTCCCTCGCATGACCGCCTTAAAAGGCATCCCACACCATACGCAAGCTCACCTTTGTCAAGGTATTCACTAATAGCTAACTTAAATTCTCAGAATGTTTCAGAATCGTCTAATAGAGACTTAATGAAAGTCTAAAACTGGAGACCTTCTGGAGGTCATCATTACCAGAGCATGGTCTGACCAAATCCTATTTCAGCCCCCACCACCTGTGAACAGAAAGCATAATAAGCTGAAAGATAATCAGTACTGGTAAAAGAGTTATGAGGTGCAGAGAAGAAAGGTATACTTTCTCCATAGCGGATGTAGGCACCTTCAGATGTCAAACACTTCTAAGGATCACATTAAATCTTTTAAGTGCCTGCCAGTCTGCACTCCTGCACTTCCTCCCCCCCCCCAAAGCATCAAGGCTTGGTGATAAATTGACATTAAAGTCACTACCCAGAATCCATATCCCATTCCCAAGGATAACTAGTTTGCTCTCCAAATCTCCATAGAAATCCTTTAGATTCACATGAGGAGCATAAATACACACCAAGTAAAAAACGATTAAAAAGAGGGATACTCTAAGATTCAGGAACTGCCTCCCCCCCTGGGTCTGCAACTTGCTGGAGAATGTCAGGCTGAATAGCGCTCGAGAACATAACCACAACTTTCCTTTTTCCCTTTCCATTTTTTGTAGAGGCAAAAAACCCAAATTGGAGTCTTGGAGGATCGCAACAATTGTTGATCATTTTTAGTAAGAGATTTTTGGAAAAAACAAAATAGAGATTGCCAACTTTGAGTCCTCTTTAAAAAAGATTGCCTTTTATAAAGCAAATTGAGGCTTTTAACATTAAATTAAAATGATCTTTGATTTAGGCATCAAGATAAAAAAGGCATACAGAAGAAAAAACGGCCAAGCAGATGCTCCACCAGGGACCCAATTGCAAAACAAATTCCATATGCTTACATTTTGTGAAATTAGCCTCCTCCCCCCTGCTCCCCCGAGCAAGTTGCAGTTGTGCACTGTCGAGGACATCAAGCAGGAAAAGGAGGAAATTTAATGTGGACAAGTGCAAGGTTATGCACCTAGGGAAGAACAACCCAAACTATGGTTACACGATGCAAGGTTCCACATTAGGAACCACCACCCAGGAAAAAGATTTAGGCGTCATTGTGGATACCATGTTAATACCCTCGGCCCAGTGTGCAGCGGCGGCCAAGAGAGCAAATAGAATGCTAGGTATGATAAGGAAAGGAATGGAAAATAAAACAAAAGATATTATAATGCCTCTATATCGTTCCATGGTGAGACCGCACCTTGAATATTGTGTGCAGTTCTGGTCGCCGTATCTTAAAAAGGATATAGCGATTTTAGAAAAGGTACAGAGAAGAGCCACCAAAATGGTAAAGGGGATGGAAGGATACTCCTATGAAGAAAGGCTAAAAAGGTTAGGGCTCTTTAACCTGGAAAAGAGACGGCTGAGGGGAGATATGATAGAAGTCTATAAATTAATGAACGGAGTGGAACGGGTAAACGTAGATCGATTGTTTACCTTCTCAGAATATAGAAAGACTAGGGGACATGCAATGAAGCTACAGGGTAAACTATTTAAGACTAATAAAAGAAAATATTTTTTGACTCAACGTGTAATCAAACTCTGGAATTTGTTACCGGAGGATGTAGTAAAGGCTGTTAGTGTAGCTGGGTTTAAAAAGGGTTTGGACAAGTTCCTGGAGGAAAGGTCCATAAACCATTATTAAGAAGTGACCGAAGATATCAATGCTTGACCCAGTACAAGCATTGTGGAACTTGTGTCTCTTGGGGAAACTGCTAGGTACATATGACCTAGATTGGCCACTGTTGGAAACAGAATACTGGGCTTGATGGACCTTGGTCTGACCCAGTATGGCATATCTTATGTTCTTATGTTGAATCCTTTCCTTAGAAACCTCCAAAAAAATCCCCCACTTCTACCCAACCTTATTATGCAGTCTGCAAAACCCGTTTCTGCAAGCCATCCCAAAGTGGAAGTAACCCCCACCAAAGACCCTTTTCATGCATCCTGCACCCCCAATCACACCACCCAGTTCATATGAAAACCCCTATATATACACACCACACACATCCTCAAATAGTGAGACACTGGACCAAGCAGAGTTCCAGTAAGATAACGGAAAGTCCGAAGATCCAAACTGTCATTGACTTGCTATAGTCCGAAATCATCAAGAAGGCCCAATGGATCGCATAGCTTCGGCAGATTCCTGCCATCTCTCAGCTTACAGATGCTTAAGTTGCCCTTAGCCAATGGAAACTCTTTGCCACTGCAGAAAGTCCTTGTCCAAGGATTAGCTTGGTCTTGGGATATCCAACCCATCCAAGCCCACTTTCACTAAAGCACTAGCTGCCTCCTCTGTTCCAGAGTCGGTAAGTTTTCCTTTGATAGGTGAAGATCAGAGTGAAGAGATAATGCCATCGATATTGAATCTTTTTTCCCTGCAGCTTAGCGGTAACATCCCTAAACTCCCGCTGACAACGCAGCGCAATACATAATACAATTAGTGTCTCATTTCACTGAGCCCTCTGTTACAGCTATCTGCAAGATTTGCTCCTTACCTTTGTAAGTGTGAAATAAAACAATAAATGGCTTTGGGGAAGTTAGATCGGGAGGCCCCCCCCCCCACCCTCAAAGAATGATGTGCTCTCTATATCTTCAACAATGCAGTATCCTCACCCTCCTCCCTGGTAGCTAGGAGTATTCTGCATATCTGTTGTACTACCTGCTTGCTATCCACATATTCTGAGAGTTCAGGCAACTGCTCCGATTCTCAAGATCATCACGTTTTGCAAGCGACTCACTATTATTGTGCTGCAGATCCTTGATCTGCTTCTCAAAAACCTTAAAGGCATCTGTGCATTCTTCCGTCTTCTGCTCTATGGCCTCAACTAGTCCCCCCAGCTCTTGCATATCCACACACAGCTCAGAACCGAGGGCTGCTATCTCAACGTAAACCACCGCAATATCAGTGTCTCGCTTTAAACCACTCAACTAATGTGGCATTATGGATCTCTTCACCCGCTACAGAACTTGGCTTTCGCTTGTGCATTTCACCTACTGACCTCGTGGAAGCCGCTGCACCCACTGTTCCCTCTAAGCTGTGCGCGTGTGCGCGCGCACACACCTTGCCGAGCGAGCGCACATACTTTACAACAGAGCGCACAAAAATTACGGCTCTGATTCTGATAGAAAACAACAGAGACATCTTAAAATTTAAAAGTTATGATTGTAATTACTAGAAATTTCCTGCTTCATGTAGTAATCGTCTATTTTCATTTAATTTGATTAAAATCAATGTGGTGTACATACTGTATTCTGACGTGTAATCAAATTTTAAAGTATATAACTCCGAGTGTCATTATGTGGCGCACAAAAATTTAACCTTCCTTCAAAAGCTGCACACAGCTGATATTTTATGCGCACACAGCCTACAGAAAATTAGAGGGAACATTGGCTGCACCATATTGGATGCTTCATGCTTCTGCTGAAAAGTCCTGCAAAATCGATTGCTTTCTTTTCTGCGGCCATCACAGCTCAAAGCCCTCTCTGTGCAAATAATGATACTGCTGTCCCAGCCAAGAAAAGGCAAGTCAGTGGGGCCAATAGGCTTAAATTTGCTAGGGGTACAACAGAACTAAAACTTAGGCAGCCATCTGGCCCGGTGATATCACTCCACTTTTAGTTTTTCCAGTTGTTCATGGAAACTTTCTTCCATGTATAGTATGGTAAACTACTCCTTTCCTTGTGTATCTTTGTCAGCCATCTGTGGTCTTTTTCTAGAATTTTCTTCTGTGATCACAGAAGTAGTTGTTCAGCATTTCCATCATCATGCTCCATACAGCGATCCTCAGCATCTTTCAGTCTTACGGTTCCACTTCTGGCCTGCCTCCTTTCTCCAAAGTACTTGAAAAATGTTTTGTCACCTCACTTTACATCTTTAACTATTTTTTTCTTCTGCCCTCGCTTTTGCCCTTCTGACTTCTCTTTGCTCCTTTGAACTTTAGCCAGTATTCATTACTGTGTTTCTCATCAGGCGATCTCTTGTATCTTCTAAAGGCTACATTTTTTGCCTTTATTTTTTAAGCCAAGTCCTTGGAGAACCGTATCAGTTTCCTTCTCCTCTTGCTTTTACCGACGTTCCTTACGTAAAGATCAGTTGCCATTTTCATAGCTCCTTTCCGTTTGGCCCACTGCCTTTCCATTTCCTTTATCTCCTCCCTTTCTGTCAGTTCCTCCTACAAGTGTTTCTCCATTTTACTATAGTCAACATGTTGGAAATCCAGAAAGGAGTTTTTGTTGTCTGGACTCCGCTTTAGTCCTTATATCAAACTATACTGTGTGATTCTCACTATTGCCCAAGTGGGCACCTAGCCAAATATTAGACACACGGAGGAGGGGGGAATATTCCAAGGCACTTACATGGTTTGCAGACCTGCAGATGCCACCAAGCTGGATTATTCAGCCGCACTAACATAGCTAGTGCCGCTGAATATCCACAGCTGCCGCTGCTACATGCCCAAGGCAAAGCAATTAGCATCAGGGCGTTCCAGGGAGGAGCAGAGGCAAAGCTCTTTGCTAACCGGACAGCGGTGATATTGAGCCTGGTAAAAACCAGGTGCAGGAAACCCTGGCCTACCTTTTACCACGTATCGCTGACCAGGCAGCAGCTCAATATCACCGCTGCTTGGTTAGCGAACAGCAAATGCGGCTAACCCGCATATTGAATGTTGGGGCTGGATATTACCCCGGCATTGAGTATTGTGATAAGGAAGCTTATCATAGCTCAGGAAGGAGCTATAGTAAAGGTGAAGTGACTCTGAACAAGCAACCTGTCAGTTCTGGTAGAAATAAGAAAACAGAATTTTCCCATAAAAGACTACCAGTCCCAGAATGCACCAGGTTTCCAACAGCCATTAGAGGAGCTGAAGTGAGGAAACGTGTGTTCAATCAGGAGGGCTATGAGGTAATCCCCAAGCACTCATCTCAAAGGGCAGGGCCTGATTCAGCACAGCTGCACTGTGCTAAGGTGGAGCACTCATCAAAGCAGAATAAAGGTAGAGTTTATTCTACAGAGAATTATCCTCATCATCTTCATGATCAGCTTGGATATCCTCATCCTCAGAATTATCCTCAGTTTCATCTGGAGGATCATCAGAAGCAGAAGCCAGAGCGGACGGACAGAGAGGGCAAGAAACCCTTTGGAAGAAAGAAGAGAAAAGCCTTTGGGAGGTCTAGAGGAGTCCGGAGCAGTACGTATACTGGGAGGCATTCCAAGGGCCAGCATACACCATTGGACTGGGGAAAGCCAGAGGAATGGTGCTGCAGAGCTAGGAATCTCCAGACGCTACCTGTGAGGGAGACGGCTGCACTTGGAAGGGACCCTAAGACCCGTGCCAGAAGGTATGTGAAGAGAGACCCAGTGTCCAGGGATCTGGATTGGAAGGCTGGACATAAGAACTGGACTACATACTGGCCAGGCTATTTAGAGAGGAACTCTAACAGCAATGGAAGCTCAGGTAAGAACACTGATCTATGCCCTAGCTATACCCTTGAAAGACAGCAGGGAAGCAAGTATTGTCCTGAGAATGCTCCATTGAGAAATTCCTCTGTGCCAATCCATGATATTGAACCCATGATTGTTGAAGAAGGGGGAGAGGTTGCAGATGAAGGCTGTGTTTACATGGATTGCTCTCTGTCTAAACTCCTTTGGTAATTTTCTGTTACAAAGTACAGCAAACATCACAAAGAAATACAAACTTGTTCTTTAATCTACTCAGAAAAGCTCCTGAGTAGGATTTTGGGCCACGCAGTAGAAAGCAAGCCAGCTAAGGGGTTTCAGCTGGATAACTGCTAGCAATTGAGCCTTACCTAATTGCTTGTGAGCTCTGAGGGAATCACTTCTGAGTCTATGTGTGAAGATATAAGAAATTAACCTGAAAAGAACAGTTTTTCCCTTCTTTGTGGGTTTTGCTTGTTGTTTGAAACACTGCTAAGAAAATATTAGCTAAAGCCTACAGAAAAGACCAGTTTGTTACCAACCAGGTCTTTATTATTTTGCTTTGATTGCCTGACAAGTTCAGCTGTTGTTTTTCCTGATTTTGTTTTCCTAAGTTAAACACTGAAAGCAAGTATCCTGTTTTATGTGCTACCAAGCATATCTGTGTTGGGAGAAATAACCCCATAAATAAATATCTTATTGGCTTTACACTCAAGCACAACTAATTATTGTGAGCAGCTGTGTCTGGTGTGAATGGACTGCATTTCCCACAATCCCTTGCAAATCATATTGATATATGCACTTGCCAAGACTGTGAAGATTCTCACCCAGGCAGCCGTCTGACAGTATCTGGGTTTCGATTTTGGCAGCTAACCGTGTTAGCAGCGCTAGCCAGCCACCATCGCTGAATATCCCCCCTCCACTGTCTCTATTTGCAAGTCCTACATCCAGTGTTGCCCCTTCATGCATGGTTCCTTTCACCATTTGTATGAGCAGAATGTCTTGAATGGAAACCATAATCTCTCTATGTCTTATGATTCTGCAGATGCAATATCCCATCCCATGGAGTGCAGGGGCAGCCAAGTGGTTACAGCAGCAGACCTGGTGGCCAAAGAATAGGATTTGAATCTCGGTGGCATGCCTTGTGGCCTTGGGCAAGTCACTTAGCCCTCCAGTGCTTCAGGTACAAACTTAGATTGTAAGCCCTCTGGGGAAAGGGAAATGCCTACTGTACCTGAATGTAACTCGCCTTGAACTATTACCAGAAAAGAGTGATCTAAATGATAAATAAATCCACATTGGACAAGTTGAGATCTCCTAGCAGCAGCACCTCCCCTTTCATTTACACCGTTTGGATATCCATGGCCAAATATCTGTCTAATTTCTCTGTTTGAGTTGGAGGTTTGCAGTTAACACCTGTGTGGATGGTAGTTCCATCTTCTCTTTCCAAGATGACCCATATTACTTTTTCCTTTCCCCAAACACCCTTTCAGGTTTCCTTTCAGGTTCTTCATGTTGGTTTTAAGATAAAGGGCTACTCCTTTACCCTTCTGAAAATGTTTAGAACTGTAGTTGGTAGGATTTGAACCTAAGAACATATACTGGGTCAGACCAAGGTCTATCAAGCCCAGTATCCTGTTTCCAACAGTGGCCAATCCAGGTCACAAGTACCTGGCAGGTTCCCAAAAAAAGTACATAGGTTCCACAATGCTTGTCCTGGAATAAGCAGTGGATTTCCTAGGTCCTCTTTAATAACATTTTATGGACCTTTCCTCCAGGAACTTGTCCAAATCTTTTTTTAAACCCAGCTATACGGACTTCCGGGTTTGGCTATGAGCTGACTGGCTGCGTGCTGATTGGCTCCGGATCCCATACCCCATTATCTCCTTTAATCTTCTAATTCATCCCGACTGAATGCCCTCTATCCCACCGAGGGGCAGCAGGAAGAGTGGACAGCGTACCCCGGTGCCCTCTTCGACTGGAGGGGTGCCTCCGATGGCCGCGAAATCCTCTCGAAAGGCACGTGCTCCGGACCCCAAGATGGCAGAGGGGGCGCCTCGTAGCCCGGGCTCGGAGGGGGAGCACGGAATGGTGGACGAGATGAGCGCGGCGGTAGCGCGGGCCTTGGAAGGTCGGTTCCGGGAATTGGGAGCCCAGATACAATCGGTGGCCCAAAATATTAAAGATTTTACCGACCGTATGGAGCATGCGGAGACCCGGATCTCCGGTCTCGAGGACGAACAACACTCCCTTGAGGCCCGCGTGCAGGCTTTGGAGGTGAAGGTGAAGCTGCAGGGCGAAAAACTAGATGATTTGGAAAACCGGGGCCGCCGGAAGAATCTCAGATTTATCGGTGTCCCTGAGAATATAGCGGATAGCGCTCTGCCGGGGTATCTGCAAGCTTGGATCGCCAAGATCTTACCGGAGACGGTGGAGTCTACTCTGGCATTGGAGAGGGTGCATCGGTTGGGCCCCCGACGTGAGCAGGCCCGGCGGCCATGTGCTGTTATCGCCCGCTTCCTGGACTACCGCCAAAAGGAGTTAGTTTTGCGGGCGGCCCGGGGACATCGGCGGAGGTCCGACGACGTGGAATCCTTGCTGGTCTTCCAGGACTACTCCGCGCTGGTCAGTCAACAACGCAAGGCATTTTCACCAGTCTGTGCGCAGCTGGCGGGCCGGGGTCTGTGTTTTTCCCTCTTGTACCCCGCCCGTCTGCGAGTGGAGCACCAGGGACAGGCACATCTTTGGAGCACTCCTGAAGAAGCTGGGGCTTTTCTCGCCCGCCTTGCCGAGACGTCCGCAGCCGACACTTGATGCGGGATGTCTCTCTGGCCGTGTATGGGGCCTTGTTCGTGAGGGTTGCCTGAATTGAGTCCATCGCTTTGGGCCTGGGCCTGCTGGCCTGCTGGGGAGCTTATGCGTGAACTGCTTTGCTGCCCTGGGGACTTAATTAACAGTGGTATCGGTGGAGTACCGGTACCGGAGATTTGAATTTTGCCTTTTATGTTTTCCTTCTACTTCCCCCTTCCCTTTCTTTTTCCTTTTGTTCTTATTTATCTTTATTCTTATTTTATCTCATTTCCCTTTTTAGATTTAATTATTTATTGTTTTCAGTATTATTATTTTTGCTTTTTCGTTTTTATTTAGTACTTTTAGGTTTTTCCTTCTGCTTATTGCAGCCCATCTTCTTTCGGGTGTGCTTTCCTGTTTTGGTTCATACTTCCATGGTATTGCTTTTTGGGATGGGTGGTAGCTCTTCCTGGTACTTTGGGATACTTTGGGATATGGATAATATGTACCTATGTTGATTGTGTGTCATTTTATATGCTGTTACAGTTGGGTAAGGCACATGGCGGGGTGATGGGTCTGCGCGTGGGGGGAAGGGGGGTGGGGAATGGAGTTGGCGCACATGCAAGGTCTCCCTTCTCTAGGGAGCTTCCTTCTCTCGGTTACATGTTCGGAATGCCGAGCTGTTACTTGAGGGTTTGAGGGGAGGGGGGATGTTCTTGCTAGGGGGCCAGGGATGGGTAGGTTTGTTTGAATGTGTTGCGTCTGTGGGGGGGTTGGGGGTATGGATCCGTTGCCAACAGGAGGGGTCCGCCCAGGATTAGACCGACTGGCTGGGCGAGGTAGGGGAGGATGGCTGAGTGGGGAGATTGGGGGCAGGGGTTCTGAAGGGGTTTTCCAAGAGGAGATGGGTTTGGATGCCTGGGGGGAACGGAGTTGGTTAGGGGGGAGGTAGGGGTGGGGGGGGGGATGTTGGACAGTTTTCAGGGGGGTAAGGGACTGTTTGTTTTGGGGGGAGGGGGGGATGACTGAGGCAGGATACCTGTTGGATGCTGATTGGGAGCGTGGGGTGTGTCGTTGTAGCGAATGCGCCCGGGCATGTGGGTCTGGCTGGGTGACAGAGCTGGTGGGGAGGATCCTAGGCTGGGGGGATTCTCACTGCGGTCAGAGGTTGTTTGTTCCTATGGAGAACGGTTTTATTGACAGGACTAATGTCTAGTGGTTTGAGGATTGCTTCTTGGAACGTATGTGGTATTGGCTCTCCCATAAAGCGATATAAATTGCTGCAGCAACTTAAAAGAAGAAAGATTGGAGTTGCATTGTTGCAGGAGACGCACCAAACGATGGTTGAGCACGCGAAATTGGGCTCCCGCTATAGGGCCCGGGTGTATGGAGCCCCAGCTGTAGGGAAGAAACGGGGGTGGTCATCTTAATAACCCAATCGTTGGGGTGGGTCGAGGAGTCGGTGGAGATTGACCAGGAGGGTCGGTACGTTTTGGTGCGAGGACAGCTTGAGGGTGCCAAGGTTGTTTTGGGATCCGTCTATGCACCTAATGTTTATGAGATCGGTTTTTATCACACTCTGGAGCGCTTGGTAGCGGAGGCTGTTGGTTACCAGGTAATACTGGGTGGGGATTTCAATACGGTCCTGAATGATAGTGTGGACCGGTCTCAGCCGGCTGGGAATAGAGATCATAGGAGTCAGCGGCGCCTGTTGGGGATCTGTGAGGCACATCACCTTTTGGACATTTGGAGGGTGTTACATCCTGGAGATAGGGAGTATACACACTTGTCTCCAGCCCATAACACTTGGTCCCGTATTGACTACTTTTTGGTTTCGGAATCCCTGTTTAGTCGAGTGGTGGCTGCGGCGGTTGGCCTTCCCCTTGTCTCCGACCACGCAATGGTTACTTTGGAGTTGCGTAACCACGCATCTGGTGGACGTCAATTTTGGCGCTATCCTTTAGAACTTAGTGGGGATGCTACGTTCGCGGGCTATCTTCGGGACAGGTGGAGGGATTATGAAGAAATCAACGCGACCCCAGAGACTTCTCCGGCCCTCCTCTGGGAGGCGGGTAAGGCGGTCATGAGGGGGGAAATTATTAGCTATTATAGCTCCATGCGGAAGCGCCGTAACCACCGAATTCTCTTGTTGGAACGTGAGCTAGGCAGAGCGCGGAGGCGTCTGGCGGCGGATCGAACGGCCACTCATGGTTGCCGACTGCGGGAAATTCAGCGAGAGTTGGAAATGCTCTTGCACCAGAGGGCTCAAAAATCTATGCTGTACTACCGCTATCAATTATACCAACATGGCAACCGGGCGGGTAGGTTACTCTCCGCGTTGGTGCGGCCGGCAGGAGGGGCTAGACACATCGGGGCGATACGTCGCCCGGATGGGTCTATATGTAAAGATACAGCTGAGATCCAACGGGTCTTTTCGGACTACTACAGGCAACTTTATGCTCGGGATGGAGGGGGGGTGGTGGATGGCCGGGCTTTCTTGGCGAATTGTACGCTATCAAAGCTGACTGCGGATCAGGTGCGAATATTGAACGAGCCTATTTCTTTGAATGAAGTCTTAGATGGGATTAGGAAACTGAAAACAGGCCGCGCTCCCGGGTTGGATGGCCTGAGGGGGGAGTTTTATAAGTCCCTGGGGGAGGTGGTGGCAGCCCCTCTGGTGGGTTACTTTGAAGACTTGGTTGGCCGGGGAGCCTTCCCCTATGAAGCGAATAAGGCGTTGGTGACCGTTCTCCCGAAGCCGGGGAGGGATTCGCTGCTGCCGGGCTCTTACAGACCTATTTCTCTTCTAAATGTTGACATCAAGATTTTAGCTAAGATTATGGCAGACAGATTGGCGCCTATCTTGCCGGCCTTGATCCACGAAGACCAGGTGGGTTTTGTGCGGGGCCGTCATGCGGCCTATAGTTTGCAGCGTCTTCTACTTTCTATGTGCACGGGGCGGGGGGCAGAGCTGAGGTCTATGCTCATCAGTTTCGATGCTGAGAAAGCATTTGATAGGGTAAACTGGGACTTTATGTACCAAGTGTTGGATACTATGGGGTTCACGGGCTTTTATGTGGACGTGGTGCGACTGCTGTACGCGGATCCGTTGGGTGCCATCTTGATTAATGGCGCCATGTTCACTGAGTTTCCCATTCGGAAGGGGACTCGACAGGGATGCCCCCTGTCCCCCCTTTTATTTATCTTAACTTTGGAGCCCTTATTGCAGAGGATCCGGGAGCACCCTCAGGTCCGGGGGGGTGCCGGTGGGAGGTTTTGAATTTCGAGTAGCCGCCTTCGCGGATGATCTTTTGGTACACCTGGTGAACCCACAGAGGGGCCTCCCACACCTTTTACAGCTTTTTGGTGAATATGGGGAGCTCTCCGGATTTCGTTTGAATTTGGACAAATCGGTGGCCATGTATTTAGGCTTGGGAGGCCCGGCGGACTGGCAAGGGGATTTTCCTTTAAAGTGGGAAACTGGTCATTTCAAATACTTGGGGGTGATGATCCCGGCCGTCTTGGATGACTTATACTGACTGAATGTTGATAAAGTGCTGGTGGCCGTGGCCGCCAGTGTTGATAAGTGGCGGGATCTCCCTCTGTCTTTGGGAGGCCGGGTAGCCCTTTTCAAGATGACCCTGTTTCCTAAGATTTTATATCTGCTGCAGACCTTGCCGTTGCTGTTACTGCGGTCGGATCGAAAGAAATTGGAGGGCCTCGTGAACCGTCTGCTGTGGCGGGGACGTCGGCCCCGCGTGCGGGCGGAAATTTTATGTCAGCCTTGGTCCTTGGGTGGCATGGGGTTACCTGACCTACGCAAATACAATATGGCTTGCCTATTGCGCCACGCCCGCGACTGGCTGTGGGACCTGAAGGAGTACACCCCTTTGGGGATGTTGCAGGCTGCGGTGAAGCCGTACCACCCGCGTTATCTTTTGCACACCAGGAAGTCTCTTGGGTTGGCTCGCATGCTCCGTGTCTTGGTGGTGGATCCGATCCGGGCGGGATGGCGCTCATTTTGTAGTGGTCGCGGGCTCTCGGCCTGTCACTCGCCTTATCTCCCAATTCAGGGGAACGGCGATTTCTTGCCCGGGCTGGAGGGTGGTTCGTTCGCGCGTTGGGCGCAGCTGGGGATTACTAATTTAGAGCATGTGCTTTCGCCGGAGGGGCCTTTGCTGACGTTCCCAGAGCTCTGCCGACATTACTCTCTCGATGGGCGGGATGCGTTTAGGTATATACAGCTCCGGAGTTATATCCGTACGCTACCCCGGGAGGCTTTAGGGGGGGAGGTAAGCTCTCAGATTGAGGTCTCTCTACTGGGGGGGGAGCAAGGCACGCGGGTGGCCTGGTTGCATAAGGTGCAATGGGATTCGGTCTTGCCTGTACCTTTGGATGATCTGGCAGTGGCATGGACTCGGGAACTGGGGGAGCAGGTGACGAGTGAGGAGGTGTTGGTGGGTTTGTCTGCTATTCCCAAGCTCTCTGTTATGGTGTCCTTTCGGGACATGCAGTATAAGCTGGTGCGTCGGCTTTACTATGCCCCACTGTGGGCGTGGCGGGCCGGGATTGCTGGGACTCATAGCTGCCCCCGTTGTGGTGCGGAGAGGGCGACCTTGGGGCATATGATGTGGGCTTGTGCCCGGGTACAAGTTTTCTGGCAGAAAGTGCAGGCCTACCTGAATGGGTGTGGGGGCCGCGGGCTCTCCCTTACGGCTCTGAATGCCGTTTTGGATGTGTGGAAGAGTGATTGTGAGGAGGAGTTGGGGCGAGTGGTTTGGATGTGGTTACGCCTGGTGCTGGTGGTTGCAAGGATGACCATTGTGTTTCACTGGTTGGATGCAAGGGGCCTGACGTATGGCCTCTGGAGGGGGCGATTGCATGAAGTCTTGTTAATGGAGCGACTCCGCGCTAGGGGCCATCCAGCACGATGGCAGCGGTTTCTGATTGCGTGGGGGCCCCACTTGCACTCTTTACCTTGTCACACTCACCGCCGGATTCTTGGTGGTCATTAATAGCTCTCCATCGGGCGGGTAGTTGGCTATCTGGTCTGGGGTGCCTGTCTCAGTCTTTGGGGGGAGGGGGGGGGAGGGGGGCTTTGGAAGGGAGGGGGGTGTACTGGGTGGAGGAGGGGGGGTAAGGTAGGTGAAGCGGGGGTGGGGGGGGGAGGGTTTGTTTTGGTTTGGTCTACCTCTCCCTCTCTTCTTGGAGCTTCTGGTGAGGCTCGGGATAAGAGTACACCTTGAGCCTCTTTAAGGGGCTGTGCGGGTGCCTACGAGAGCGCGCCTATTCTTATGTAGGAAGGCGGGGGGAGGGGTGGGATCGCTCCACTTGTTAGTTTTGCTTTCCTTTTTGGGCTCTGTGGGGGGGTTTGGGGGAGGGGGGGTGGAACCTAGTATTTCATTGTGGAACCTAGTATTTTATTGTGGTTTTATTGTGGTTTTGTTCTGTTATGGTGGGTACCCTCGGGGCTCACCATCGTGACCTTGGGGGGGTTGTACAATGTAAAAGGAGGAAAAACTATTGTCTATTTTGGCTTGTTATCGCATGTTTTATTTATTTCTGTGTGCATTGTTGTTAAACCCTTGTTGGGCTGGTGCTGTTCTTTCAATAAACAAATTTGACCTAAACCCAGCTATACTAACAACTTTCACCACATCCTCTGGTAACGAATTCCAGAGTTTGATTACACGTGGAGTGAAAAAAATATTTTCTTTTATTACTCTTAAATGGGTTACATTGTAGCTTCATTGTGTGTCCTCTAGTCACTTCATCAAAAAGTAGAAAACAACCTATTTACATTTACTCATTCTACTCCATTCATTAATTTATAGAACTCTATCATATCTCCCCTCAGCAGTCTCTTTTCCTAGTTGAAGAGCCCTAAACTTTTAAGCTTTCCTCATAGGGGTATCTTTCCATCCCCTTTATCATTTTGATGGCTCTTCTCTGTACCTTTTCTAATTTTTTATATCCTTTTTAAGATATGACGATCAGAATTACACACAATATTCAAGGTGCAGACGCACCATGGAATGATACAGAGGCATTATAATATCCTTTGTTTTATTCTCCATTCCTTTCCTTATGATTCATAGCATTCTATTTGCTCTCTTGGTCACTGCTGCCCACTGGGCGGAGGGTTTCAATGTATTATCCACGATGATGCCTAAATATTTTTCTTGGATGGTGGTTCCTAATGTAAAATCTTGTATCGTGTAATCGTAGTTTGGATTGTTTTTTTCTTAGGTGCATAACATTGCACCTTTCCACATTTAATTTCATCTGCCATTTGTATGTCCGGTCTTCTAATTTATCAAGTTCCTCTTGCAATTTTTCACAATCCTCTTGTGTTTTAACAACTTTGAACAATTTTGTGTCATCTGCAAATACGATCACCTCACTTGTTATTCCCATTTCCAGGTCATTTATGAACATGTTAAAAACAGTAGGCCTAGCACAGATCCCTGGGGTACTCCACTATTCACCTTTCTCCATTAGAAAGTTGGCCATTTAACCCCACTCTCTGTTTTCTGTCTTTTAACCAGTTCCTGATCCACCATAGCACACTGCCTCCTATCCCATAACTTTTTATCAGCTAGTTTTTATCTACCTGTTTATTCACACCTTCAAAAAATATAACAGATTAGTAAAACAAGATCTTCCTTGGCTAAATCCATGCTGGCTTTCTCCCATTAAACCATGACTATCTACATGTTCAGTAATTTTGTTCTTTACCATGGCTTTTACCATTTTGCCCAGCTCACTGGTCTATAGATTCTCGGATCACCCCTGTAACCCTTTTTAAAGGGTGGCGTTTCATTGGCCATTCTCCAATCTTCAGGTACTACAGATGATTTTAATGACAGTTCACAGATTACTAATAGTAGGTCTGCAAATTCATATTTCAATGCTCGGATTACATCATCTGGTCGTGGTGATTTACTACACGTCAGTTTATCAAATAGTTGTTATACATCTTCCTGGTTTATCGATATTTCTTTCAATTCTAATGCTACATCACCTTAAAATACCATTTCAGGCATGGGTAACTTCCCTACATCTTCTTCAATAAAGAACAAAGCAAAAAAATCCATTCAGTCTCTCCACTATGGCCTTGTCCTCCCTTTTACCCTCTTTTATCTAATGGTCCAACTGACTCTCTCAAAGGTTTTTTTTTATTACGAATGTACTTGAAAAAAGGTTTTATTACGCATTTTTGCTTCCACTGCAAATTTTTTAAAAAAAAATTCTCTTTGCCTGCCTTATCAATGCTTTGCATCTAACTTCACAGTGCTTATGTTGTTTCCCATTTTTGTCATTTGGCTCCTTTGTCCATGTCCTGAAAGATACTTTTTTGGCTACAACAGCCTCTCGCACCTCACCTTTAAACCATACTGGCAGTTTTTTGGCCTTCCTTCCACTTGTCTTAAAGCGTAGAATACATCTGGTGTGCACTTCCAAGATAATATTTTTAAACAATGCCCATGCTTGATGTAAATCTTTAACCTTTGCAGCTGCTCCTTTTAGTTTTTTCTTAACTATTTTTCTCATTTTCTCATTGTCTCCTTTTTGAAAGTTAAATGGTAGTACAGCACAGTTACTTACCTGTAACAGGTGATCTTTGGGAACAGCAGGAATAAGTCTTCACATATGGGTATGTCGGTACCGACGGAGTCTGCACGGGAACGCTCCCCAGCGTCCAATCAGAACGCTTTTGGAAGCATCCCAACACGCCTGTGTGCTGCCTTCCCGCCTTTCCCAACTGCCTCTCCTCAGTTAAGTTTTAAAGCTGAGGCAAAGAGAGAGAGAAAGCAAGAAAGGGAAAGACAGAGATAGAGAAATGCAACTCCTAGGGGAGGTGGGTGGGTTGTGAAGACTTATTCCTGCTGTTCCCAGAGATCACCTGTTACAGGTAAGTAACTGTGCTATCTCCAGGAACAAGCAGGAATGAGTCTTCACATATGGGGACTCCCAAGCTAAGATGCCTGGAGGAGTCCCAGCATGTTGCAAGCTTGAGAGCCATGCTATCTTATCGAACCCCCAGGCAATCCAGGGATGGAGGGTAGGAGCTAAGCTAAAAAGATGTGCTGTGGAACAGCTGGACCAAACAGGATGCCTAAATAGGCTCTGTGCAGGTGATATTTAGTGGTAATATTGAAGAGCAATAAACCAATATGGACCTCACCTGGTGGCATTGTAGAAGGGTATATGGAGGTTCATGAGGATTTATGAATATGAACCAACAGAAATATCCCCAGGGGGTACCTCAACGTAAGAAGAGGTGAACAACTGTGCCAAAAACAGGCTGAGGTAGAACCCTTAGGGTAAGAGAAACAATCCCAGTGGAACTGGGGTAGTTCAATGAGGTAGGACTTAGCGGAAAACGTGGAAGTCTGCATTGGATAAAACTGAAAACTCCTTTGACTTTAAGAGACCTAGTTATTATAGGAGAGGGAGTTTCAAAGATCTCCATATCCGATAACCAGAAGGATAGGAGTAATGAAGCATTATAGCCTCCCATTCTCTGAGGATTCAGAAAAAGTCCCTTGTAATGGAAAAGGAAAAGTATGAGGAGGGCTTCAGGTGTACCCAAACTGAAGGTCATGGTACAAAAACTCCTGAACTACCACAGGAAGTGGTTGATCATGGAGAACCCTAAGTATGCTGGGACAGCATGGAAAGGGATAGAGGGTATCTGTCGGTCTGTGGTGGAAGAAATATATATATGTATAAGTATATATATCTAGGCAGACAGACAGAAAGAGCATATAGACATATACCTACCCACTATGATATATTGTGATACATATCAATAGAGATAGGTAAATAGAGATACATACATCAAATATGTGTGTGTGTATATATCTATATATCTATATATCTATCTATCTATATAGATAGATAGATAGATATAGATATATAAAGATATAGATAGATATAGATAGATAGATATGGGCATAGACGTGCAGATGCCCATTAACATGTAACACATACATATATACACACACACACATATTATATAGTCGGCGCGCCCCCGTGTGGCCAGGTGGTTGCCTAGGGCTACAGGGGAGGCGCCGATTGTCCTTTGTTGAAATTAGCCCAGTAGCATGTAGTTGTGTCCCCGAAAGGATTAGAGCCAAGTGTAAAGGACGCAGGAAATATTTCTTTATTTTTAGAAACAAGGATTTCCTAACCGGTTCAATTCTTTAACATGAATTGATTGAAGTTGACCAAAACAAAATTCAGGATACTTCTCCAAATAACAGCACAAAAGCCTATTATACAGTCCTTGGCTTGATACAGCTTTTAAACTTGCTTTCTGATAAAATTCTATTTTCAGCAGTATTCTGTTTCTTGGTCTCCAGGAGGCGCTATACAACCCTCTGTTACTTCACAGTAGGTGTAGCAAAACCTTCCTGGCCCACCTAGATACTTTTACAAGCAATAGAATTATTTTCCAATTATAATACAAACATTCAGCACAGCTTCTTCCCAAGCAGCTTTAAACAGGACAGCTACTTTTAAAAGCACAGCTAAAAAGTAATGGGCTTTAAAATGTCCTTGCAAAAGAACTTCTGGGTTTCTTCCAGACAACACTCCTTCAGTTCTTTTACTTATCACGAGGTAACACAGATGCATTCAGTAATCAAGACCAGCTGGGTTTCTTTCTGCTTTCAAACCCTATTTGGTTCCTTTATACTTCTTTAGCACAGATTGCACAGCTTATTTCCATGTCTGAGACATTGTCTAAATCCAGTGTCTCCCAAGTCCATATCCTCCACACTAGACTCTTCTTGGTCACTGTTTCCCCTGGTATCTTCCTGAAAAGCCTCACTAGCTTGCACAGCCTTTAGGAGCTTCTCCCAGGTACCCTTAACAGTATGTGAGCTTGTGGGGGAAGGGCAGGAAAAACCCTCTTTGTCTAATAAGCCTTTCAAACGTTGTAAAAGGCTCACCTTATTAGTGCTGCTTTTCCTCCTTATAGATTCCTTACTAGGAGAAGAGTTGAGCCAAGAACTCTTGGAGAATATTTCCTCCTCTGAGCTTTCCATTGGCCTTGTCAGCTCTTTGCTCCTGGTTCTCAATTGCTTCTGTGCAAGGGGTTTCCATGGGTTTCTTGTCCTTCCTTCCTGGAACCCTCGTGTCCTCTGTGTCTGTGTCCTCTCTCTCTCATACGGTTCCTCCTTCTCTCTCCCCTTCTCTCTCCCCTTATCCGCTGTATAAGTGCAGCTTCCGTTCCTAAATGTTTGGGGCTGTCCTATCCCCTTTGACTCCTCCCCCAAACCACTCCCTTCTCCTCCCTCTATCTCCATGGGAACAGGGTGTGTGCTTAGGTCTGCACTTCTCTGTGAGAAATCTTTACCTTTAGTGTTGGTGTTAACCCTTTCAGTGCCTGCAGTTTTATGGGTAAAAGAAAAAAAAAGGCAGTTTTCCCTTTTTTTTCTGCCCTCAGCGGCTGCTTCTCCACCACTATATATATATATACACATACACACACACATATATATATACACATATATACACACACATATATATATATTGTCATGAGGCTGGTGCCAATAAAAATGCAGAGTTGAAAAGAAACTCTGTTTTTCACAGAGCTCTAGGTATGCAATTACTTCAAAGCACAGCTAGAGGGGGCAGGATTGACTCTACAGAAGCTAATGAGGCTAGGAGAGCTAACCAGTTGCACCTGGAAATGAGCCCGGGAGATTCAAAGGGAAGATCCCTTTATAAACGGAAGCTTAATGCTAGCAAAGCAGACACAGACACAGACGCAGACGGAGAAGGAACAAGGATTATGGCTGAAGAAGGAAGGAGAGACCTGAAAGAAGGAATCCTCCTTGAGCAAGCCCAAAAGGACAGAATTCACAGAGGTAGAGTTCAGAGGGGCCAAGCTACGAGAGGTAGAGTTCAGAGGGGCCAAGCTACGAGAGCCGCTGTTCAGAGGGAGTCTGCCAAGGAAAGCAGTCAGGCTGGAGGGTATGCCACTCCCTGCTTAAGCAACGTTCCTGAGTCCAAAGCTGAAAGACATATACAGAGAGGCAGAGAGCCAGGCTTGGAGGAAAGCCTGCAGGCATTGGAGTATGCTGAACAAGCTTTACCAGGTACCCGAAGGGAAGGAGTTTCTAACAAAGCTACTGTGTCACTGAAGCATAGAGCTGGAGAATCCGCACCAGGTTTTACTAAGCTTTCAGGAAGTCCAGCACTGCCCAGAAGCTACCGACAGAAAACCTGTTGTCACAGAGACGTTTATGAGAGAGAAGGCTCCAGAGCTTCAAGCTACAGAAACTCAAGGTATGGAAGTTTTATTCCTGCTAATGAAAGCTTAACTTCTAAAAGCACTGCTAAAGCTACAACTCACTTTATAAGAAGAGGAAAGAAACCAGAGTGGTTTGAAGAACTACCAAAAGACTTTAAAGCACAGTCTTATTGGAGGCAAGATACCAGAGACAGTCCATATAAACCTGTAAGTGGAGAAGTAGCCTAGTGGTTATAACACTGGCTTGGTAACCAAGCAACTAGGGTTCAAATCCCACTAGCACTCCTTGTGGCCTTGGGCAAGTCACTTAACCCTCCATTGCCTCGGAAGAAAGGCCTGGCAATCTACTTCCGGTGACACTGCCAAGAAAACCCAGGAGCTTCTGGGTCGCCAGGAGTCAGGACTGACTCGAAGGCACAAATTGCATTGCCAGGGACAGTGTGTGCTCTGAGGAGGAAAGTAGTGAAGCAGAATTTATGGAAATAGAAAATGCAAACACTATTCCCATTCCTCAGGAAGACGCTATGGATTGTAGTTTGTGTATGGCTTCTAGCCTAGAGTCCATAGCCACCTTGTAAATAAGAAGTCGTCTTGTTTAATTGCTTTTGCCCTGCAATGAATTGAATTCCTCCCTTTAACCTTTCAACTAATTGTGAATATATTAACAATTGGTTTTACCTGCTTATTACTGGAGCCTTTATGAACAAAGGACATTCTTTGATTTCTAGTGTCTTAATGAACCCTTGCACAGAGGGGAAATAAAAGCCTTGTTTCCCTACACTCGTGGCTTAATTATTGAGTTCTCACAAGGAGCTGAAATACCTATCTCTATTTTGGCCTTAAAATACCCCCACGCTCCTTGAAAATAAATATGTTGTACAACATGCCCTTACCACCTTTGGCCACTAGGGGATGCCACCACGACAATATATATATATATATATTATATAGTCACACACATACCCATGTCCGCACATAGGGTATGCGGAGAAAGATTTAGCTAACAAGAAGGGAGGTACCTGCTTGAGAAGATATTCAGAGAATCCCTACTTCCTGGTTAGGGGTAGGAAGTGCAGGGAGTTCTCTCATTGGCAAGAGAAGTCCAGAGTCCTCTAAGAGCTCTTGCCCATGAAAAACCAGGAATGGAGACCTACCTGGAAAATATAGAGGATGTTTTTAATCTGCACAGTGAGTCTGAGTCCTTCCATAACTCCAGCAGGTAGCTGGAGAAAAGATGCCATAAAAATACCATATTTACCCTCAATGAGGGTAAAAAAGGGGGTCTGGTGCATTCCTGTGCTCGACATGGATCACGCCATGAAGAATTGAGGATGGAAGGAAAAAACCCAGACAGGGATGGTCTATACTGAAAGAAACCAACCATCTCCGGTGAAGGGGTCCCCTGGAGATGTGAAGCAAACCAGGGAATTGGATAATTCTTTAGGTCTTCTCTTAATCAAAGGCCTATGACCTTTATTTAAGAAGTCTTTAATGGAAATGGTAAGGGCAAGGAGAATCCCGTAAGCCTGATTAGGGAAAACCCTTCCTAACCATCTGACATTATGTGCTCTCTAACAAGGCCCCATAGTATAGAGCTGCTCCGTAGAGATGCAGAGAGCATGTTGCAGGTCAATTAGAAGAAACCCTGATGTTCAAGAGCCGGCAGGCAGCATGAACTACTCCGCCAAGCCCAAGGATTGGGGAGGCTAAGGAGAGAAGTTAAGGTCTGCAACAATAGCCAGAAAAGGTTATTAAAACCGTCTGGGAGTTAGTGGCTAGGCCAGAAACAAGTGAAATTGGCCTGGCTGCTTGGACATCAAGTCAGTGGTCTAAGCAGTAAGAGCCCCTGCAGTTCTAACTATTGATAGGGCAGCAGAAGGTCCCAAGGTTGGGAAAGAAATACAGACAGAAGTAGGAGAGGTAAGACTCCGCTACAGTCTGAGAAGCTGCCAGGAAGAACTAAGAATGCAAGGGGGAGACAACTCTGAAAGAAACTTTAAGGGGCTTAAGGGAAAGCCCTCAGTACTGTAGTACCTGTAAAGCATAATCATCTCAAGAAGCTCATTGAGCTAATATTTAGGATGTGCCCTTGGGAGGGACATATGTAAATTTGAGGATGGAACCTGTGTAGATGCTTGTAGAGGTAAGAAGCAAACTACAGGATCTAAACCTCAAGAGGAAAAAAGGATTCAGGGAAGAGTTTATCAGCAACCTTACGGCTGCTGGGTTTGCTGAACCCGTTGAGGTTATGGTTTCCTGAGCCTGGCTGGGTGATTCCCCTGCCGAGAAACCTCTATATGATGGGTAGAAGATTGATAAAACCTTCTCCCATTAGGGGAAGAAAGCTTAGTAGTAGATTTTCTACAAAATGGGATAGAGGAAGGCGTAGACAAGCCTCTGAAAGCAATAGTGTCAGTGGTAAACTGAGCAGCCCAGAGTAAAGTCTCCTTATTAAAGAGATTTTCTCCAGTGCAAGGAGCATTTCCCAGTCTATCCTGTACAGATTTGTCCAAGTCTGAAGCTTGGAGCCAGGCTCTACGTCGTGCTCCTATGGCTATAGCAGAAGTTCTGCTAACAGACTCAAAAGAGTCTAGGAAAGCACGAGTAAGAAACTTAGAAATATTTTGAGCATGATTGACTAGCATAGAAAAATCTGCTCTTTTAGGCTCTTGGAGGAAAGGGGTCAAAAGTAATAAATCTTTTGTGACCTCCTCAAGAGATAATCCCATATAGAAAATATATGAAAGGATTCTTGCTGAAAGCATGGATGCCTGGAAAGTTTGACGTCCAAAGGCATCTAAAGTCTTAGCCTCACGACCTGGTGGATAAGAAGAGTGCTTCTTAGTACTCTTAGCACACCTCATTGCTGATTCTACAACCAGAGAATGATGAGAAAGTAGAGGCTTCTGAAAACCTGGAGAAGGGAGCACCTTGTATAGAAGATCAGTTGCCCTAGAAGGTGGGGATACCATTAAAGGAGTTACCCACGTTCTAAATAGGAGATCCTGCAAGGTTTGATGCAAAGGAAACATAATGACTTCCTTTGGATTGCAGGGGATCTGTATAGGTTGTGGATCACCTGGTGCAGGGACTTGACCAGGTAAAGAAATGGCAAGTAACTTTGCCATATCAAGCAGGAAAGCTTGAAAAGAAATCTCCCCAGAGGGGAGTCCTCGAGGAAGAGGAGGAAGAACTATATCTGTTGAAGAACTAGCTCTAGTAGCCACCTGCTCATTCAGATTCTGTGGAATAGCAGATCTGGAGGGGTGGAGCAACGGATTATCTTGGAAAGATAGTCGTGGGTACTGATGAAAACCGGTACCACAACTCGTTGGTAGCAAGTCGTCCATGCTAGGGATCGATTCCAAACTCGGTATGGAAGGAAGCGAGCCGGCTAGCATGGGAGGTACCGACACCGATGCCAATGTCAATACCGGTACTGGGATCGGTACCATCGGTGACCCCGATATCTGAAGATCAGTCTGTAATGGCACAATCGGTACCATGGTAACCGAATGTGGCAGACCTTGATCATCGGTGGAATGTCTACGGTACCGTCTGAAATCGGTACCGAGACGAGTCGGTACCTAGTCATCCAGACTAGAGATTGATTCTAGACTTGGTATCAAAAGAAGCGAGTCTATTGATGCATGTCGGGAGGGTACCGATGTGGATACCAGCATCGGTATCAGGACCGATGTGGGAAGATCGGTCGGTAGCGGCTCTAACGGCACCGAAGATACAGAGAGCGCTCGACAGCGATCATCGGTGTGGAATGTTTCATCCAGCACCATTGCCGATGCCGGAGTACCAGCACCGCTCAAAGCGGATACCACCACCAGGCATGGCTCAGGAATGTTCACCGAGAGAAAAACCCCGGGAACAACCTGAAACCCCATTGATGCTTTGGAGAAAGAAGCCTCCTGCCGGGGTTTGAAAGCCAAAATGTCCTCGGGGGCAAGCCGAAAGGCATCTCTATGAAGGCCATGAGATCTACCACCCGAGGACTGGCTTGTCTTTACAGACTTTTGTTTGGTTACCTGATCCTGCGAAAAAGAAGATGGAGCCGGTACCCTCAGGACTGAGGAGAATGGCGTATCGAGTTGAGCTCAATGCTGAAAACTTCTTGAAGTGCAGGAGAGACAGTCCAGCAGATTGTGTTCAGGTCCCAAACATGGAAGGCACCAATTATGGGTGTCTAAAAGTAATTTGGTAGTGCCACAGTTAAAACACTTTCTAGTGGCTAGAGTTTCCATGAGGGAAATGGAGAGGCCAAGCAGGCCGAAGCCTGTCAGGCACCAAATAGGAAAAAATTTCCTACAGAAGGAAATATTTGTAAAAGAAAAGAAAAGAAAAGAAAACACCGGCGGTACCGGTGCATCGAGGGAAGGTAGACGCGACCACAAGAAAAAACAAAAATAAAGGAAGAATTTTCTGCGGTGATAGGAGGACGTCCTGCCGGCTCCGCAGAAAAACGAAAACTGAGGAGAGGCAGTTGGGAAAGGCAGCACGCAGGCATGTTGGGATGCTTCCAAAAGCGTTCTGATTGGACGCTGGGGAGCGTTCCCGCGCAGACTCAGTCGGTACCGACGTACCCATATGTGAAGACTCATTCCTGCTTGTTCCTGGAGATTGTGGATTCCCTTGCTGTCCTTCCTCCATTTACTAAATCAAATACGATCATACTATGATCACTATTGCCAAGTGGCCCAACATCCTTATCTCTTGCACAGGATCCTGTGTTCCACTAAGGACTAGGTCCAAAATATTTTCCCCTCTTGTCGGTTCATGAACCAGTTGCTCCAAGGTGCAGTCATTTATTTAATCTAAAATTTTAGCTCCTTAGCATGTCTTGCTGTGATACTGACCCAGTCAATACCAGGGTAACCGAAATCACCATTGCTGTGTTGTAACTTCCCTGATTTCTTTTAACATTTTATCACCAATCTGTTCATTCTGGCCAGGCGATCGGTAGTAGACTCCCACTGCCATTGCCTTCCCCCGTTTACATGGAATTTCTATCCATAGAGTTTCTACAGCGTATTCTGTTTCCTGCAAACCTTTAATCCTGTGTGACTCAATACCCTCTCTAATACAGAGCACAACCCTCCACCAATTTGATCTATCCTATCATTTATATATAGTTTGTACTCAGGTATCACAGTGTCCCACTGGTTGTCCTCCTTCCACTAGGTCTCTGAGATGCCAATTATATCAAACCTTTCATTTAGTGCTATATATTCTAACTCTCCCATTTTATTTTTTTTTAGACTTCTAGCACTTGCATACAGGCATTTTAGAGGTTGTATTCTATTCAAATTAACAATCTTATCAGCTGACAAAGGTAATTTTGAATCTTTCAGCTTTGTCTCCTCAATACTTAAAGCCATCTGGGTTACTTTTATCTTTACTGGAACCTCCCAATCAGGATGCCCTAACTTTCCTCTTTTGCTAGTATCCTTCAAGGATACATCCTTCCGAATCATGTGCTCTTCGGCGACTGTCGGCTTTCAAATATTACTGTATCTAGTTTAAAAGCTGCCCGATTTCCTTTTTGAAGGTTAATGCCAGCAGCCTGGTTAAGGTGGAGACCATCCTTTCGGTAAAGCCCTTTCCTTCTCCAGAATGTTGCCCAGTTCCTAAAAAATCCAAAACCTTCTTCCTTGCATCACTGTTTTGAGATTCCGTAACTCTGCCTGCCTTTTGGGTCCTGTGCGTGGAACAGGAAGCATTTCTGAGAATGCTAACCTGGAAGTTCTGGATTTCAACTTCCTACCAAAAAGCCTAAAATTTGACCCCCAGAATAGTCCTCCCACACTTTCTGATGTCATTGGTACCAAAATGTACCAAGACAGCAGGCTCCTCCCCAGCACTATTTAAAACCTTGTCTAGGTGGAACGTGAAATCCACTATCTTCCAATAGGCAGATATGTTACCAGGCGATTCTCATGTCCACCAGCCATCCAGCTACCTACATGCCTAATGATTGAATTGCCAACTATAATGGCCACCCTAACCCTTCCCTCATGAGCACATGTCCCTGGAGAAACCTCCTCGGTGTGTGAGGGTTATATATCACCTGGAGCACAGGTCCTAGCTACAGGATCCCTTCCTGCCACACCAAGCTGCTCCTCACCTTTCACGTGATATCTCTACCAGACTGGAGGTGAGGCTTCAGTACTACATCCCTAGAACATAAGAACATAAGATATGCCATACTGGGTCAGGCCAAGGTCCATCAAGCCCAGTATCCTGTTTCCAACATTGGTCAATCTAGGTCATAAGTACCTAGCAGTTTCCCCAAAAAACACAGGCTCCACAATGCTTGTACTGGGTCAAGCATTGAAATCCTGGGTCCCTTCTTAATAATGGTTTATGGACCTTTCCTCCAGGAACTTGTCCAAACCTTTTTTAAACCCAGCTACACTAACAGCCTTTACTACATCCTCCGGTAACAAATTCCAGAGTTTGATTACACGTTGAGTGAAAAAATATTTTCTTTTATTAGTCTTAAATAGTTTACCCTGTAGCTTCATTGCATGTCCCCTAGTCTGTCTATATTCTGATAACGTAAACAATCGATCTACGTTTACCCGTTCCACTCCATTAATTTATAGACTTCTATCATATCTCCCCTCAGCCGTCTCCTTTCCATGTTAAAGAGCCCTAACCTTTTTAGCCTTTCTTCATAGAAGTATCCTTCCATCCCCTTTACCATTTTGGTGGCTCTTCTCTGAATCTTTTCTAATAACGCTATATCCTTGTTAAGATAGGGCGACCAGAATTGCACACAATATTCAAGGTGCGGTCTAACCATGGAACGATAAAGAGGCATTATAATATCTTTTGTTTTATTTTCCATTCCTTACCTTATGATACCTAGCATTCTATTTGCTCTCTTGGCTGCCCCTGCACACTGGGCAGAGGGTTTTAATATGTTATCCACAATGACGCCTAAATCTTTTTCCTGGGTGGTGGTTCCCAATGTGGAACCTTGTATCGTGTAACCATAGTTTGGGTTGTTCTTCCCAAGGTGCATAACTTTGCACTTGTCCACATTAAATTTCATCTGCCATTTTAAAGCCCAGTCTTCCAATTTTTCAAGACCCACTTGCAATTTTCCACAATCCTCTTGGGTTTTAACAACTTTAAATAGTTTTGTGTCATCTGCAAATTTGATAACCTCACTCGTTATTCCCTTTTCCAGGTCATTTATGAATATGTCAAAAAGCAGCGGACCCAGCAGAGATCCCTGGGGTACACCACTATTCACCTTTCTCCATTGGGAAAATTGGCCATTTAGCCCTTCCCTCTGCTTTCTATCTTTTAACCAGTTCCTGATCCACAATAGTACACTGCCTCCTATCCCATGACTCTTTAGTTTTGCCAAAAGTCTCTGATGAGGGACCTTGTCAAAGGCTTTCTGAAAGTCCAGATACACTATATCAACCGACTCACCTTTGTCCACCTGTTTATTCACACTTTCAAAAAAACATATCAGATTAGTAAGACAGGATCTTCCTTGTCTAAAGCCATGTTGGCTGTCTCCCATTAGGCCATGACTATCTACATGCTGAGTAATTTTCTTTATGATGGTTTCTACCATTTTTCCCCCGATACTGACGTCAGGCTCACCGGTCTGTAGTTTCCTGGATCACCCCTGGAACCCTTTTTAAAAATTGGCATTACATTGGCAATCCTCCAATCTTCAGGTATTACAGATGATTTTAATGAAAGTTCACAGATTACTAAGCAGGTCTGCAATCTCTTCCCGATGTATCGATATTTCCTTCAATTCTTCTGCATCTTTAAATACCACTTCAGTCATGGGTAACATCCCTACAACTTCCTCAGTAAAGACCGAAGCAAAGAATTCATTCAGTCTCTCCGCTATCGCCTTGTCGCCTCTTAGTGCCCCTTTAACCCCTCTATCATCTAATGGACCAACCGACTCTCTCACAGGTTTTTTGCTACGAATGTACTTCAAAAAGTCTTTATTTCGTGTTTTTGCTTCCGCAGCAAGCTTCTTCTCAAATTCTCCCTTTGCCTGCCTTATCAATGCCTTGCATTTGACTTGCCAGTGCTTGTGCTGTTTTCAGGTTTCGTCGTTTGGCTCTTTTTTACATTTCCTGAAAGATGCTTTTTTGGCAACAACAGCCTCTCTGACCTCACCTTTAAACCATGCTGTCAGTTTTTTGGACTTCCTTCCACTTTTCTTAAAGATTGGAATACAGCTGGTCTGGGCTTCCAAGATGAAAAATACTAACACCACCCAAGCTTGATGTAAGTCTAACCTTTGCATCTGTTCCTTTTAGTTTTTTCTTAACTATTTTCCTCATTTTATCATATAGTCTCCCTTTCGAAAGTTAAAAGGTAGTACTGTGGATTTCCTTACTATCCCTCCTCCACTAATTAAATCAAATGCGATCATGCTAAGATCACTATTGCCAAGTGGCCCCAACACCCTTATCTCTTGCACTAGATCTGGTGTTCTACTAAGGACTAGGTCTAATATGGCTTCCCCTCTGGTCGGTTCATGAACCAGCTGCTCCAAAAAGCAGTCATTTATTTCATCTAGGAACTTTATCTCCCTAGCATGTCCTGCTGTGACACTGACCCAGTTGATACCGGGGTAATTGAAATCACCCATTATTATTACTGCGCTGTAACCTTTGTTAGCTTCCTTGATTTCTTTGAGCATTTCTTCATCCATTTGTTCATTCTGGCCAGGCGGTCAATAGTACACCCCCACTGCCATCGCCTTCACCGTTTTACATGGAATTTCAATCCATAGAGATTCTACAGCAAATTTTGTTTCCTGCAAAACTTTAATCCTTTCTGACTCAATGCCCTCTCTAACACAGAGTGCAACCCCTCCACCAATTTGATCAGCTCTATCATTACGATATAGTTTTACCCAGGTATCACAGTGTCCCACTGGTTGTCCTCCTTCCACCATGTCTCTGATATTCCAATCATATCTAACTTCTCATTTAGTGCTATATATTCTAACTCTCCCATCTTATTTTTTAGACTTCTAGCATTTGCATACAAGCATTTTAGGGACTGTATTTTATTCATATTAATCTGGCTATTGGTAGGCATGGGTAATTTGGGATCTTTAAGCTCTGTCTGCTCCATACTCGAGGGCATTTGGGCTACTTTATTCTTTTTTGGAACCTCTCTGCTTTTGGTAGTGTCCTTCAAGGATACATTCTTCCGAACCATGTGCTCTTGGGTGACTGTCAGCTTTCCCCTATTATTTAGTTTAAAACCTGCTCTATCTCCTTTTTAAAGGTTAATGCCAGCAGCCTGGTTCCATCCCGGTTAAGGTGAAGCCCATCCCTTTGGAAGAGCCCCTCCTTTCTCCAGAATGTTCCCCAGTTCCTAACAAATCCAAAACCCTCATCTCTGCACCATTGTCTCATCCACGCATTGAGACTCCGGAGCTCTGCCTGCCTTTTGGGTCCTGCGCCTGGAACGGGAAGCATTTCGGAGAATGCTACCCTGGAAGTTCTGGATTTCAACTTCCAACCTAAAAGCCTAAATTTAGCCTCCAGAATCTCCCTACCACATTTTCCTATGTCATTGGTACTGACATGTACCAAGACAGCAGACTCCTCCCCAGCACTATCTAAGACCTTATCTAGGTGGCACGTGAGGTCTGCTACCTTCGCACCAGGCAGGCATGTTTCCAGGCGATCCTCACGTCCACCAGCCACCCAGCTATCTACATGCCTAATGATCGAATCACCAACTATAATGGCTGTCCTAACCCTTCCCTCATGGGCACATGGCCCTGGAGAATCTTCCTCAGTGTGAGAGGGTTTTACATCACCTGGAGGACAGGTCCTAGTTACAGGATCACTTCCTGCCACACCAGGGTGATGCTCTCCTGTCACGTGACCTCGCTCCTCCATGGCAACAGGGATGCTGCCAGACTGGATGTGGGACTTAAGGACTATATCCCTGTAGGTCTCATCTATGTACCTCTCTGTCTTTCTTATGTCTTCCAAGTCTGCTACTCTATCTTCTAGAGAATGGACTCATTCCCTGAGAGCAAAGAGCTCCTTGCACCTAGTGCACACATAAGACCTCTCACCAACTGGGAGAAAATCATACATGTGACACTCAATGCAAAAGACTGGAAAGCCCCCATCCCGCTGCTGTACTGCTGTCTGCATCTTGGTTTTAAGCTTGTGTTTAGATCTTTAAGTTCTTTACTTACTAAAGGTTGCTATGGATATTTATACTAATAAAACTGTACCTAATACGGCCATGCTCCAGGACGTGCGTGATGACCAGGTCATCTCCCTCTACCGTCTAAGCACAGGGGCTATTAGGGAACTCTTTGAGGATCTACGACCTGACCTCGAGCCCTGGACTGGCCGGTCACATGCCATACCGGGTTTGGTCAAGATCCTGGGTGCCCTACATTTCTTTGCCTCTGGCTGTTTCCAGTCATCGGTAACCGCAGTGGGTGGGATGAGCCGGCCCACCTTCTCACGCAGTATAGGACAGCTGTTACATAACTAGTTACATATATATGTCTGCACACTTGCAGACATTTTGCTGTGTATGCTTTTTCAGGTTTGTGTGTCCTATATTGATGGGCAGGTATGCTTTTGTGGACATTTCATGACTGATGTTTGTTGGGTCCTCATCATGCACCACCTACTGTCTACATGCACGCATATGTGACTACGGCATTTGGAGCGTGCAGCTGCATGGTGGGGGGGGAGCCTACTGAGCAGTACACCTTGCAGCTCCTGGACATGATTTGTCCTGCTCATCATCTGTGGACGGGCCAGTGACTGTTTGTTTGTGTGACATGTTGGACACACATTTGTCTCTGCTGCTGCATCACCACACTGACCAATGTATTTAGTGGTATAATGCTGATGTACATGGCCCACCTGAGCTCACATCCTTGAACGGTGGCAGCTGTCTGTGCGCCAGTCGTTTGCCACCTCACAGGGAGCTACGAGTTTCCATACATACATTCCCTTTGGTGGAACATATTTGCAATGTGCTTGTTGTGATTGTTTGGGATAGTGGTTACTGACGTGCGTTGAGCCACCATAGGTTGCAGGTTTGATTCCCACATGTTTCTTTCCTTTTCTTTTCTTGTGTTCTGCTAACCTTACCATACAATGGCTGCAGCTTTGTCACTTCTCCACATACCCTTCCTTCTCTTCACTGTGCACTACAGTGTGCCCTCCATGCAGCCTATCCATCACATATTAGCTGTTACATATGGTCCCTTTCTTTGGGCTGTCTGGGTGGGCAGTTGGCTCAGTGGTTTGGTGTTGCTGTTGGTGAGCAGAGTTTGGACTCTTCAGTGTACCGGTTTGATTCTCACATGCTCCTTTTTGGATCTCTTCCCCATTTTACCCTTGTACACACATCATCCACAGGGCTGGCCCTTCAGACCGGCCCCTGACGCCCTTTCAGTTTAATCTGTTTATTCTTCTGCATGCTGTTTTCACTGCATACCATTTGATGGTGTGTGTGCATGTGTTTATTTGTGGCTCATGTCCCACTTACAGACTTCAATATCAGTTGCCTGTGGTCTACGGCCTTACACCTACGGCTCCGTTTTTCATGTGGCACCATGTCTGCACATCCCTCAGTGCACGTCTTCTACTGTCTGTGCGCCTTTGATTGCACTGCCTTTGGACGTGTTGTTGTGATGTTAACGTGCGGTAATTGTCCAGGACGCCCTATACCGCATGTTACATGGACAGGGCACCTTGTACCGTGCGTTACCGGACCATGGTTACCTTAATGCTGCACCGCCCACTTACTTATATGGCATCCGTCACATTAGCGCTGCACTTACCGCCGGTAACATTACCATGCCTTAGTAAAAGCTAGCTTGCTACACAGTGTCCTGACCTGTGCCTCTACAGGTAATTGCTTAACAATTTCCTAGGTGATTCACACAGCCCTTGGTTTGATAGAGGGGGCCTTCAAATTCCCCCTTTGATCTGTCACTTGGCTTTAACACCTATTTAAAAGAATTTTACAAGTCTCTTGCCACCTAACTAGAAGGCCTCTTTGTAAAGGTTCTCTAGGAACAATTTCTTTCTTTCTACTCAAAGAATGTTTACCCTATTCTGCCTTCTATGCTAAGCTATACTCTGATTTGATTTAAAAGAAAAGCTCTCTGGTGGTACTAAGCCCTGACTGACTTAACAAAAAACGAAATTAGGTCTTACCTGCTAATTGTCTTTCCTTGAACTTTCTCCGGGCCAGTCCAGGGAAAGGTAGGGTTGTCAATCCCCTATAGCAACTGAGGACTGAAGACTTCAAGCTTTCTTGAGAGGTGAAGCCACTCCCCCTTAGGGTTAACCAGCAGTCTCCTTCTGACAAAGCAACTAAATAGAAAGAACTGACAAAGAGTAAATTAACCCTTGAAAAACTGATAACCATCTATAGTTCTTGAACAACCAGGAAGCGAAGAATGCACTTCCTCTGTTTGTTTGTTTGTTTTTTTTTTCTTTTAACATTAGCTATACTATGTACAAGATAGCGATCCTAGCTTGGCATAGAGTGTAAGCGTCAAGCCCCCAGCTGTGTCCGTGGAGACGAAGACGCAGATAAGATGAAATACTTATGGATATGCCAAAAAAAATATAGATATATACCGCTCTCAAAAAACCGATAACAGGGGTGGGACCCTGGACTGGTCCGGAGAAAGTTCAAGGAAAGACAATTAGCAGGTAAGACCTAATTTCGTTTTCCTTATCACTTCTCCGGGCCAGTCCAGGGAAAGGTAGGGCAGTACCAAAGCAGTACCTAAACCTGGGAGGGACCCGCCAAACCCGCGATAAGAGCCGCAGCCCCCACCCTCGCATCGTCGCGGACCTGAACATCCAAGCGGTAATGTTTTGCAAACGCATGCAAGGAAGACCACATTGCTGCCCTGCAAATATCCACCGGCGGCACAAAGGCAAATTCCGCCCAGGAAGTCGCTTGAGCCCGAGTGGAATGAGCTCTCAAACCAACCGGCAGCGAAAGGCCTCGGATAGCGTATGCTTCCGTAATGGCTTTGCGAACCCACCGAGCAATGGTGGACTTAGACGCAGCGAGACCCTTTCGAGGACCACTAAATTGAACAAAGAGCCTGTCCGTCTTTCGAACAGGCTGCGAAACCCGAAGGTACGTCTTTAGGACCCGAGCAAGATCCAAATGCTTGAGGGCACGGTCCATAGGAGAAGCGAGAGTAGGCGAAAAAACGGGCAACGCTACAGATTGGTTAATATGAAAGGACGAGAGCACTTTCGGTAGAAATGATGGGACGGTTCGTAGCAAAACTCTTTCGGGAAGAAATTGCAAATAAGGTTCCCGGCAAGACAAGGCCTGCAAATCCGAAATTCGGCGCGCCGAACATAAGGCAACCAGGAAGGCAGTCTTCCAAGAACACTCCCGGAGTTGCCTCGAGCAGAGGGAAGTCAAAGGAGATTGAGAAAAAGCTTCCAACACTACATTCAAGTCCCAAGGAGGCACGATAGAACGTACGGGAGGACGTATAATCTTTGCTGCCCGCAAAAAACGATGTACATCCGGATGCGCGGAAAGACGGCGCCGTTGCACCGTGCCTCGAAAACAGGCTAGCGCCGCTATTTGAACCTTAAGGGTACTAAGCGCCAACCCTTTGTCTAAGCCATGCTGTAGAAATAGGAATAGCTGAGGTAAGGAAGAGGACATAGGGACAACATGGTGTTGACTACACCAAGTTTTAAAAAGGCGCCAAATCCGCACATATGCCAGAGAGGTCACCGGTCTCTTAGACCGAAGCAAGGTAGACACAACAGAGCTCGCATACCCTTTGCGTTTTAAGCGAGCCCTTTCAAGAGCCAAGCCGTAAGTAAGAAGCGATCTACTCGCGGCATGAGTATCGGACCCTGGTGTAAGAGATTGCTGCGGACTGGAAGAGGCCACGGTTGATCCACTAAGAGTCGAACGAGATCGGCATACCAAGGCCGACGCGGCCAATCCGGAGCTATGAGAATCACCAATCCCCGGTGAACGTGTTATGCGCTGGAGAATCCGACTCAGCATCGGCCAAGGAGGAAAAACGTACAAGAGAGAGTCCTGAGGCCAGGGCTGAACGAGAGCATCGAGCCCTTCGGACATGTGCTCCCTGCGCCTGCTGAAGAAACGATTGGCTTTGGCATTGCTGCATGTCGCCATCAGATCCATTATTGGCTGTCCCCAACGCAAGGTCAGATCGTGAAATACCGCCGCGTTCAACTCCCATTCCCCTGGATCGAGCAGATGCCGGCTGAGATAATCCGCCTGCACATTCTCTGTGCCCGCAACATGTGCCGCTGAGAGTGCCAGAAGATTGGCCTCCGCCCAAGCCATCATATCTTGACATTCTGAGAGAAGAGAAGGAATCTTGGTTCCCCCTTGACGATTTATATACGCGACTGTCACAGCATTGTCGGAAAAAATCTTGACCGCCGTCCCTTTGAGAAAGGATGCAAAGTGCAGGAGGGCGAGACGAGCTGCGCGGAGTTCCAAGAGGTTGATCGACCAGGAGCTCTCTTCTGGGGACCAAGAACCCTGAGCAATGTGTGTCTGACAATGAGCTCCCCCCAGCCTACGAGACTGGCATCCGTGGTGACTAACACCCAGGAGGGCTCCTGTAAAGGAACGCCCACGGACAGATGATCTCGAACTAACCACCACTCGAGACTGCGTCGCACGAGAATTGGATAGGGCAGACGCTGCGAGAGAGGGTGAAGCTGCGGAGACCAGCGGGAAAGCAGAGCCTGTTGTAAAGGCCGCATGTGAGCTTTGGACCACGGAACTAGATCCAGTGCCGCCGCCATGGACCCCAAGAGTTGTAAATATGTCCATGCCGACGGAGTTGTTAGCTGCAGAAACGCCTGAACCTGCCGCACAAGTTTGTCTATGCGCCCTTTGGGCAAAGAGACTGTCCCCCGCTCGGTGTCGAAAAGAGCTCCCAGATAAACCATTTGTTGCGACGGTTCCAAGTGACTCTTGGCCTGATTGATCACCCAATCAAGCTGCTCGAGAAGCTGAACCACTCGAGCAGTCGCCACGATGGAATCCACACGCGAATCGGCTCTGATCAACCAATCGTCGAGATAAGGATGCACGCGGATACCCTCTTTTCGAAGCGCCGCTGCAACTACCACCATTAGCTTCGTGAAGGTCCTCGGAGCCGTAGCTAGACTGAACGGTAATGCTCGAAACTGGAAATGACCCATTGGAAGGGCAAAGCGTAAAAAGCGTTGATGCGAGGGTCTGATGGGAATATGAAGATAGGCCTCCGTGAGATCTATTGAGGAGAGAAATTCTCCCGGCTGTACCGCCCGAATCACGGTATGAAGCGTTTCCATGCGAAAGTGCGGCACCCGCAAAGTACGGTTTACGCCTTTGAGATCTAGCACGGGACGAAAAGAATCCTCCTTTTTGGGAACCACAAAATAAATTGAGTATCGACCGCAACCGTATTGGTCTAAAGGCACGGGAACTATTGCCTGCAGCTGCAAGAGACGCGAGAGCGTGTCTGCAATTGCCTCTGTCTTCCGACCGGAACCACAGGGAGACATTACAAACGTGGGGCTAAAGGGCATGCAAAATCTAGAGCATAGCCCCTCTGAATGATCTCCAACACCCATCTGTCGGAGGTGATGTTGGTCCAGGCCGTCAGAAATTTCTGGAGTCGCCCGCCTACCGGAACTAACGGCTGGACCAGCAGACCTTCATTGTGACTTCTTAACGGAGGGCTGGGGCGCATTAAAGTAGGATCTGCCAAATCCCCTGGCTCCACGAAAGGACTGGCCACGAAAGCTGGCACGGCCCCTGGAATAGGGAGCAAAACGTGCTCCACGAAACCGACGTGATTCCCGACCCGAGCCACGGAACGCAGCCACCGTGCGCCCCGGCTTAGGTCTATCTTCAGGCAAACGGCCTCCTTTGGAGTCGCCCAAGTCTTTCACAATCTTTTCTAAGGCTTCCCCAAAGAGTAACTTCCCTTTATAGGGCAATTTACTGAGTCGCAATTTTGAAGAAACATCTGCAGACCAGTTGCGCAACCAGAGAAAACGCCTGGCCGCTACGAGAGAGGCCATAGATTTAGCCGCAATCCTTAGTAAATCATAGAAGGCATCCGCCATATAAGCAGCGGCCGATTCCAACTTCGCCGTGTCTGGAACTTCAGAAGATTGCTCCCCTGACACGTCCCCCTGTAGCCACCGAATGGACGCCCGGGAAACGTACGCCCCACAAATAGCAGACTGCAGCGCCAGCGCACTGGAATCAAAGGCCTGCTTGAGAAGAATTTCCAGTTTCCTATCCTGCAGGTCCTTGAGAGCTGCCGCCCCCTCTACGGGGATGGTAGTCTTTTTTGTCACTGCGGAAATAATGGCATCCACCTTAGGCATGTGTAATAAATCCTTCACCTCCTGGGGAAGAGGGTATAAACGCGCTAAGGCGCGGCTACCACGCAGAGAAGCCTCGGGACATTCCCATTCCGAGTCAATCATCTGCCGGATAACTCGGTGCAGCGGGAAACAGCGTTGTTCCGCCTTAAACCCTTGCAATAAGGGATCTTCCAAGGGCTCCTGAGAAGAAGAGGGAAGCAATAGGTGCAGCGCTGTCAAAGATTGAGAAATGAGCGCCGAAAGCTCCTCCTTACGGAACACCCGGAAAATATTGGGATCCTCGCCGGGAGCAATCTCCCCTTCCTCCAAATCCTCTGCCTCAATATCTAAAACTGGCTCTGCCAGCAGCTCTGTATCCCCTTGACCCAGGGGGAGGGAAGGCTGAGAAGAAAAAAGATCAAGAGGCTCTTGAACATAGTCTTTAGCCCGAGAAGATCCTTCTCCAGGATCCTCAGAAACATGAACCTGCAAAGGCAGAGGCTCAGGACAGGAAATGGCCGTGCAGGAATCAGGCTGAGAAGCTTTCAATAAAAAGGCTCTGTGCATCGCGAGAATAAAGTCCGGCGAAAAAAATAAAGTAACGCTGTCCAGAGGGGTAGAAGAGGAATCTGAAGGCTTTGCCTGTGACCCGTCATCTTTAGCTGATTTTGCCTTCCTCTTATGCGGCCGAGACTGCTCCGACAGAGAACTCATCGGCGCCGCCAAAATGGCCGCCTTTCCCGCCTTTTCGGCCGGCAAAGATGGCTCGTCTAACTTAGGCAGTGACTTAACCGCCATGGAAATCGAACTCCCGAAAAGCTAAAGACCAAGCAACAAACCAGAACGCCGACAGGCAACACACTACGGTAAAGAAATAAAACCGAAATTGGAGCTGACCTCGACGCTACTGACAGGAAAGGGGGAAAGCCACAAAAACTCACCAGAGAAATGGAGCCGGTACCGTAGTGCCGCTGCTAGCGGGAAGTACAGCAAGAGTGGCAGCGCTTTGACAGAGGAACAACTGGGGCCCCCAGGATCACTCTGTTGCCGGAGACGGAGGCAGGCAATGAGGCAGGCTCTACCTCGCACTGCAAGTAATCAGCACTCAACGTCTCTATGGCTCTTAAAGCAATAGCGCACTTAATTCCAAATTTCACAATTTTACACAAGAACTATAGAAAATCAGCTCTGCTAGAGCCAATATCACTGAGTGAAAATAAAAGCTAATCTATGAGGGAGAAAAAAAGATTTGATCCTCTTTAGCTGCTGAGGACTGAAAGACTGCTGGTTAACCCTAAGGGGGAGTGGCTTCACCTCTCAAGAAAGCTTGAAGTCTTCAGTCCTCAGTTGCTATAGGGGATTGACAACCCTACCTTTCCCTGGACTGGCCCGGAGAAGTGATAAGGAAATACTGAATTTTAAAATACACAGATTTATCAGCTTTAACCCAAAGAATTCCCTTTTCCCCAAAATTTGTATTAATTCCTGGCAGATAAATACTTACAAGTGCAGATTTCTTTCCAGCAGTAGCTGTCTCTTGGTAGTCCTTCATCCTGTGTGTGGAGGCCCCCAGTGGATTTCTAGTCCATCACCTTAACCACTCAGCCACAACTACATCCTGTTACAAGCACTTTGAAGACCAATCGGAGAAACTATTTCTTCATCCAACATGTAATTCAATTCTGGAATTAGTTGTCAGAGAATGTAGTAAAAGCTATCAGTTTAGCTGGGTTTAAAGAGGAGGAGTGGCCTAGTGGTTGGGGCAAGTTACTTCAGGCCAGAAGGTCAGTGGTTCAAATCCCACTAGAGGACAGCAACCTTGGGCCAGAAGGACTGGGGTTTCTAGTCCCACAGGTGCTCCTTGTGGTCTTGGGCAAGCCACTTCACCCTCCTTTGCCCATGTTCCCTGTAAATAGTTATCTCCAAGTTATAATGCCCTGTTCAATGTAATTTCAGTTTGCTCAATGTAAACCACCTTGATATCATGAAAGGCGGTATATAAGAAATGTTAAATAAATAAAAGTAAATAAATAAAGAAGGTTTGGACAAGTTCCTGGAGAAAAAGTCTATAAACCATCACTTAATCAGACTAGAGAAAATCCACTGTTTATCCCTGGGATAAGCAGCATGGAATCTATCTACCTTTCGGGATCCTGCCAGCAACTTGTGATCTGGATTGACCACTGTTGGAAACAGAATACTGGGCTTGATGGACCACTGGTCTGACATGGCATATCTTATGTTCTCATCAAGCCCACTACCTCTCACCAATGTTTCCGCTATGTTGCGCCGAGTCTTCCACCAGTGGGAAGAGGTGCAAAAGCAATCACGCTTAGGATCAGATGGCATAGGCAGGTTCCAAGGGTCTGCCAATACTGTACGTTCCAAAGCGCGATCACTGTACATCTCAGCACAGCTTAACAGGAACACTGCCTCTCACATACAAAGCAAGTGCTCTACCATGAGTTAATACCCTTAATACCACACCCTGCTGGCTGGCTGGATGACCTGTCAGTAAACTGACCTCCCTTTTACTCTAGGGTCCCTGCTATCTCCGCTTGTGCCTGGAGCCCTCTGCCAAAATAGCTCGCAGCTAAACCATGCCAAGCTCAGGAAGGATCATGTGCCAATAACCCTCTCACCTCATCAGTCTGTTCCTCAACAGAAATCTCTCTTTACCAGACAGCTACATCCCATTACATCCCTTTAGCAGATCCCCAGAAGACCCTCTTCCCTCAGCAAATTTAATATATCCTCTGTGAAACTCGATCTAACGTTAGGAAAATCCACCAATGCCAAAATCTTTTAGGAATCAGAAGCCCCCAACCAGTTGCTTCCTCCCCCCTTCATGCAGACAGAGAAGTGCGCCCGGGGTGCCCAGGAATCCTCTTTTATGCCTGAGCTGTCACTCACCTTCCCAGGAACCTTTCAGTCTTTTTCTGTCTCTGAGGTCCTGCTGGTCCCCGATACATGGATCTTCCTCCCGCTCAATCTTCAATATAAGAGACGGTTTCTCAGATGAACAGCCTATTCCAAGCCAAAAAGATTACATGTTTCTTCTAAGTTAAGTATACATTTTGTTTTAACTAATATATGGACAGAGTGAAATCATGTTTAAACAAACACTGAAATATTTTGGATGTCAATACATACAGGAGACATGGTCAGACAAAACATTAAAGCTTGAGCAATTAAATAGGGGACAGGAAAGCAGTCAGCTTAATTTTCAGGAGTCCTTTGAGATGCAGTTGAAGGACCTTAACACATAAATCCCAGAGGTCAGGAGATATGAGAGACATTCAGATCCTCAGAGGTATAAATCAGTCACAAGAAGCAACCCTTTATCAGAAGAAAAATGCATAAGAAGATGATGTCACGGTAAAAGGCTCTTGTGGGGGATGACGCTAGACCAATATTGGTACATATTTCTTTATTGAAAGACTGATGGATGTATGGAATAGTCTCCCAGTGGAGAAGGTGCAGATAAAAATGATAACTGAATGTATAAAAGCCTGGGATAAGCAGAGCAGAGTTTAGGCAATATGTTGTCATTTGTGAATATTAAGGCAAGGTATAATATGGAGCCACAGACTTTCTATGGGTACCTGCAATTGAAGCATTATTTGCAGGGGAAATCTGTGAGTAGGGATATGGGAACAAAGAAAACTCCATTTGAAGCACTGTGCATGATAGTGGGGGGAAGTAAGAGGCTTATCTCTAAGAGAGATTATTTTTTCAGCCGATCTGCCTTCTTAAGCCAAAGCATTTTGTACAGTGGAAGTAAGATACAGGAATTATGTAATGATAATTGGAGCTCCTTGAGTCCTTCTAGACCATTCCTCATTGGTGGGTTGTATCTCTGCGCTCACAGCTGGGACAGAGCAAAATCACGTGACTTCTTCCTACTTATTAGCTACTTATTTGGGCCTAAAGGCGATCAATGCCAGACAGAGTTCCTCACTTTCATATGGAGATTCTGAGAACAGTCATTGCTTTGGTCAGGCAGTGGGAATTACTGACTTCCTTGGACCCTTCAAAAGTGTACTTTCTTATTCCTATCAGGGAACCCCATCATCGATTTCTCCACGTCTGCATCCTGGGGCATCATTTTCATTTTTGGCCACTGCCCTTTGGTATGGCCACAGGCCCTCACATCTTTTCTACTACTACTACTATTATTACTATTACTACTACTACTAATCATTTAGAGCTTACAAGCTAATCGAGACAGACAGAATAATACAAGAGAAATGAGGGGGGTTCAAATAGGAAAGGAGAATAAGGGATTAGGATCCAAATGCAGCCTCAAAGAGGTAAGCCTTTAGAATGGATTTGAAGAGGGAGAGAGAAGAGACTTGATGTAAAGATAAAGGAAGTTTGTTCCTTGCATAAGGTGAAAAGATAGAAGTCTGGAGTCTGCAGAAAAGAAAACGGCATAGAGAGAAGAAAGCCAAAGGATGAGCGGAGTTCACAAGAAGGGGTGCAGGGAGAGAGAAGAGAGGAAAGGTAATAAGAGGCAGTAGAGTAAATGCATTTATATGTTAGAAGGAGAAGTTTGAATTGGATACAAGAGAGGTTATACAAGTGTATTGGGGCTGGTGGAAGATTGGCCGCATAGCAGAGTTCTGGTAAATTGAAGAGGGGAGAGATGACACTGAGGGAGACCAGCAAGGAGGAGGTTGCAAAAGTCAAGATGGGAGGTGACCAGAGAGTGGACAAGAGCCTAAGTAGTCTGTTCAGAGAGGAAGGGACAAATTCTTTTCAATGTTGTAGAGAAAGAAACAACAGGTTTTAGTTATATGTTGACTATGTGTGGAGAAGGAAAGGGAGGGATCAAAGATGACCCCAAGGTTGCGGACCGAGGAAATAGGAGCAGTGTTGTCAACAGTGATAGAAAAAGGAGGAAGGGGGGGAGGAGAGTTTAGGGGGAAAATAAGAAGTTCAGTTTTAGCCATATTCAATTTTAGGCAGCTATGAGACATCCAGGCAGTGATGTCAGATAAGCAAGTAGAGATATGAGTTTGGAACAAAGGAGAAATATGTCGGGTGTAGATAGATTTAAGAGTCATCATTATAAAAATGATACTGAAAGCCATGGAAAGAGATGAAGGCACCAAGGGACTGGGTATAGAGAGAGAAAAGAAGAGGGCTCAGAGCAGACCCTTGAGGTATACCAACTGAGAGGGATGCAGAAGAGGAGGACCCTCCAGAAGATAATGAAAGAGCGATTGGAAAGATAAGAAGAGAATCAAGACAGTAGACAGTACAGGGCCTCTAAAACCAAGAGAGGATAAAGTATCAAGGAGGAGGAGGTGGTCAGCAGTATCAAAAGCAGCAGAAAGAACAAGAAGAATGAGAACTGAGTAAAGGCCTTTGGACTTGGCGAGGAACAGATCACTGTAGACTCTGGCAAGAGCCGTTTCAGAAGAATGAAATGGATGAAAACCAGATTGAAGTGGATCAAGGAGGGCTTGAGAGGAGAGATATTAAAGACAGCGGTGGAGAAATGCAGGTTCAAGAATTTTGGAAATGATTGGGAGAAGGGAGATGGGTCAATAATTAGAAGGACAAGTAGGGTCAGGTGAGGGATTTTTGAGGAGAGGAGTGATTACAGCATGCTTGAAGGCTGCAGAGAAGGTTGCAGTGTAAAGCGAAAGGTTGAGAATATGTGAGATGAAAGGAATGACGGAGGAGGAGATGAAGTTGAAGAGATAGGCGATGATGGGATCAGAAGACCAGTTAATGAGTTTAAAGAAGGAAAGAAGATTTCCTCAACAGAGATTTTAGAAAAGGATGAAAGGGTGATAGAGATTGAGGGGAAAAGTTGGTAATGGAGAGGGGAAGAGCAGATGAAGATTTAGTGGGGATTTGAAGAATAATCTTATGCACTTTGTCATGGAAATAGTCTGCTAGCATTTGGGCAGAGAGAGAAGGAGGGATTGGAGATGGAGGAGCCTTAAGAAGAGAATTGACAGTAGAAAAGAGATGGTGGGGGTTTGAGGCAAGACTGTCAGATGGAGAAAACAGTTTTGCTTAGCAAGAGCAGTGCTGACTGGAAAAAGAAGAAAGCATGAATTTGAAGTGAAGAAAGTCAGAGAGAGAGCGGGATTTGAGCCAAGTGCATTCCACCGAGTGGGCACAGGAACGTAGGTAGAGGGTAGTTGAAGACAACCAGGGCTGAGGTGAGGTGTGCCTCACAGGACGTGGAATGGGCAGAGCAAGGTTATCCAGAGTAGAGGAGAGAGCAGTATTATAGGAAGCTATGGCTTCATCCACAGACTTAGAGGACAAAGTGGAAGACAAAAGAGATGAGACAGTAGTGAATAGAGTCAGTGGATCGATAGCATGAAGATTCCCAAACAGATAGGAAGAGATTGGGCAAGATTGAAGGGGGGGAGGAGTAACAAAGAGTGAAATTTAACAGATGATGATCAGATAAGGGAAGGGCAGAGGTATGGAAATTAGAAGGTAAAACAACTAGAGTAGAAAACAAGATCAAGGCAGTGACCAAGATGATGAGTGGGGGCAAAAGAGCAAAGCTAGAGGTTGAATGAGGAGGTAAGGGAAAGATGCTTGGACACACAGGAGTCAGAGGGGTTATCAACATGAAAATTAAAGTCACCAAGAATAAGGGAGGGGGAAGAAGAATCCAGGAATAAGAAGAGCCAAGAGTCAAAATCAGTGAGGAAGGCAGAAGAGGACTTGTCAGGGGATCTATAGATGACAGCGATCCAGACAGGTTGTTGTTGTTAAGTGCCATCAAGTTGGTGTCGACTCATGGTGACCCTCTGGATAATTTGTCCTAAATTGTGTTCATTCTTCAGTCAGGTGGCTCATTGTTGACGAATGGAACCCATAACTGCTGTTATTGTATCATTCCATCTCATTGCTGGCCTTCCTCTTTTGCGTTGACCTTCTACCTTGCCAAGCATGATGTCTTTCTCTAATGATCTCTCTCTTTGCATGATGTGTCCAAAGTATGAAAGTCGAAGACTTGCCATCTGAGCTTCTAAAGGAAAGCTCAAGTTTGATCTCCTCTAGTAATGACTGGTTTGTTCTTCGGGCAGTCCATGATATATTCAGTATTCGCCACCAGCACCAAAATTCAAAAGCATCAATTTTCTTCTTGTCTATCTTTTTCACTGTCCAACTTTCTCATCCATATGATGTTATTGAAAATACCATGGCTTGAACGAGTCAAATCTTTGTATGGAGAGAGACATCTCTGCTCTTGAGAATCTTGTCTAGGTCCTTCATAGCCATTCTGCCAAGAGCAATGTGCCGTCTTGACTGCTTGTTGCTTCTTTATTGATAGTTGATCCAAGTAGGTTAAAGTTGTCCACGATTTCAATTTCTTCTCCATCAACGATGAACTTATTGATTTTGCCAGTTGTCATGATCTTTGTATTCTTTACATTAAGATACAAGCCCATTTTAAGACTATGTTCCTTGATCTTGAGAAGCAAATGTTTCAGATCAGCTTCACTTTCAGCCAGTAATGTGGTATCATCAGCATAGCGAAGGTTGTTGATGAGTCTTCCACCAATCTTCACACCTTGGTTGTCTTCATATAATCCTGCTTCTCTCATGATTTATTCTGCATATAGATTAAACAGGTAGGGGGAAAGTATGCAGTCTTGTCTTATAACTTTGCTGATTTTAAACCATTCTGTTTCTCCTTGTTCCATTTGAACTGTTGTTTCTTGATCAATGCACAGATTGTGCAAGAAAATGATCAGATGTTCTGGTACACCCATGCTTCTTAATGTGCCCAGTTTCTCATGGTTTACGCAGTTGTGGAGGAGTAGCCTAGTGGTTAGAACACTGGCTTGGTAACCAAGCAACCAGGGTTCGATTCCCACTAGCACTCCTTGTGGCCTTGGACAAGTCACTTAACCCTCCACTGCCTCGGAAGAAAGGCCTGGCAATCTACTTCCGGTGACACTGCCAAGAAAGCCCTGGAGCTTCTGGGTCGCCAGGAGTCAAGACTGACTCGAAAGCACACATTGCACATTGCAGTCTTTTCAAGGATCCATCTCACATCAGCAATGATGTCTCATTCCTCACCCTTTCCTGAGCCCTCTTGCACTTCAGGTAGTTCTTGTTTCAAGTATGGTTGTAGTCTCTGTTGAATAATCTTCAGTAGAACCTTGCTGGTATGTGGGATGAGAACAATTGTGCGATAATTTCCACAGTCAGTTGGATCACCTTTCTTTAGTATTGGTATAAACACAGATCTTTTCCAGTCAGTTGGCCATGTTGTCTTGTTCCAAATTTCCTGGCAGAGCCTTGTAAGTATGGTATCAGCTGCATCAGATTGCTGTAAAACGTCTATAGGAATGTCATCAATGCCTGGTGCTTTGTTCTTTGATAAGGCTTTCAATACTACTTCTACTTCTTCTTTCATCACCAATGGTTCCGGATCATAAGGTACAGGTTGAAACAGCTGTTGGTCCACTTGATCTTTATCACATAAAAACTCTGTATATTCTTTCCACCTGTTCTTGATCTTCTCAGCATCATTCAACATGGATCTTTGAACATCTTGTAATATTCCAATTTGAGGCTGGAATTTTTTCTTTAACTCTCGTAGCTTTAGGAAAGCTGATCTTGTTCTTCCTCTAATAGTTCTGCTTCTATTTCCTTGCATGCATCATTGTAGTACTTTTCCCTTGTCCTGTCTTGCTGCACATTGGAAATCTCTGTTGAGTTCTGCGATTGTCTCTCTCATCTGGCTTTAGCTTCTCTGTGTTTCTGGGCAATTTTCAGAGTTTCTTCAGTCATCCATTTTGGCCGTTTTTGCTTTTTCACCTTTTTTTTTTTTTTTTAAGAGACTTCTCGCTTTCTTCCAACACAACCTTCTTGATGTCATTCCACAATGCTTCTGGAGCTCTGTCATTTGTATCTAAAGCAGCAAATCAATTTTGCAGGCAGTCTTTAAATTCCAGTGGTATATTCTCAAGGTCATATTTTGCTACATTCATGAGTGGCTTGCTCTTTTTCAACTTTAGCCTGAGTTTGCATACTAGTAGCTGGTGATCTGTACCACAGTCAGCTCCAGGTTTTGTCTTTATTGATGTTGTAGAGCTTTTCCATCGTTGACTTCCACAGATGTAGTCTATTTGATTTTTGTACAATCCACTGGGTGAAGTCCATGTGTACAGTCTCTGCTTGCGTTGCTGGAAGAAGGTATTTGAGATGAATAGATCGTTGGTCTTGCAGAATTCTATCAGTCTTTCTCCAGCTTTATTTCTGTTGCCACGTCTATATTTTCCAACCATTTTGCCTTCTTCTTTGTTGCCAACATTTGCGTTCCAGTCACCCAGACTATCAGGATATCCTATTCGCATGTTCTGTCGCATGTTCAGCTTGTATTTGTTCATAGAACTCATCAATTTCATCCTTTTCTGCAGCTGTTGTTGTGGCATATACTTGAAATATAGTTGTGTTGATAGGTATTCCTTGTAGACGAATAGAGATTAAGCATTCACTGACTGCATTGTATTTCATTACAGTTCTTGCAAGTTTCTTCTTAATTATAAATGCAACACCATTTTTCTTTCTCTTTCATTTGCATCTGATGATCACATTGTCTACTATGCTGGAAAGTGCAAGTCCATTTCAGTTCGCCGACACCCAACAGATTAAGTTGTACATGTTCTATTTCATTCTTGATCACCTCCAATTTCCCTTGGTTCATGCTTCATACGTTCCATGTCTCAACATGTAAGACATCTTTGCAGCTTCTGATTCTCATTTCATGCGCAGCTACATCAGCAGTCAGACATCTCGAGGGCTTTGATCCAACCACATCATAAATGCTGGCTTTACTCTGAAAAGTCTCCAGCTCCTCCCCAGTAGCCAGTTGAGTGCCTTCCAACCTGGGGGTCTCATCTTACAGCACTATAGTGCAATTTGTTTTGTTGTGACTAGCTACTGGGTTTTCATACGGACGTAGATTGCCATGCCTTTCTTCTGCGCAGTTTAAGTTTAGTGTTGTTGCTGTTGTCACAGAAATGTGATCCTCCACCAGCAACACTATCCCATTCTGCTGTTGTCCACATGGGTGGTTTGTCTTGGTCTGGCACCACAGCTGAGACCTGTCCATCTTGGGAAACCCTGCCAGTAGTTAAACTACCAATAGCTTAGCCCTCAGCACCACTGATGCACACAAGGCCTCACAGCACGACAAGTTGCAAACCAAGTGAGGGTCCAGAGAGGTAGGGAATTAAAAAGACAGATGGAATGGACTTCATAGGAGGGAAAGGAATGAGACTGAGGGAAAAGGAGGGGTTGAAACTGGCAAGGATAAAGTAGAAACCCAACACTACTGCCGTAGCCATTGGGACGAGGAGAGTGGGAAAATTAATAGCCGCTGTGGCAGAGGGCAGCAATCGAAGCAGTGTCATCATGGAGGAGCCAGGTTTCAGTAAGAGCGAGAAGATGGAAAATGCAAGCGATAAAGAGATCATGGATATAGGAAAGTTTATTAGAAATGGAATGAGCATTCCACAGAGCACATGAGAAGTTGAGAAAGGAGAGGGATGTGGATGAGATTAGGGTGGTGGAGAAAGGAACTAATATGAGAGTGAGAGAGAAGTGAAGGAGGACCAGGGTTGGGATTAATGTCACCAGAGGACAGAAGGAGAAGGAGACAGCACGTTGGAAACGGGGATGAAGTTGTTTTACAGAGGGATGAGAGGGATGAATGAGAAGGAGAAGGTGAAGCTCAAGAGCTGAGGAGAGGGTGGAGGATAAGATGGACGAAGAAATAGGGAGGGTGGAGAGAGGATGAGAAACAGGTGGGTATTAGGTTGGTGGAGTGAGAGAAGAAGGTTAGGGAGGATCAGAAAAAGGAGCAAAGAACGATGTGGAGCCGTAAGAAATGGCAGAGAGGGCAAGTAAAGTTAGAAGAAAACTGCCAGCATAGTTTAAAGGTGAGGTCAGAGAGGCTGTTGTAGCCAAATCAAACTCTGGAATTTGTTAACGGAGGATGTAGTAAAAGCTGTTAGTGTAGCTGGGTTTTAAAAAGGTTTGAACAAATTACATAAGAACATAAGATATGCCATACTAGGTTAGACCAAGGTCCATCAAGCCCAGTATTCTGTTTCCAACAGTGGCCAATCTAGGTCATATGTATCTAGCAGTTTCCCCAAAGGACACAGGTTTCACAATGCTTGTATTGGTTCAAGCATTGATATCCTGGGTCCCTTCTTAATAATGGTTTATGGACCTTTCCTCCAGGAACTTGTCCAAACCTTTTTTAAACCCAGCTACACTAACAGCATTTACTACATCCTCCGGTAACAAATTCCAGAGTTTGATTACATGTTGAGTGAAAAAATATTTTCTTTTATTAGTCTTAAATAGTTTACCCTGTAGCTTCATTGCATGTCCCCTAGTCTTTCTATATTCTGATAAGGTAAACAATCGATCTACGTTTACCCGTTCCACTCCTTTCATTAATTTATAGACTTCTATCATATCTCCCCTCAGCCGTCTCTTTTCCAGGTGTGGAGTGGAGGAGTGGCCTAGTGGTTGGGGCAAGGTACTTCAGGCCGGAAGGTCGGGGGTTCAAATCCCACTAGAGGACAGCAACCTTGGGCCGGAAGGACTGGGGTTTCTAGTCCCACAGGTGCTCCTTGTGGTCTTGGGCAAGCCACTTAACCCTCCATAGCCCATGTTCCCTGTAAAATAGTTATCTCCAAGTTATAATGCCCTGTTCAATGTAATTTCAGTTTGTTCAATGTAAACCGCACTGATGCAGAATAGCGCGGTATATAAGAGAATATAATAAATAAAATAAAATAATAAATAAAGAGCCCTAACCTTTTTAGCCTTTCTTCATAGGAGTATCCTTCCATCCCCTTTATCATTTTGGTGGCTCTTCTCTGAACCTTTTCTAAAATCGCTATATCCCTTTTAAGATACGGCGACCAGAATTGCACACAATAGTCAAGATGCGGTCTCACCATGGAACGATATAGAGGCATTATAATATCTTTTTTTTTATTTTCCATTCCTTTCCTTATCATACCTAGCATTCTATTTGCTCTCTTGGCCGCTGCTGCACACTGGGCCGAGGGTTTTAACATGGTATCCACAATGACGCCTAAATCTTTTTCCTGGGTGGTGGTTCCTAATGTGGAACCTTGCATCGTGGAACCATAGTTTGGGTTGTTCTTCCCTAGGTGCATAACCTTGCACTTGTCCACATTAAATTTCATCTGCCATTTTGATGCCCAGTCTTCCAATTTATAAAGATCCTCTTGCAATTTTCCAAAATCCTCTTGGGTTTTAACAACTTTATATAGTTTTGTGTCATCTGCAAATTTGATAACCTCACTCATTATTCCACTTTCCAGGTCATTTATGAATATGTCAAAAAGCAGCGGACCCAGCACAGATCCCTGGGGTACACTACTATTCACCTTTCTCCATTGGGAAAATTGGCCATTTAGCCCTACCCTCTGCTTTCTATCTTTTAACCAGTTCCTGATCCACAATAGTACACTGCCTCCTATTCCATGACTCTTTAGTTTTGCCAAAAGTCTCTCATGAGGGACCTTGTCAAAGGCTTTCTGAAAGTCCAGATACACAAAATCAACCGACTCACCTTTGTCCACCTGATTATTCACTCCTTCAAAAAACATAACAGATTAGTAAGACAAGATCTTCCTTGTCTAAAGCCATGTTGGCTGTCTCCCATTAGGTCATGACTATCTACATGCTGAGTAATTTTATTCTTTATGATGGTTTCTACCATTTTTCCCGGTACTGATGTCAGGCTCACTGGTCTGTAGTTTCCCGGATCACCCCTGGAACCCTTTTTAAAAATTGGTGTTACATTGGCGATCCTCCAATCTTCAGGTATTAGAGATGATTTTAATGATAGTTCACAGACTACTAATAGCAGGTCTGCAGTCTCATATTTCAGTTCTTTCAACACCCTTGGATGTATACCATCCGGCCCAGGTGATTTGCTACTCTTCAGTTTATCTAATAGTTGTAATACATTTTCCCGATGTATCGATATTTCCTTCAATTCTTCCGCACCTTTAAATACCACTTCAGTCATGGGTAACATCCCTACATCTTCCTCGTAAAGACTGAAGCAAAGAATTCATTCAGTCCCTCCGCTATCGCCTTGTTGCCTCTTAGTGCTCCATTAACCCCTTTATCATCTAAAGGACCAACTGACTCTCTCACGGGTTTTTTGCTACGAATGTACTTGAAGAGGTCTTTACTTCGCGTTTTTGCTTCCGCAGCAAACTTCTTCTCAAATTCTCCCTTTGCCTGCCTTATCAATGCCTTGCATTTGAGTTGCCAGTGCTTGTGCTGTTTCCAGGTTTCGTCGTTTGGCTCTTTTTTCCATTTCCTGAAAGATGCTTTTTTGGCAACAGCCTCTCTGACCTCACCTTTAAACCATGCTAGCAGTTTTTTGGACTTCCTTCCACTTTTCTTAAAGCGTGGAATACAGCTGGTCTGGGCTTCCAAGATAGTATTTTTCAACAACAGCCAAGCCTGATGTACGTCTTTAACCTTTGCAACTGCTCCTTTTAGTTTTTTCTTAACTGTTTTCCTCATTTTATCATAGTCTCCCTTTTGAAAGTTAAAAGGTAGTACTGTGGACTTCCTTACTATCCCTCCTCCACTAATTAAATCAAAGGCGATCATGCTATGATCACTATTGCCAAGTGGCCCCAACAACCTTATCTCTTGCACTACATCTGGTGTTCCACTAAGGACTAGGTCTAATATGGCTTCCCCTCTGGTCGGTTCATGAACCAGCTGCTCCAAGAAGCAGTCATTTATTTCATCTAGGAACTTTATCTCCCTAGCATGTCCTGACGTGACACTGACCCAGTCGATACCGGGGTAGTTGAAATCACCCATTATTATTACTGCGCTGTAACTTTTGTTAGCTTCCTTGATTTCTTTGAGCATTTCATCATCCATTTGGTCATTCTGGCCAGGCGCTCGATAGTACACCCCCACTGCCATTGCCTTCCCCCTTTTACCTGGAATTTCAATCCATAGAGATTCTACAGCAGATTTTGTTTCCTGCAAAACTTTAATCTTTTCTGACTCAATGCCCTCTCTAACATAGAGAGCAACCCCTCCACCAATTTGATCAGCTCTATCATTTCGATATAGTTTGTACCCAGGCATCACCGTGTCCCACTGGTTGTCCTCCTTCCACCATGTCTCTGATATTCCAATCATATCTAACCTTTCATTTAGTGCTATATATTCTAACTCTCCCATCTTATTTTTTAGACTTCTAGCATTTCTATTCCTGGAGCAAAAGTCCATAAACCATTGTTAAAGAGGGCCCAGGATATCCACTGCTTGCCCCAATACAAGCATTGTGGCAGGTCATGGTGGCGGTGGTGACAGCAGTCTCCTTTCTCCGCAGGCAGGGTATCTGGGTTCACTCGTACCTGGTTAACTGGCTGATTCGGGCCGATTCCGAGGAGAGTATTAGGGAAGACTTAACCCAGGTGCTTAGATGCCTGGAAAGCTGGATTAGGTGTTCAACTACCCAAGAGTAGTCTTAATCCAACACAAATTGGAATATCGGGGTGCCTGCTTCAGCACTCATTTGGGGAGAATGTTTCTGACCTCAGATAGGAGGAACAAATTTCAGTCACAGCTCAGCTGTTTTGCTCTCAATCAGCCCCAGGGCATGGGACTTTTTGCACTCTCGGGTTGATGGCATCAATCTTGGAGCTGGCGTCTTGGTCCAGGGTGCACATACACCCTTTGCTTTGTTGGTCCCAGTTGTTCATGTAGCATCTTCCCCTTCCCAAGGAGGTCAGGTTAGTTTGGTGGCTTTGGTTCCACCCTCTGATGGACAGTATACCACTGGAAGTACCGGACTGGGTGATAGTCACCATAGGCACCAGCCTTCTGGGCTTGAGGGCTCTATTTTGGGGTCGATTCATGCAGGAGGTTTGGTCGAGCTGGGAGACCTTCTGGTCAATCAACAGACTGGAAGCCCAAAAACTCTGCTTGACTCTAGGGAGATTTACAACCCTCCTGGAAGTCAGGGTCATCAGGGTATTGTCCAATAATGCCAAGGCAGTGGTTTATGTCAACAAGCACAAAGGTACTCATAGTACCGCTGTAGCAAAAGAGGTAGCAGAGCTCTACCATTGGATCTTGGCAGATGTCTAAAATGTGCAGACCAATTTTATTGGAGTTGGAATCGTCTGGATACGAGAATGGGAATCGAGTCTTCACACATTTGATCTTCATTGTCTAGCAGTGGGTCCTCTGGTATTTCACCTTATGGCAACTCAGGTGAATGCCAAGATTGAGAGGTTCTTCTGCTGCAGGAAGGATCCTTGGGTACTGGATCTGAGTGCACTGTTTCAGGACTAGTCTCTGGAGGGGCTCCTGTATATTTTCCACCCATGGCCCTTAGTAAGTTGGATCTCACGCAGAATTTATTTAGTCTCTCACCCGGCTTGATGATTCTGGTGGCTCCAGACTGGCTATGCAAGGCATTATACGTGGATCTCTTCATCCTCTTGGAGGGGGTGCCCACTTGCGTTACTGCAGGAGCGAGGTCTCTTGAGACAAGGTCCTCGCTAATGGAAAAACCCCATCCCTTCTTACAGCTTGCCATTGAGGCAACGGTTAATAGAGAAGGATTACTCTGCGGCGGTAGTCAACACCCTCCTTAAAGGCCAGAGGCCCTCCATTTCCTTAAGCTATGCGAGAGTATACGAGAGGTGGTGCTCTTCTCAGACACTAGAGCCAAGGAGGATGAACTTAGAGTTCATTATGGCCTTCTTGTAGGCAGGCCTGGATCAAGGATTGCCCTTAAACTATCTCAAGGTCTAGGTGGCAGCCACTGCTTGCTACTGGGGAAGAGTTTAGGGTATATTCTTGGCGATGCACCTTGATGTGTTCCATTTCTTCAGGGGCGTGAAAAAGATCCCTTCGCCCTTGCGCCCCTTTGTTCCACAGTGGAGAGACTTTCCCTTGTATTGAAGGCTTTGAAGGCTTTCCTGTTTGAGCCTCTTTGGGAGGGCTACTCTCAAAGATTTGATCCTTGAGGTGGTCTTTCTGTTGGCTGTTCCATCCGCCAGGTGGGTTCTGAGGTTACAGGTCTTGTGCTGCAGGGAGCCATTTCTGTCTATAATGACATCTTCAACTTCTCTGAGAATGATGGTGTTTTTCCACGCAAAGATGTTGTGTCCTTTCCACATGAATCAGAGGGTAGTTTTGTTCTTTTTTTTTTTTAAGAGGATCTATGGAAAAATGCCTCTCTGTGTGTCTACCATTTGTGTAGGAAATAAGCACCAGAAAGGATTAAAGTCCACCTCACTACAGTGCAAGCATCTTTGAGGGTGGAATCGACCTTGGTGTAGCCGGAAGCAATCTCTAGGGTGGCTACCTGGTCATCTCTCTCAATGCCTTCGTGAGGCACTATAAGCTGCAGGTGGGTGTCAGGGAGGATAGCGCCTTTGGCAGAGCGGTCCTGTCTGGGGTGTTGTCATCTTCCCACTCTGTATCCTGACTGCTTGGGTTCATCCCACTCATTTGGACTGGTCTAGCAGGATGCTAAGGAAGGAGAAATTTCTATACCTGTTAATTTCATTTTCTTGATTCCTGCTAGACCAATCTAGGATCCTGCCTAGGAAGGCTACATCTATAGGCTGAGGTGTTCTGCTGCCTGTCTCTGTTTTAGTAGCTTATGCAAGCTAAGACGGCTGACTATTTTTTCTCGTTATTGTGGTTTAGTTTAACCTTTTTAACCTGATTTTTTCAGGCACTCCTTTCTGCTTGGGAAGTGTCATACTGGCAAATCTCAGTGCTGCACCGACACTTATACAGGTGATGTTGCTGAAAGTTGCTCTAGACTGCCTCCATCTGCTGGCTGGGATGTATAACCCTTTCATCTGGGCTGGTCTAACAGGAATTAAGGAAAGGAACTTAACAGGTATGGAAAATGTCTTAATTGAACCACTTCTCTGTGAACTAGGTGACAATATACAGGTCTGCTGCCACCATTTGGTCTGGTACATTTGGAAAGTTATTGTCTAGACTATAACAGCCTATCTGCTATTTCTCCTTGCCTTGTCTATAAGTCTGTACCACCTCATGCCTACTCCTTTTGTCTACCGCATTGTTCACTGTTAGACTGTTCATTGTTCACTGTTGGAGTGGAGGAGTGGCCTAGTGGTTGGGGCAAGGTACTTCAGGCCGGAAGGTCGGGGGTTCAAATCCCACTAGAGGACAGCAATCTTGGGCCGGAAGGACTGGGGTTTCTAGTCCCACAGGTGCTCCTTGTGGTCTTGGGCAAGCCACTTAACCCTCCATAGCCCATGTTCCCTGTAAAATAGTTATCTCCAAGTTATAATGCCCTGTTCAATGTAATTTCAGTTTGTTCAATGTAAACCGCACTGATGCAGAATAGCACAGTATATAAATGAATAGACTGGTGAGTCCTCACTGTTGTGGTTTCCTCCGCCTGTCTACAAAAAACAAGGTAGTAAGCAGAAAAAGAGCAGAGATGTGAATGTGCAATCAAAAAGTAAACACAATTCTCTGCAACGCATCCTTGGCCACCTCTCAAATACCCACCGTATAAGAGACTGGAAACATTCCAGCTAAACTTCACTTACCCCATACTGAAGACATTTTAAACATTTCATTCTATAACTTCTACAAATGGAAAGAAAAATAATCTTTACCCAGTGATGTCAGAGTTTCATAATTTTCCTTCATGGTCTCCCTGTAAAGCTCCTTCTGCCATTCTGCTAACATCTCCCATTCGTCCTCTGAGAAGTAGACGGCAATGTCCTCAAATGTTACAGAGACCTGGAACAGGAAGAGGGACCTGCTGTCTCAGGCAAATCAGCACAATTCCTCACATGTTGGCCCCTGAAGTCTGTAGATACTAAAAATTGATTTTCTATGTCCCTGGCATCAGCTGGAATGGTAATTCCAAGGCCAATCCTTATACAAAACGAGAACTTCACCTGTATGTGAAACCTTTCAGACCTTCATTTCTACAGAAGCACTTTTTGTGTCTTAGCTTTGTTCATGGAGATGGATAAAGCCAGAGGAAATTTTCAAATACTGCCCTGGACCTAAATTAGGTTCCTAAATTTTGGATGAAAATTCACCTCTATTTATGGGTCCTTTAATAAACCTTGTCTGCATATTACCACACCTGCATGTAGGCCTGGTTCTTGGTGATCCGCTTTTGGTTTGGTTTGCCTTGCCCTTGCAGATACCTTCTTCTCCTGTGTTTTTCAATCTGTATTTATGGAACCAAAACTTAGGATCCTAAATTTAGACCCTAATACGTTGGTGTCGATTTGAAGGCCGCTTTCTGCATGCGTCATCTAAGTAGAAAAAGGGACGCTCATGTCTGGGCGTTCACAATTTGCAGGGTATTTTACAAAAAGGTTCATGGAACGTGGAGCCTTTTGCAAAATACCTCGAAGGCCACAGCTAAAACATATGTCATTTGTAGTTCGTCCAGCAGTAGCAGCCATTTTAGAAAAAAAAATATGGTCAAAGGTAGAACAGCCTCCCTCAGGGTTTTGAACGTGTAAGTGCCAGGACTTACACATGTAAACAGTGATTTTGGAACATACATCTTTAACTGCTGCTACTTCAACACGTTAATGTCAGATTTTACAACAATTGACTTCTAATGGGAGCCAGTTAAGGACCATGCATCAATGTTTGGATATCTGAGGTGGTTTTAAATGTCACAGAGGTAAAGCAAAATTTCCCCCCGTCCTTCCCCCATACCCCAGGAACAAATGACTATATAGCGGAGCCTTACACGTGACTTAGAGCAGGTGTAAATGACAATATCTAGATTCTTTTGGAAGTAGATGTGTTTTCTATTTTGCAAAGGAAATACACATGAATACTTTTTGGCCCCACCCAGACCTTCTTTTCATACTTATTATTAAGTGGGATTCGTTCTTTTGAGCGTTTATCCCGTTTTTTGGTTAGTTTGACCGTTTTTAAATATGATTAAAATGGAGGACCTACCTCAAGAGAGGGTTTTTCCACTCTCATGGTAGGCGATCTGACAAAAAGATATTTTCACTGTTCATGGGAAGAGTAAATTAGACTTACCTGCTAATTGTTGTTCCTTATGGAACTCAACCATAGAGTTGTCAACCTCCACCAGCAGCTTTGGAGACTGAAAGATGTCATCACTTTGATGTCACTGGTACAAGTAGGCAGGAACCGCCCCCAATCACCAGTACCTATTGACAAAGCAGACTCAGAAGAGCAACAAATAAGTAGAAACAGGAATAAGAAAGTAAACAGGTCAGAGACCTGAGCAAAGAATAGCCTAAAACTACCGAAGAAGCAGCAGCATTCGGCCTCAAGACATCAATACCGCCTCTTCTCCATTGAAACCGGAACGTGTCCGTTCTGTGTGTCTGGATTAGTTACGTTTGTTTGTTTTTTTCTTTTGTAATGCTGTACTTTAAGGAGAAGAAAACCTCCAGCACGAGAAAGCGAAGAAAACACTCTCTGGAGCCATCGAGGCACTGCAGCGCCAAAAAGATGTCCCGTCTTATCTTGTACCCCGGCACCACCAAACCACCCCTGCAGTCAATCAGGCATATGATCTATACTTTGGCCCTAAAAACACTGCAGGCTGAATGCCGAGCCCAGCAACGGGAGGGATCCGGGACTGGACTAGAGTTCCGCAAGGAACAACAATTAGCAGGTAAGTCTAATTTACTCTTCCTTTACGTCCCTCTAGTCCAGTCCCGGAACCATAGAGGATGTAACAGAGCAGTGAACATCAACGGGAGGGACCGGCGAGGCCAGCCTGAAGAACCGCAGAGCCGAAACGCCCATCCCTCTGTGCCTGGACATCCAGGTGGTAATGCTTGGCAAAGGAATGCAACGAAGACCAAGTCGCCGCCCTACAAATGTCTGCCACTGGTACCAGGCTAATCTCCGCCCATGATGCCGCCTGCGCTCTAGTAGAATGCGCCCGAAGTCCGCTAGGCACCTCCCTGCCACGCAACAGATACGCCGACGAAATAGCCTCCTTCAGCCAGCGCGAAATGGACGCCTTCGCAGCCGCCTCTCCCTTTCGCGGCCCGCCAAACGCGACAAACAACCTATCCGATTTCCTGAAAGATCGAGTCCTGAGGAGGTACATCTTGAGCACCCGCCGCACGTCAAGACGATGAAGCCGACCGTCGGATTGCCCAGACTGCTCCGCCACCGAAAACACCAGAAGGGCTACCACTTGGTTAACATGGAACGGCGAAACCACCTTCGGCAAAAAGGCTGGTACCGTGCGTAAAACTACCCGGTGGCTATCAAAAGTCAAATACGGCTCCCTACAAGACAACGCCTGCAACTCCGAAATTCTGCGGGCGGAACAAATGGCTACCAGAAAGACAGTCTTCAACGTCAAATCCTTAAGCGACGCTTCCCTTAAAGGCTCAAAGGGCGCCGCAATCAAGGCCTCTAAGACCAAATTAAGATCCCAAGAAGGAAGCCAGTCGTGGCGTGGGGGGCGCAACAATAACACCGCGTGCAGAAACCGTCGGACATCAGCATGGGAACCAAGCACCTGCCCTTGCACCTTCCCCCGATAACAGGAGAGCGCCGCCAACTGTACTTGCAAGGAACTAGCCGCAAGACCTTTCTCAACCCCGTCCTGCAAAAAGGCCAGGATCTGCGGCACCGAAGCCCGAAGCGGCGGAATAGCGCGATCCGCACACCACGCTTCAAAAATGCGCCAAACACGGATGTACGCTACAGAAGTAGACCGCCGTCGCGAGCCCAACAAGGTACCCACAACCGCCGGAGAGTATCCTTTAGCCGTTAGCCGCGCTCGCTCAAGAGCCATGCCGTAAGCGAGAATCGACCCACCTGCGGCATGCGAAGCGGCCCCTGCAGCAAGAGATCTTACCGAGGAGGGAGTTTCCACGGCCTGTCCACCAGCAGCTGTATCAAATCGGCATACCACGGCCTCCGAGGTCAGTCGGGCGCCACCAGCACTACTAGACCCCGATGCTGATCTATACGCTGAATCACCTTGCCGATCAGCGCCCACGGAGGAAAAACGTAGAGGAGCCCCTCCATCAGCCACCTCTGCGCCAGCGCATCCAAGCCTTCCGACATCCGCTCTCGTCTCCTGCTGAAGAACCGCGCGACTCTTGCGGATTCGAAGGTGGCCATCAGATCCATCACCGGCAGTCCCCAGTGACGCACCAGGAGCGCGAAAACATCCGGATGTAGGGCCCACTCCCCGGGGTCCACTCTGCGCCGACTGAGAAAATCCGCCTGGACATTGTCGACGCCGGCCACGTGCTGAGCCGACAACGCACTGAGATTGCCCTCGGCCCAACGGAACAGGCGCGACGCCTCTTCCTCTAAGGACGGACTCCCTGTGCCACCCTGACGATTGATATAGGCCACTGTTGTCGCATTGTCGGACAGCACTCGCACCGCTTTCTGGTGCACAATCTCCCGAAACTCTTGAAGTGCCAGAAACACTGCACGCATCTCCAACCGGTTGATTGACCACTGCCGCTCCATCTGCGACCACGGGCCCTGGGCTATCCTGCCTTCGCAGTGCGCCCCCCATCCCGAGAGACTGGCATCGGTCGTGACCAATACCCAGGATGGAGTCTCCAGGGACATACCGCCCTCTAAATTTCCGGGTTGTAGCCACCAAAGAAGGTCCTGCCGCACCTCCGGAGGACATACCAGCCGCTGTGACAACGCATCCGCCTGATGCGACCAGTGCCTGAGCAGGGCGCTTTGGAGAGGCCGCATGTGAAACTGGGCCCACCTGACGACTTCGATGGTCGCCGCCCTGGTCCCCAACAGCTGCAGATACTGCCACGCCGTCGGAGCAGAGAGCTTCCGAAGGTTGCGCACGAGATTCTGCAGGGCTTTCGCCCTGGCGCAGGGCAGGAAGACTGCCCCCTGCCGAGTCTCGAACCTCGCCCCCAGGTACTCCAGAGTCTGAGAGGGAACTGGCTTGCTTTTCGCAAAATTGACCACCCAACCCAGGCTTTCCAACAACGCTATCACCCGAGCAGTGGCCGCTGCACTTTCCCGCGCGGACTTTGCTCGAATCAACCAATCATCCAAATACGGATGCACGAGAATTCCTTCTTTGCGAAGCGCCGCCACGACCACCACCATAATCTTGGTGAACGTCCGAGGAGCCGTTGCGAGACCGAAAGGCAACGCCTGAAACTGGAAATGCCCCATCGGAACTGCAAAGCGAAGGAACTTCTGATGGTCTGGACGCACGGGAATATGAAGATAGGCCTCTGTGAGGTCCAAGGCTGTCAAGTACTCCCCCCTTTCTGACTGCCGCAATGACGGAACGTAAAGTCTCCATCCGGAAATGGGTGATACGAAGACAACGATTCACCCTTTTTAAGTCCAATATTGGCCGATAGGTGCCCTCTTTCTTCGGGACTACGAAATAGATCGAGTATCGACCGCACCCGCGTTGGCCTTCCGGGACGGGAACCACCGCTCCGAGCTGCAGTAGCCGCTCCAACGTGTCCTGGACCGCACGAAGCTTCCTCGGAGACCCGCACCAAGAAAGGATAAATGAGTCCCGCATGGGCCGAAGAAATTCCAGGAGCATAGCCTTCTCAAATGACCTCCAACACCCAGCGATCGGAGGTGATTTGGACCCAGGCAGAGAGAAAATCCCGCAACCGTCCTCCCACGGGCACCTCCGCCACCTGGGTCCGCCTTATCTCATTGGGACTTTTTATTGTTTGAGGATTGAAAGGAGGCAAAACCTCAGCCTGCCCCCCGGAAACCTAGAAATGTAGGACTCCGAGCTGGGAACCACCCCCGCTGGGGTAGGGGAATGCGCGAGGATCTGAACCGATGAAAATTCCCCAAGAGACCCCGGGCCCCTGACGCACCACGGCTCTGCTTGGGCTTATCTTCCGGGAGGCGCCCCCCCTTGGACTCCCCCAGATCCTTGACCAATTTCTCCAAGTCGTCACCAAACAAAAGCTTACCCCGAAAGGGGAGTTTACTAAGCCGAGCCTTGGAGGCACTATCCGCCGACCAGTTTCTGAGCCAAAGAGAACGGCGAGCTGCCACCACAGAAGCCATAGCCTTAGCCAGCCCTCTAATAAGATCATAGTGGATGTCGGACAGATACGCAGCACCAGATTCCAGGCGGGTGCCGTCCTCTGTCTGCCCTACCTGTGACTCTCCCTGTAAGCGTTGGGACCATCTCAAACAGCCTCTCACCACCCAGGCCCCCGCTACCGAGGCCTGCAAGGACAGCGCCGACACGTCAAAGACCTGCTTCAACAGGGTATCCAATCTCCTATCCTGTACATCCCGCAATGCTGCGGCGCCTTCCACCGGAATTGTGGTTTTCTTTGTGACCGCGGACACCGCCGCATCCACCTTTGGAGAACGAAAAAGTTCTCTATCTTGGTCCGAAAGCGGATACAAACGGGCCAGAAGCCTGGTCCCCTTCAAAGAGGATTCAGGCGAATCCCATTCTTCCTGAATCATCGCCTTAAATACCCGATGTAGCGGAAAGACCCGCTGAGGAACCCGCACCGCCTGCAATAACGGGTCCTCCAATGCGTCCCCCGCCACAGGGGCGTTCACAGGCATGTTCAACGCTTTCAAGGTTTCCGCAATCAAAGCCGGCAACTCTTCCTTCCGAAACACCCAGACCACTCTATTCCGTTGCTCCTCGTCCAGCAATTCCCCCTCTTCTAACTCTTCCTCGGAGGGGGCATCCAGATCCATCTCTTGCACCATCTCCTCACCTTCCAATCCAAAGGAAGAAGAAGAAGCCTCATCACCCCCCCTCCGAAGCTTCTTGAGAGGAACCTCCTCCTCCTCACAGGTAACCCTGGCCCCCATCCGTTTTTGCCCATGCGGCGTATGGAGCCGAGTCCCCGCAGCCGGCTGCAGTAAGGCAAACACCTTCTGCATCAGCGAGAAAAAAACCGGAGGGATCTCAACCCCACCTGGGAACCGTTGGTCGTCCGCTCCCGGAGGACTGAGCCCCGACGTGCCCGGCGCCTCCGGAGCCCCAAGAGAAGGCGGCCCAACCTCCCCTTCTCCTGGTGGAACAGGTGCTGCCTCCCCAGCCACCTCTTCCAAAGGCCTCTCCAGACTTGCAGCCTCCACGGAGCAGGGTCTACACACCCCTGTCTCCATCACCTCAGTGCGCTTCACCCCACACACGAGACAGCGTGGCTTAGCCGGCATAGCAAGGGAGCAGTGCCCAAACAAAGAAAAAAAATCGCACACTTTTTTTTTTTTTTTTTTTTTTTTTTTAATAGCAACCACTCAGGAAGGGCCCCACTAGCAGAAGCCCAGCAAATTCTTGCAAAAACGAAGCTCCTAAGAGCCGCAGGGAACGAAAAAAAATCCCAACTATAAGAAACAGAAAAAAACGCGGCTCCCAAAATGGCCGCCGGCAATTTTCCCGCCGCCGAAAAACGCGGCAAGAACACCCCGTGCTGCAATTAACTTCCCCCAAAAGAACCTCCGTGCAAGGCCTGCACTCCCCCACGGCCCCAAATAAAAAGGTAGTACTCACTCAGCCAGGCACCTCCGAACCTGCAGGAAGACGGTGGGGGGGGGGGGGGGGGGGAGACACAAAGCACTCCGCAGCTCAGCCCTTGCCTGGCTTCGGCTGCAGTGCTCAGGAAGCTCAGTGATGCAGGCCAATCTCGCTAAGCCTGTCACTAGCGTCTCCCCTGCTGCTGCTCGTTATCTGCCTTCCAACTGCTCCTCACCCTTCTGAAACCGGGTTCGGGAGCAGGGAGGCTATACTGAAATGCTCGTTTAAACTATGGGGCTCTAAAAACAAAAAAGTACTCATCCCGTTGAAGGAGGAGGGAGGAGGAAGGGAGGGAAGGAGTCAGAGAAAGGGACAAGAAAAAAGGGGACTTTGGCAGCAGCAGATCTAAAAGAAAGAAAAAAAAGGAAAAGAATTACCAAAAATATATAATCAAATAAAAGGTATTAGTAAAAAAATAAGTCTGCTTATTTGCTCTCCCTGAGCCCAGTCCCGGGCTCAGAACCTCCAAGCTGCTTGGAGACTGAAAGTACTGGTGATTGGGGGCGGTTCCTGCCTACTTGTACCAGTGACATCAAAGTGATGACATCTTTCAGTCTCCAAAGCTGCTGGTGGAGGTTGACAACTCTATGGTTCCGGGACTGGACTAGAGGGACGTAAAGGAATAGGGAGTTTTATTAATGTGGTGAAAGAGATTAGTATATGTTTGCCTTTTCATTCAGGATTTTAGTGTGGTGACATTATTTGGGCTTATTGGGATAGAAGACATGATTATTGGCACCCTTATAAACAATTCAAATCAGTTTGAACAGAAGAACCACATTCCCGTTGCAGTAAAATCTTTCACAATGGTGAAGGCGAGAGTTGCCTGAGACTGTCAGAAAGCCATTATCACCAAACATCAAATTTCAAAGGGGTACAAGGCCATCTCCAAAGACCTTGGGATTCCTGTGTTTACAATTTGCAATGTTATTAAGATGTTTTCTGCACAAGGAACTGTCAAGAACCTCCCAGGACGCGGTGGGAAGACGAAAATTAATCCAAGAAGTCTTCAAAGCAGAGGGATCTACAAAACTTACAGAAGGCTACAAGAAACGTTTCAAGGCTGACATCAGTGCCAAGGGTTGTGCAACCAAACGTTAATGAGGGGTGCCATTAATCCTATCCATGTCATATTTTGTTTTTCTCTCAGAAACTGCCACATCTAAGTTGCACAGACATTTTATTTGTTGTATACCTTTGAACATACTATTAAAATATGATGACATACAGTTGGAATATTTCCAATTATTTCTCAAGATATTATGCACAATATACCTAAAATGCAAGTGCGCCAATAATGTTAACCACATCTGTAACACATTTTAGAAGCATAAAAAAGTGTTTTTTGATAAACACTGGAAAAATATCACTTCCCCCCCTCGAACTCTCAGCCCCCCTTCCTTGCTTGCCTTGGATCCTCCATTCTGTTGCTATGCCTTTTCCACGCTGACAGCTCAGCTGTACAGATACTGTTGCTGGGTGCCTTGTCTATAGCAGCATCTATACTGCAAAAACATCCAGAAATACCAATCTGTCTTGCCCACAAGGAATCCTGAATTAGCCGGAAAAGAAACACTGGAATTTACAAATGTATAAACTCACTATCAATTGCACAAGCTTGGCGATCTATAGGATATCATTTATCGTCAAGTCAGTGCTGTTCCCTTCCTTCAATCCCCTTTGACTTAGATAGACAAGCACAGAAATTCTTATATAGGCTCTTTTGGCTGTTGAATCCTCCAGGACATAGTTTATTACTGCAGAGACCTCCAAGCTGGCACACTGTTCTGTCTGTATGTCACAAGCATGTTTACACTGTGGTGGAGTTTTCGTTTCCACCACCTCTTCTGTTAAATGATTGCCAGGGCCAGCTTAACCTCTAGACAAACCAGGCAGACACCTAAGATGGCAGCGGCTTCAAGGGGTAGCAAAGAGCAGCTGCAGTCCAAGCAAAACAATAGGTCCTGACAGCCACATGCATTCAAAATCAGCATGTACTTTTACCTACAGGGAGAGTGGGTGACTTTTAAGTAACCCATTTACCTGGATAAATGGCTTTTAGATACTGCCCTCATCGCATATGTGCCTACAAGACAAAGTTTAATACTTAAAGTGTGATGTCCATCTGTGTAGTTTTACAGGATTGTTCTTGGGATGGGGGATACTGGGATACCCATGAACTCAACAATCTCAAGAGGAGGGGAAGCTAGAGGCATGAAACATAACTGAGGGAGAGGGGGATACAAGGCTAAAAGCTTGCCTGTGTCATCTAATACCATTGCACCAGCCTTGGTTATTTCATGCATCTACCACTGAATCATGGAATAACCAAGTCTGGAGCAACAGTATTAGATGCCCTAGGCAAGCTTTCAGACTTGTGTTCCCCTCTCCCTCAGTTATGTTTCATGCCCCTAGCTTCCCCTCCTCTTGAGATTGTTGAGTTTAATTATTACTATCATGGTTATCCCAATATCTCAAGCTAAAGCTGAAAAAGATCAGGCCACTCGTGAATGTAGCAAAATATGACCTTGAGAATATACCATTGGAATTTAAAGACTGCCTGCAAAATTGATTTGCTGCTTTAGATACAAATGACAGAGCTCCAGAAGAGTTATGGGATGACATCAAGAAGGATGTGTTGGAAGAAAGTGAGAAGTCTCTACAAAAGGTGAAAGAGCAAAAATGGCCAAAATGGATGACTGAAAAAAACTCTGAAAATTGCCAGAAACGCAGAGAAGCTAAAGCCAGAGGAGAAAGAGACGATCACAGAATTCAACAGAGATTTCCCAATGTGCAGCAAGACAAGATAAGGAGAAGCACTACAATGATGCATGCAAGGAAATAGAAGCAGAAACATTAGAGGAAGAACAAGATCGGCTTTCATAATGCTACGAGAGTTAAAAAGAAAAATTCCAGCCTCGAAATGGAATGTTACAAGATACTTAAGGATCCATGCTGAATGATGCTGAGATCATCAAGAAAACGTGGAAAGAATATAGAGTCATTATATCATAAAGATGAAGTGGACCAACAGCCATTTCAACCCGTACCTTATGATCAGGAACCATTGGTGATGAAAGAAAAAGTTGAAACAGCATTAAAAACCTTATCAAAAAACAAAGCACCAGGCATTGATGGCATTCCTATTGAAGTATTACAGCAATCTGCCAGGAAATTTGGAAGACAACATCATGGCCAACTGAATGGAAAAGATTTGTGTTTATACCAATACTAAAGAAAGGTGATCCAACTGACTGTTGATATTATCGCACAAATGCTCTGATCCCACATGCCAGCAAGATTCTACTCAAGATTATTCAGCAGAGACTACAACCATACCTGGAATGAGAACTGCCTGAAGTTCAAGCAGAGTTCAGGAAAGGGCGAGGAACGAGAGACATCATTGCAGATGTGAGATGGATCCTTGAAAAGACAAAAGAATAACAAAAGGATATCTATATGTGTTTTATTGACTATAGCAAGGTTTCTGACTATGTAAACCATGAGAAACTCTGGGTCACATTAAGAAGCATGGGTATACCAGAACACCTGATCGTTCTCTCGCACAACCTGTACATTGATCCAGAAGCAACAGTTTGAACAGAACAAAGAGAAAACAGAATGGTTTAAAATCAGCAAAGGTATATGACAAGACTGCATATTTTTCCCCTACCTGTTTAATTTATATGCAGAACAAATCATCGGAGAAGCAAGACTGTATGAAGACAATTGAGGTGTGAAGATTGGTGGAAGAGTCATCAACAACCTTCGCTATGCTGAAGATACCACAATACTGGCTTAAAGTGAAGACGATCTGAAACATTTGTTTCTCAAAATCAAAGAACATAGTCTTAAAATGGGTCTGCACCTTAATGTAAACTGGAAAAATCAATAAGTTCATCGTTGATGGAGAAGAAATTGAAATAGTGGACAACTTTAACCTACTTGGATCAACTATCAATAAAGAAACACCAAGCAGTCAAGAAATTCAACAACGCATTGCTCTTTGCAGAATGGCTATGAAGGACCTAGACAAGATTCTCAAGAGCAGAGATGTCTCTCTCCGTACAAAAGTTCAACTTGTTCAAGCCATGGTATTTCCAATAACATCATATGGATGTGAAAATTGGACAGTGAAAAAGACAGACAGGAAGAAAATTGATGCCTTTGAATTATGGTGCTGGCGACAGATATGGTATTTACCACGGACTGTCCGAAGAACAAACCAGTTCGTACTAGAGGAGATCAAACCTAAGCTTTCTTTAGAAGCTCAGATGACAAGACTTTGACTTTCATACTTTGGACACATCATGCAAAGAGAGAGATCATTAGAGAAAGACATCATGCTTGGCAAGGTAGAAGGTCAACACAAAAGAGGAAGGCCAGCAATGAGGTGGATCAATACAATAACAGCAGCTACGGTGCCAATCTGTCAACAACGAGCCACCTGACCGAAGACCAAACACAATTTAGGATAGTTATCCAGAGGGTTGCCATGAGTTGACACTGACTCGACGGCACTCAACAACAACCACCACCACCACCGAATCCTCCTAAATCTGTGAATATTTTTTTCATATCCCTCCTTTTCCCCAAGGAGTAAATATTGAGCATCTTAAGGTTCTCTGTGTAGGGCTGTGTTACAAGGTCTGTATAATTTTAGCAGCCATTCTGTGAACTGCCTGCATCCGCTTGATATCCTTATGAAGGTCCAGCCTCCAGAACTGAGCACAGTACTCAAGGTGGGGTCTCACTAGTAACCTATACAAAAGCAATTTTGCCTCCTTTTCCTCATGCGGACATCTCTTCTTACACCGACTAATAACTTTCAGAGCTTTTGAAATTATTTCTTCTAGGTCTCTTTCCAGCTTAATAATTGCAAGTTCTTGACCTTCTAGTGCAGAGGTTCCTATTGAGTGTGCTATACTGAGGCACTGGCAGAGGGCCCTTGACCAAATTTGTCCAGCAGAGGGAGCCAGTGAGCAGCACATCTTGCTGCTGCTTCCTCCTCCCGCCAGTTTCCCCAAGAAGGTAGAACCATGAGGCTATATGCCTGCATATGCTTCCGACTTCACAGAAAGCTAGCGGAAGAAGAAATAGAAGCACCAAGGAAGAAACACTGCCTGCCAGCTCCTTCTCCATCTGGAGGTGATCCCAGGATGAACTGGGGAGGGGTGGAACAGATAAGTATGTAATAGGAATAAGAGGGGATAGGGAAAGGTGCTTAGTCCCCTCCCTGTACCTAATTAATGTTTGTGCCCCAAATGTTGGCTATTTAAATGCCGTGGCCAGTGTTCTAAACAGTCATTGATCATAAAGTTTAAATTTTGACCTGGCAGCTTCCAAATCCTTGAGAATTTGTCTAATATTTTCAGATCATTTTCCCAACCTACCTGATGTGCCTCTACTCCATTACAATTTTTTACATCATTTACAAACAGACAATCATAGTTCTCATTCTGCAGTGTGGCTAATATCGAAATGAACTGACCCTAGCACAAAGCCTCATCGGCCACTTCTTTACCTTCACAGAGACCTAGGAGGCAGGATGTTTAGACAACAGCCATGCTTGGGGTTGGTGGCTTTTTGGATTATTGTGAGATCTTGTGGTTGGACATAAGAGAAGAGGGGAAGGCTTCAACAGACTTCAACAAATAGGGATAAAAGGGACAGTGCTACAATGGTTCCAGTCATACCTGTCAAACCGAACACAAAAGGTCAAAATTGGACAACACACATCAGAACGATACAAGCAAGAACAAGGCCTACCACAAGGCTCTGCCCTATTAGCGCTTCTTTTTAAGCTATACCTCCAACCAATATGCCCATTTTTAGAAAATTCAACCTATGTTATCGCATCTATGCGGATGATATACTATAACCCCCCCCCCCCCCCCAATCATAGATTGCTTCAGGGAAGCAGCAAAGTGGCTTAACAACCATAATCTCCGCATCAACTTCAATAAAACAGAGGTGATGAATATAACCAAGAACCAAAACTTTTTACTACCCACAAAATTAAATAAAATATCTTAGGGCCACCTTAGATCAGTCCCTTAGTATGACCACACACATAGAACTCACAACAAAGAAAATCTATTACAAACTCAGAATGACAGAATAACTAAGACTCTTACTCCCAAATCATGATTTTAGATCAGTCCTCCAGGCACTAGTCACCCTACACTTTGACTTCTGCAACAGTATCCTAAAAGATCTATCAAACCCTAAACCAACTCCAGATGACCCAGCATGTTGCGGCACAAATAGCCTGGAAGGCACATATAACAGAACACATCACACCTGTTCTATATAACCTACATCTCTCCCCTCTGAACACATGTCTCACAGCCGTTGCCAACTGGCTAGCCAGGCATAAAACTAAAAACCTAAAACGTGAGACTGTCTTGCCTAACGGCCAAAACGTGAGATTGTCTTGCCTAACGGCCTTCAACAGAGGTATTTACATATATATACACGTTTTATATACATGTTTTAGGCTTCTAGCATATTAGTTTTATTTTGTTTTATATTATGGTATTATTCTTTTATAGAACGATTCATGTTTTTTATTTAAGATACTATTTAGTTCTATTTATAATTGATTCATTTTTTGCTTTGTTTTCTCTGTTCTTTTACAATTTCATGTTTTTATGTTTTTAGTTTTATGCCTGGCTAGCCCCTGACGAAGGGTGAAGAAACACGGCCTGTGTCGGGCTATCAAAGGCTTAATAAAGATTCCTGTCTTTCCACATTATCAAGCTTTGGACTGGTTTCCCTTAGCTTTGCGTGGTTCTTGCTCTTGTACTGTTGTTCCTCATCTCTACCACCTCCATTGAGAGACTATTCCATGGATCCACCGCTCTTTCCGTAAAGAAATATTTCCGCATCACTCCTGAATCTATCCCCCTTCACCCTCATCCCATGTCCCCTTGTAGCAGAACTTGCTTTCAATTGAAAGAGGCTCTCCCTCTGAATATTTATGCCACGGAGGTATTTAAACATCTCAATCATATCACCTCTATCCCGCCTTTCCTCTAAGGTGTACATATTAAGATCCTTAAGTCTGTCCTCATATGCTTTATAATGAAGACCACTAACTATTTTAGTAGCAACCCTCTGCACCGACTCCATCCTGTTCACATCCTTTTGAAGGTGCGGTCTCCAGAATTGCACACTATATTCCAAATGAGGTTGCACCAAAGACTTAGAGGCACTATCACCTCCTTTTTTCTGCTAGCCATTCCTCTCCGTATGCACCCAAGCATCCTTCAAGCTTTTGCTATAAACAACAGTCCCCTTTTTTTTCTTTAGAGATCCTCTGTGTTTGCCCCATGCTTTTTTGAATTCAGATATCATCCTCATCTCTACCACCTTCACTGGGAGACTATTCCACGGATCCACCACTCTTTCCGTAAAGAAATATTTCCGCATATCACTCCTGAATCTATCTCCCTTCACCCTCATCCCATGTCCCCTCATAGCAGAACTTGCTTTCAATCGAAAGAGGCTCTCCCCCTGTGAATTTATTCCACGGAAGAATTTAAATGTCTCAATCATATCACCTCTATTCCACCATTCCTCTAAGGTGTACATATTAAGATCCTTAAGTCTGTCCTCATATGCTTTATAATGAAGACCACTAACCATTTTGGTAGTCACCCTCTGTACTGACTCCATCCTATTTATATCCTTTTGAAGGTGCGGTCTCCAGAATTGCACACTATACTCCAAATGAGGTCGCACCAAAGACTTATACAGAGGCACTATCACCTCCTTTTTTCTGCTAGCCGTTCCTCTCCGTATGCACCCAAGCATCCTTCTAGCTTTTGCCGTCGCCTTTTATACCTGTTTAGCTACTTTAAGATCATCAGACACAACCACACGGAGGTCCCGCTCTTCTTTATTGGACAAAAGTACTTCACCCCCTATATTATATTGCTCCCTTGGATTGCTGCAGCCCAAATGCATGACCTTGCATTTTTTAACATTAAATCCCAGCTGCCAAATTCTAGACCATTCTTCAAGCTTAGCTAGATCCCTCCTCATGTTATCTACACCTTCCTGGGTGTCTATTCTATTGCAGATTTTGGTATCATCCACAAAGAGGCAAACCTTACCCGACAGCCCTTCCGCTATATCACTAACAAAGATGTTAAAAAGAATCAGACCAAGGACAGATCCCTGGGGCACACCACTGGTAACTTCCTTCTTCTCAGAGTGAGCTCCATTTACTTGTACTCTTTGTCGCCTCCCACTCAACCAATTTCTAACCCAAGCAGTAACTCTAGGGTCCATCCCTAGGGTGCTCAGTTATAAGTTGCCTGTGAGGAACAGTGAGGAACCTGTGAGGAACAGTGTCAAAGGCTTTACCGAAATCTAAATACACCACATTTAGGGCTCTCCCTTGGTCCAACTCCTTGGTCACCCAGTCAAAGAAATCAATCAGATTTGTCTGACAAGACCTGCCTCTGGTGAATCCATGCTGCCTCGGATCCTGTAATCCACTGGACTCCAGAAACCTCGCTATTTTCTCTTTCAGCAGCGCTTCCAATAATTTACTCACCACCTGACGAACTAAGAGTAGTCAAAGAGCTATCCACATTCCGCAAAGAAATAAAATCTACATCTTTTTAGACTACACTTTGGAAACTCATACAAACCCATAAACACTGACCCAGACTAATACCACACCAAAATTACACAGACCACAACCCGCAAGCATTCCCTCACTGTAATTAACTCACTAATAACTATAAGCCTAGACCCAAGTTAAGCTCATTGTATATACAGTGCCTTGCAAATGTATTCATCCCTTTGTTTTTTGTGCTGTTCTGTTGCATTACATACGACCTGGAATGAAAATGCAAGTTCATTTGGATATAGCCCAAATTGGTGAAGTGAAATGACAATAAAATACCTTGTATATATAAAAAAAAAAAGTAAAAATGGAAATGTTGTGAGTGCAAATGTATTCATCCCTTTTGCTATGAACCCCCTAAATAACCAATTAACCTCAGAAGTCACATAATTAGTTGATTAGGGTCCACTTGTGTGCAGTCAGTGTCACATGATCTGTCACATGATGCCTGTATAAATATATCTGTTCTGAAAGGCCCCTGATTCTGCAACACCACTAAGCAAGCAACATGAAGACCAAGAAGCACTCCAAACAGGTCAGAGACAAAGTTGTGGAGATGTATAGACCAGGATTGCATTATAAAAGAATATCCCAAATTCTGAATATCCCACACAGCACCATTAAATACATTATAACAAAATAGAAAGAATATGGCACCACTACAAACCTGACAGGAGAAGGCCTCTCACCGAACCTCACAGACCGGGCAAGGAGGGCATTAATCAGAGATGCTACAAAGACACCAAGGAGCACACTGAAGGAGCTGCAAAGATTCACAGCAGAGATGGGAGTATCTGTCCATAGGACCATTTTAAGCCATACACGCCACAGAGTGTGGCTTTATGGAAGAGTGGCCAGAAAAAAAGCCATTGCTCAAAGAAAAAAATAAGAAAACACGTTTAGAGTTTGCACAACAGTATGTGGCAGAACCCCCAATCACATGGAAGAAGGTTCTCTGGTCAGATGAGACAAAAATTGAACTTTTTGGCCATCATGGAACACGCCATTTGTGGCGCAAACTCAACACTTCCCGTCACCCCGAGAACACCATTCCCACAGTGAAACATGGTGGTGGCAGCATCATGCTGTGGGGATGTTTTTCATTGGCAGGGACTGGAAAACTGGTTAGGTTTGAAGGAACAATGGATGGCACTAAAGATAGGGCAATTATTGCGGAAATCCTGTTTCAGTCTGCCAGAGATTTGAGACTGGGTCGAAAGTTCACCTTCCAGCAGGACAATGACCCCTAAACATACTGCTAAAGCTGGTTGAATGGAATACATTTAAATGTCTTGGAATGGCCTAGTCAAAGCCCAGACCTCAATCCAATTGAGAATCTGTGGCATGGCTTCAAGATTGCTATATACCAACCCATCCCATCTAACTTGAAGGAGTTGCAGCAGTTTTGCCTTGAGGAATGGGTGAAAATCCCAGTGGCTAGATGTGCTAAGCTAATAGAGACATACTCCAAGAGACTTGTAGCTGTAATTGCAGCTAAAGATGGCTCTACAACATATTGATTTTGGGGGGTGAATACATATGCACAATCCTGCTTTCAGGGTTTTTTTTGTCTTAATAATTGTTTGTGTCACAATAAAGGAATTTTGCACCTTCAAAGTCGTAGGCATGTTGTGTATATCACATGGTGCAAACCCCCCAAACTCCATTTTAATGCCAGATTGTAATGCGACAAAACAGGACAAACACAGAGGGGATAAATACCTTTGCAATGCACTGTAGTTCATAACAGGACTGTCAGATCAGTCCCAAGTTCTTTGTTCATTTTATACCATACAAAGTTGTTTAACTGTTATATAACTGGTCTATTATGCTTGTTCAATGTGAACCGCATATAATCCCTGGAAAAAGCGGTATATAAATGCAAATAAATAAAGGCTGCTGAATGTGAACAAGAAAAGAGGACCTGCCATGCCTTTATACCCAGAAAGACCGAGTACAGTCGAGGATGACAAAATTGAGCTGGAAAAAGAATGATACATACTACCACTTAGCTTGACTCTTAGGGGCTTGTTTACAAAGCCGCGGTAGCGGTTTGCGATCGTAATCGGAGCCGCGGCACCATTGATTTCAATGGGGCCGCGGCTGCGATCGCGATCCACTACCGCGGCTTTGTAAACAAGCCCCTTAGTGATAGTAATATGAGACTACCACTAGGAGGCAGTTGGCACCATTTTCGAAAACGGCACTGCCACAGCAGGAGCAATCAGAAAGAACTCCTGCCAGCCGCTCCCCCTCCCCCTCCCCCACTAGGTTTGCCCTGGTAGATGCCAACTGTGATTTTGAACAGGGGAGGGTGTAGTGGTGACCAAGAAGTTTTGCAAAAAGGAGCGCAGCTTTGGAGCAATGTTTTAAAGACATTTTCGGAATGACTTGGGGCATGGATGGGGCAGGGTGAGGGGGGGGTTGAACATGTCTTTCACCATCAAAGAATTAGGCCCAGGGAGGAATGGGCTTTTTATTTTGACCAGGCCAGCACCTTTAAAAGATAACAGGTCCAAGGTAGGGCTATCCACTGTTGCTGCAGCCAAGAATTTGCAGCTCACGGCCAAAATAACAAACAAAATTTCTGCAGGATTCACTAATTTACAATATTAAGGAGACAATTTACTAAGCTGCATTTTTTGGAAAAGTCATTTTTATTAAACATTTCCACTGCACACAACAAAACATAGAACTTTACAACCGCCAGTCTCACTAAATTTACAACTTATAACAATCCATGTCATAGCTCTACCAGCTGAGAACTGAATACACCCGAACACCCAGCCCCCCCCCCACAACCACCCTTCCCCTCCATCCTCCTCCCTCCCTGCTAAACCCCCCACCCCACTGTTCCCTCTAAGCTGTGCGCGTGTGCGTGCGCACACGCCGAGCGAGCGCACATACTTTACAACAGAGCGCACAAAAATTACAGCTCTGATTCTGATAGAAAACACAGACGTCTTAAAATTTAAAAAAGTTATGATTGTAATTACTAGAAATTTCCTGCTTCATTTAGTAATCGTCTATTTTCATTTAATTTGATTAAAATCAATGTGGTGTACATACTGTATTCTGACGTGTAGTCAAATTTTAAAGTATGTAACTCCGAGTGTCGTTATGTGGCGCACAAAAATTTAACCTTCCTTCAAAAGCTGCACACAGCTGATATTTTATGCGCACACAGCCCCCCCCCCCCAATCCCTCCGGGGACTCTCCACGATTTTAGACCCCCCCGTCCCCTGATCCTTATCGTACTCCCAATCCACCACAGGCTGCACTCATCCTTGAGGTTGTGGGGGAATCTCCAGTCTCTTATTATTCCCAAGAGCTCTTGGCTATCGCTGCCGAGGCCCTATGGGTATCTGCAGCAGTGGCTCCCAGATAGCCTGAAATTTTTCCCAGCTTTTCCCCCCCAACAATTGGGCCGTTCTACGTTCCATCTGCATCATGTCTCTCAACTGCATTTCCCATTCTCGTGGGTGTGGGCCCCCCTCCACTAGCCACTGTTGTAGGATGCACTTTTTGGCTACTAAGAAACTCTTTTCATACAACTGCCTTAGTGGCTGTGTCCCCCCAATGTTTAAGTAAGGTATATGGAATATGCACCATACTGGTCAGAGTTCCAAACCCACTCCTGTCCATAGCATTAACTTCTCCCCTACCGCCTCCCAGAATGTCTGAATAATAGGACAAGACCAAAACCGGTGTACTAACGTTCCCACCTCGCTTTTGCAGAGACCACACACATCCGTCCCCATCCTCGCCGCCCAGACTTCAGACACATATGCCCGCCACATTAATTTATATTGCAGTTCCTGTTATCTCACCGCCTCCGAGCTTAAACATATTCTCTGAAAGGCCTGCCCCAGCAGATCCTCTGTGATGTCGGGCAACCCATCCATCCGCCACCAACACGCTAAGGAGGCCAGGCAGTCCAGATTTCCTTCCGGGGAAAGCTCCGCTCTGATTACTCGGGCTGCCGCACTTTCCTGGAGCCTCTCCATCAACAACCATAAACTCCCACGCCTCTGCAGCACCTCGCCCCTGCTCTTCAGACCTGTCAAGTAATGCCCAACTTGCAAGTAAAAACAAAACATCTTCGCCTGCAGCTGATATCGTCTAGCCAGCTCTTGAAAGGATTCCATCTGATCCGACCCTTCCATTCTCAGTTGGCCTAGGTAATCTATACCTTGTGCCAAATCAGAACCCCTCCGCGTTCCCTCCCAGGTTCAAAATCAACATTGCTTACCGATGGTGGGCAATCTGTAACCTTCCAATTCCATCCTCAGAGGACCTTCCACGCCGCCCGGAGCACCCCCAGACACTGCGACGCCCTCCAGGCTGGCGGCAGCAGGACTCCGATGCAGTGCAACAGATATACCCTATGCCACTTCCCCGACATCTGGTCAATCAGGGCCACTGGGACCCGCTCCTCATTTCCTACAATCAAATCACTCAACCGCCTCGCTAAATAGCACAAATTATAGCTCCTCAGGGAGGGCAAACCCACACCTCCTTCACTAAGCTGCATTTAAAAAAAAAAAAAAAAAAAAAAAAGCATATTTGGGCATTATTTTAAACACAGAAAAATGATTTCAATATTCACTAACCCACTGTACAAAGTGAATGCTGTAGTAATTTTTCTGCTTTAAAATAACACACAAACTAGCAAATTTTCATGCAGTTTAATGAACTTGCCCCTTAGATTAGTGCTCTCAATCCTCTCCTGGAAGCACACCTGGTCAGTTGGGTTTTCAGTTTAAACACAATGCATATGCAGGGGTCCACTAAGCAGCCGCCTAGAGTGGCAGATCTCTGTGGGCAGCAGGCTATGTGCTTTGGCAATCAAGGCCTGTCGCCCCTGCGCACCAAGTCATGCCACCCTTCTCCCCCCATGCTGAACCGTACCATGCTGCCACTGATTCCAGTGGCAGAGGGGACAGCTAGGCTCAGTGACAGGCCATGTGCTTTGGCACACATTGCGTGCTGCTTCCGAACCCCCAAAGTTATGTCGGAGAGGGGTCAGAAGCAGTGGGCCATAAGTACCAAAGTCTATGGCCTGCTGAGCCCAGCCGCACCCCCCCTCGACCCCGCCACTGGAATCAGCATTAGCGCGGCTCTGCGTGAGGGGGGAGGGGTTCTGCATAGGGTGGCAGAAACCCTTCAGCCGGCCCTGTGCATATGCATAAAATAGCTTAGCATACAATGGTTCTCGAAAACATGCAAATTTATCTTATGCATATTCACAGAGGTAAAACTGGACTGGCTAGATGTGCCTCCAGGAAAGGATTGAATAGCACTGCCTTGGACTGTAAACTCACTAGGGACAGGGAAAAACCTAGTATACCTGAATATAACTTGCCTTGAACTACCAATACAAAGGCATGATCTGTGTCTATATAAATAAATTAACAAATGCATGCATGAAAAGCTGTCTCTGCACAGAGGTGTCTTTTGTCTAATCCCTTCCTGTAAACTGCTGACGAAAATATCCCAGCCCTCGAGTGAAAGCTGCCCCACCTGTGCAGGCTCTGCCATTCTCTCTCGCTTTTCTGGGGAGGATCCGTTTCGTTTCGCTTCGCTTCTCTTTCTTTCCTGAGATGAAAGCTTTAGGCTCAGCTGCTCTCTCAATAGCTGATACTTGCAGATAAGCTACAGGAAGAGCCGGGCGCACAATGATGACATCACTTACTGACAGGTGGAACTTGACAGGGAACACAAAGTGCAGCTATTAAACTACACGGTACAGTGAGAAGCTGCCTTGAAGTACCCGCCCCTTTTTGACGTCATCACTCTGCACCTAGCAGGAAAAAGAGCTACTGGGTGCTGGAGGCAAACAAATACAAAGAAATCGTTAGATTTACATATTTTTATTTGTAGATTAGCAGCTGCTTTTGAAAAATGGAGCTATAATAAAAACTAATCTCCTCAAGGGGCCAAGCAAAGGAATAAGAACCGAATAAAGAAAGCCCCCAACAAGGCAACAAAAAAAGGAAAGAAAAAGAAACAAACCAAAGAGAAGAACCAGAGCTTCCTTTAAAAACACCATACAGACAAGAACAGCAAATTTAGAGGAAAAAAGACCTCAGTTTCCCCTTTTGTATACAGAACAAAAAGGGGTGAGCATCACGAACACTGCCTAGTCCAGGGTGGGCAATTCCGGTCCTGGAGGGCCGCAGACCAGTCAGGTTTTCATGATGTCCCTAATGAATATTCATGACCCTATTTCCATACAATGGAAGGAACTGGATACAAATAGATCTCATGAATATTCATTAAGGACATCATGAAAGCCTGACTAGTCTGCAGCCCTCCAGGACCGGTATTGCCCACCCCTGGCCTAGTCAGTCACTCTGTCAAGCCCAAGGAAACAGCAGTCAGAAAAAAAGTCTCTACAAGCAAGGGGACCCACACATTCAAAAAATCTGAATCTCAAGACACTCAGACGGGTCACCCTAAAAAATGTTCACTGTGTGAATGAAAAACACTTAGCAACAGAAGATGACATGCTCAGCAGTACACTCAGTAAAAACTGTGTGAAGTATCAAAAAGCAAAAGAACTTAGCTTAATATGAGGGTTGCTCAGAAAGTAATGCCCCACATGTTTTTTCTCAGTCCGGAATGAAGATAGAGGTGTGAAATTGAAAGGGTAGTAACTTGGAACTTCAAAGAACTCTTGTGTAATTTTACAGTTGTCCGACAAATAGCGAGGCGGTAGTAATCCTTCAAATGGCGTCTGTGAGTGACACACGGTACAAACAATGAGCTGTAATTGAATTCTTGGTGAAGGAGAAAGAAAGTCCTGCCTCAGCCACCAGTCCAGATCGGCGCATCACGAGTCGGGAATTGTCCGTACAGCTTTCCGTCAGTAGAGGTAGTGCAATGGCAATTATTGACTCTTTGGGATATTCAAAGGTGTGTGCAAGATGGGTTCCGCGAAGTCTCACAACCGAACACAAACGCCAAAGGAAAGACATCTGCTCTGATTTGTTGGAGCGTTTTGAAGCTGAGGGGGAGGCCTTTATCTCAAAGAGTCAATAATTGCTATTGCACTACCTCTACTGACGGAAAGCTGTACGGACAATTCCCAACTCCTGATGCGCCAATCCGCATGAATAATGTCATCAGCGCACTGCAACTTGTCTGGACTGATGGCTGAGACGGGACACCCAGACCGCGGCCGATCTTCCAGTTCCATTTTACCACTTCCTGAAGCCTCTACTCTCTTCACCCATCGTCCAACGGTGCTCGTATCTACCGCAGAACTTCCATACACAGCACACAACCGTTTGTGAATGTTTCTCACACTTTTTCTTTCTCCTCCACCAAGAATTCAATTACAGCTCGTTGTTTGTACTGTGTGTCACTCACAGACGCCATTTGAAGGATCACTACCGCCTCGCTATTTGTCGGACGACTGTTCTCTGTAAAACCAAACAGTTTGTTATTCTGGTCTATTGTTATAATGTAAACCGCGCTGATTCTAAATAGTGCGGTATATAAGAGCCTGTAATAAATAAATAAAAATTACACACGTGTCCTTTTAAGTTCCAAGTTACTACCCTTTCAATTTCACACCTCTATCTTCATTCTGGACTGAGAAAAAGCATGTGGGCCATTACTTTCTGAGCAACCCTCGTATAAGCGTTGGTTTAGCTATTCAAGTTACTGATCTGTAGCAACTCCTCACAACATGGATGATATCAGCAACAAAACAGGGAGCAGGAATCAGCTTCCCAGCTCAGGAATGTCCCCAAAGCTTTTGGAAGATTTCTATTATGCGTGCCCATTGCTTCCTGCCTACCACTGTCATGCAGGACCATCTCAATCTTCTATAATAGCTGAATACAGAGTACAACTCTTTTTTTTTGGGGGGGGGGGGTATGTGAGGACTTGTATCCTTTTGTCCATGAAGCAAACCTGCTACAGGTAAGTAACTTGGTTTTCTCTGAGAATAAGCAGGAGAGCAAGTCCTCACAATATTAACATAAAAAAAGGAAAATAATAAGCAGCAAGGGACTGCAGACATCAACCATTTCTTGGTGGCAACTAGTCTTTTTCATCATTTTTTCTTTTTTTTGTTGGATGACCTGGAAATTAAACGGGATGGAGCTGGATTCAGTTCCTTAAACAGATTCTCGAGAACAGACTGGCCAAACCTAATATCACATTGGGAATCTCTTTCCAAATAATAGTATGATGCGGATGTATGGATTGGTGTCCATGTGGCAGTCTTGCAGATCTCCGTGGAGGCTGATCTCAAGCAGGCTCAACGCTACCAAAGCTCTGACACTATGAGTTGTGAGTGTGACAGGACTTTCAAGAGTTGGACCTACCTGGACATAAATGAAGGAGATTCAATCCACTAGTCAATTGGATAAAGTGCATTTGTTTAAAGCAGCCCTTGGTTTGTGTGGGTCAAAAGAAACAAAATGTTGGGTGGATTTTCCAAGGGCTTTAATATGCTCTAAACAGAAGGCTCTCTTACAGTCCAATATGTGTAATGTACTTTCACCTTGGTGGGTGTGAGGCCTGGGAAAAACCTTTGGCAAAATGATTGACTGATTAAGATGGAAATCCAACATCCAAGGGCCTTTTCTTGATCCTCGTCCTTCTTGACCTTTCTGCTGCTTTTGACACTGTTGATCAGCACAGTCTCCTCAATACCCTGTCCTCGCTTGGATTTAGTGGTTCTGTCCTGTCCTGGTTTCTTCCTATCTCTCCCACCGCACTTTTAGTGTATGTTCAGTGGATTCTCCTCTACTGCTATCCTGCTTTCAGTCAGTGTACCCCAAGACTCTGTCTTGGGACCTCTCTTTATATCTCTCTACACTCAGTTCCTTGATGCACTCATCTTCTCCCATGGTTTTCACTATCATCTCTATGCTGATGACTAACAGATTTACCTCTCTGCACCTGAAATCTCTCTGGGAATCCAGGCCCGGATCTCTGCCTGCTTATCTGACATTAGTGCCTGCATGTCTCACCACCATCTGCAATTGAACATGGCCAAAACTGAGCTCCTTATCTTTCCCCCTAAGCCCCCCCCCCCTTCCTCCATTTGTATGGATAATAGTCTACTCCTCCCTGTTTCCTCGGCTCGCAACCTTGGGGTCATCTTTGACTCCTCCCTCTCCTTCTCCACATACATCCAACAGATGGTTAAAACCTGCTCTATTCTTCTTGTTGTTGTTAAGTGCCGTCGAGTCGACAAGGTGACCCTCTGGATAGTTGTCCTAAACTGTGATCTGTCTTCAGTCAGGCGGCTCATTGTTGATAGAATGGCATCCATAGCTGCTGTTATTGTATCGATCCATCTCATAGAAACATAGAAACATGATGACTGAAAAAGACCACATGGTCTATCTAGTCTGCCCTTCCATATCAACTACAATCGTCCCCTTTTTACCCTTAGAGATCCTCCGTTTGTCCCATGCTTTTTTTAATTCAGATTCTGTCCTCATCCCTACCATCTCCACTGGGAGACTATTCCAGGTATCTACCACTCTTTTCATAAAGAAATATTCCGCACATTACTTCTGAATCTATCCCCTATCACCCTCATCCTATGTCCCTTCATTGCTGGCCTTCCTCTTTTACGCTGACCTTCAGCCTCTTTGCAGCTTCTGACTCTCATTTCATGCATGGCTACATCAACAGTCAGATGTCCCGAGGACTTTGATCCAACCACATCATAAATGCTGGCTTTACACTGAAAAGTCTTCAGCTCATCCCCAGTAGCCAGCTGAGTGCCTTCCGATCTGGGGTTCTCATCTTCCAGCACTATAGTGCAATTTGTTTCATTGTGACTATCTACTGGGTTTTCTTGGCACGATTCGGAAGTAGATTGCCTGGCTTTTCTTCCACACGGGTAATGCTAGTGTTGTTGCTGTTATCACAGAAATATGATCCTCCACCGCTAATACCGTCCCATTCTGCTGCTGCTGTCTAGATGGGTGGTTTGTCTTAGCTGAGACATGTCCATCTTGGGAGACTCTGCCAGCAGGGCCGGCCCAAGGGTTTCTGCTGCCCTAGGCAGAAGCCCTGGCCATGCCGCCCCCTCCTACACCAAGCTGTGCTGCTGCCTCCCGCCATCACTGATTGCATCGTTGGGGGGGGGGGGACACTTGGCTTAGTGTAGCAGCAGCAGTGACGGCAGCAGCCCACAGCAGGCCATGTTCTTCAGCACACATGGTCTGCTGCTTCTGACCCCCCTCCTCTCCAACACAACCTCCTGTCGGAAGGGGGGTCAGAAGTGGTAGGTCATGTGTGCCGTGCCGCCCACAGAGGTCGGCTGCCCTAGACAGCCACCTAGCCCACCTAGTGAATGTGACGGCCCTGCCTGCCAGTAGTTAAGCTACCCATAGCTTAGCTCTCAGCTTCACTGATGCAGACAAGCTGCAAATCGATTGAGCGTCTCTCTCTATTATAATGACAAAATTGGTCCTTTCATTTCTGAACACACTACTAAGACCCTTATCCATTCTCTAGTCCCCTCCCATCTAGACTATTGCAGCCTCCTCTTCGCTGGTCTTCCTCTGAATCATCTCTCCCCATTTCAATCTGTTCAAAACTCAGCTGCACGGCTAATCTTCCTCCAGTGTCACTATGCTCATACCACCCCTCTTCTAAAGTCACTTTATCCATTTCCGCATCCAGTTCAAACTTCCACTACTGCTGTATAAGTGCAGTCGCTCTGCCGCTCCTCACTACCTTTCCTCTCTTATCTCTCCCTACACCCCTCCTGGGGAACTCCGCTCTTTTGGCAGATCCCTTCTCTCTGGGTCCTTCTCTTCTACTGCCAACTCCAGACTTCGATCTTTCTACCCTGCTGCTCCTTATGCCTGCAACAAACTACCCGAGTTGGTATGTCAGGCTCCATCTGTGGCCCTGTTCAAATCCGGGCTAAAAGCTCAGGGCCCGATATTCAGCAGTGGCGGCTGGTGCAGGTACAGAGCCTAGCTGTCACCGCTGAAGAGTTAAGCCGGATAGTCAAGGCCGGGACCATATCTGGCCACTGGCATTGAATATCTGGGTTTGTTGCACAGCCGCGCACGGCGCAGAAGCTAATTTTGGCAGTGACAATATCCAGCCGCTGCCAGGTTAGCTTTGACAGCAAAAGTTAGGACAGCTGTATATCACCAGTTCTCCCCGTGTAGTGCCCTGGAACTCCCCCGACATGCCTCGATGCTAACTGCTTAGCATCGGGGCATATAGTGGCGTCACTCAGGGATATTCAGCGGCACTTACTGCGTTAGCGCAGCTTGAATATCCCACTTAGGGGCATTTACATGGTTTAAAGTTCTGTCAAAATAGATACATACCCTTAGAAATACCAATCTACACAAATACAAAAATGTTTTTTATCAATCTATCAAAAAAGATCACGTGATTCATTAGGGCATAGATGACCTCAGGATAGCCTATCCCCCACATATGGCGAAATACATCACCATAGGGTTGAGTGGCAAACTTCACATCACGGGTCACAACCCTTTTAAACTTTAATTATGTTTTCCAGAAATTAATCCAAATCTAATTATATTACCCACATCCAAAAAAGTACTTTTAGGGATTCTTAAAATATATATAAAATTATTTTAAATTGTCTGAATTTTGGAACAGGACTGAAGCTCTCAAAACACTCAGCCACATACCTAAGAAAAGAGAAAAAAAACCCTCTTCAACTTGATAGTATTATACAACATTCCATAAGTATTAATCCACTTATCTGAGTGTTGTAGACACTCCAGTCCGCGCCAGCAGTCAGACGTAAATCTTCATTTCGGCTATATGCCACCAGATATTTTGCGAATGTCCTCCGGTATCGCAGAAACTATGAATGCCCAACAAAAGCTTCTGTTTGGATGTGGGTAATATAATTAGATTTAGATTAATTTTTGGAAAACATAATTAAAGTTTAAAAGGGTTGTGACCCGTGATGTGAAGTTTGCCACTCAATCCTATGGTGATGTATTTTGCCATATGTACGGGATAGGTTATCCTGAGGTCATATATACCCTAATGAATCATGTGATCTTTTTTGATAGATTGATAAAAAAAACATTTTTGTATTTGTGTAGATTGGTGTTTCTAAGAGTATTTATCTATTTTATTCGAATTTACCCTTTGGCAGTAGATTTTAGCAATTAAAGTTCTGTCAACCATGTAAATGGCTCCAGTAGTTTTTCTTCATGTCCTTCCTCCAGTTATTAAGTCAGATTTGATCATAGTATATCATGATTTCCAAGTGGCCCCAGTACTGTTACGTCTCACACCAAATTCTGTGTTCCACTAAGGACCAGGTCTAAAATAACTCCCTTCCATGTCAGTTCTTGAATATCTGCTCCATGAAGTAGTCATTTATTTGATCTAGAAACTTTACCTTCCTAGCATGTCCTCATGTGAGATTTAGTGGAGGAGAAGCCTAGTGGTTAGAGCATTGGCTTGGGAACCAAGGGTCTGATATTCGCAGCCCAGTAAGCCATGTAATTGCTCTAAATCAGGATATTCAATGGCACTTACACAGTTAGTGTCGTTGAATATCCCCTTCAAAGCCCGCTACACAACCCGATGCTCTGTGGTTAGCATTGGGGCGTGGCACCATGGGGCTGTTTGCTTCTACCCTCTCCGACGCCTGATGCCGACTTCCTGTTTACAACAGACATTTCTACTTTTCCTTTTTCTCTAAATAACCTTTAAGTTCAAAACTTTAAAGGCCTTGCAATCTCTTTGAGCTTTTCTTACTATTTTATACTAATTTATAGTAAGCAGTTGAGCTATTTTTTTCTTTATTTCTTCCCTTTTGTCAGTAGATTCCATCTGGAATCTTGCAGATAGTGCACACTTATGTTTTTATCAGAGCCTGTATTTTTACATCATCTGAATTCATTTCTTCCTTGAGGTTTAAATACATAGATGTTTTGAACTAGCTTTACGGAAGTTCATCTTTTTAATAATACACTGAATACAATGGAATCCATACTGCAAGCAACAAAAGTAATAATAATACACACTATCGTTACTACTATTTACAACAGTTACCTTCTACTCAAAACTACAGTAGAGAAACAGCATAATCCTTTCCCATCCTGCTTAAAGTTTCCCTTTCCTGAAAAGCACTCAAATATAAACTTTACTTCTTGAGAGCTCTTATCCCCTTTCTTTCTCAAAAATGAAACAGGACTCCATCCAGTACAGGCCGGGCCAGTACAAGGCTATGAAGCTCCCATTCCCATCACCGGCCCTGCCCCAGCCCTCATGTCCATTGCCACTGCCCCTCTCCAGGCTGCGCAGCAGCAGCCATGTTTCTAAAATGGCATTGCGGCTCCGGAGTTACCTTCTTTTCTGACGCTGCGGTGCTATTCATGTGGAAGAACGAATGGCTCAGCAGCGCCAGAAGAAAAGGTAGCTCTGGTGCCATTTTATAAGTATTGTGGCGGCTACTGCTACACGTTCTGGAGAGGAGCGGCAGCAATGGATGCCCGCTGACCATTGGTGCTCTAGGCAACCACCTAGTTCATCTAATGGTTGCATCAATCCTGAGTACAGATCGTCTTCCACTAGATGTCCTCAGGATGTTCTCGTAGTCAAAAGTGAGGCTAGGCTAGAATGTGTTGTATGTTTAGGCTGCACCCCTAATCTAGCAACTTATTTAGTCTCAACTGCATTAGCCATGGCTCTCCAGGCCTCATCAGTAGTACCCATCTTCTTCTTTCTGTTCAGGTGATTGCATTGGATTGCACAGCCAAGTAGTTATTTCATGTTCTGTACAAAAAACGAGAGCAGAGAAAGAATCCCGGCAGGGAGCAAATAAGGATAGGACTCCAGTCAGGATAGATCTAATGTCATTCAAATTCATTAAGTCAGGTACATACACATTGAAAGTTCTTTCTTTTTTATCAATTTCTAGAAATACATGCAAAGTAATATTTACCAAAAAAAGGAGACATTGCCTAAACACATGATAGCAAACGTTGGTTGCAATTCTGTTGAAGTTTGTCTTTAGGGCAATGGAATACACGAGGGTCCTTTCCAATAGGCAATCTGATTCAAATCCTTGGGCATATTGGGGCAAGGTTTTCGAGAAGATGTTGCCTTGGAAATACTGCCGCTGCCCGCCTCCCCTTCCCAAGACGGAATCAGTGGCCACTGGGGAGGGGGGGGGGGGTGACAGCGGCAAGGCCAGGGTTTCTGCCTGGTTTGGTAGAAACCCTTGGGCTGGCCCTGGGAAAAGGACATCTGGGAGCACGTCTGGCCATAAGGTGCTTTTCCAGATACGTATTGAAATCCTAGAAAGTTGGACTACCACAGCAGTGACTACAAATCCCTATAAGATCCTTATCTGTCTCTTTAATATCAAACTACAATAGCAGAATGGAATTCTGAACATTTCTGCATAAGGAATTAATTAGGAGTACAATATATATATATAATATATAAAATATGTTGATGTTGTTGTTAAGTGCCATTGAGTCGGTGTTGACTCATGGCGACCCTCTGGATAGTTCTCCTAAACTGTGTTCAGTTTTCAGTCAGGTGACTCATTGCTGACAGAGTGACATCCATAGCTGCTGTTATTGTATCAGTCAATCTCATTGCTGGCCTTCCTCTTTTGCGTTGACCTTCTACCTTGCCAAGCATGATGTCTTTCTCTAATAATTTCTCTCTTCGCATGATGTATCCAAAGTATGAAAGTCGAAGTCTGGTCATCTGAGCTTCTAAAGAAAGCTTAGGTTTGATCTCCTCTAGTACTAACTGCTTTGTTCTTTGGGCAGTCCATGGTATACACAGTATTCGTTGCCAGCACCATAATTCAAAGACATCAATTTTATTCCTGTCTTTTTCACTGTCCACCTTTGGCATCCATATGACATTATTGAAAATACCAAGGCTTGAACAAGTCAAATCTTTTTATGGAGAGAGATATCTCTGCTCTTGAGAATCTTGTCTATATCCTTCATAGCCATTCTGCCAAGAGCAATACGTTGTTGGATTTCTTGATTGCTTGTTGCTTCTTTATTGATAAATGATCCAAGTAGGTTAAAGTTGTCCACTATTTCAATTTCTTCTCCATCAACAATAAACTTATTGACTTTGCCAGTTGTTGGGATCTTTGTCTTCTTTACATTATGGTGCAGGCCCATTTTAAGATATGTTCCTTGATCTTGAGAAGCAAATGTTTCAGATCGTCTTCACTTTCAGCCAGTAATGTGGTATCATCAGCATAGTGAAGATTGTTGATGAGTCTTTCACCAATCTTCACACCTCAGTTGGCTTAATACAGTCCTGCTTCTCTGATGATTTGTTCTGCATATAAAATAAGCAGATGGGGGAAAGTCTGCAGCCTTGTCGTACACTTTTGCTGAAACCTGGGCCCCACTGAACCCTATAGATAGCATTTAGGTGCTTGCTTATGATAGGGACAGAGGCCAGGGTCTTTAATATGCAGAGGAGTCAGTTCAGAATGGGAGGAACCGGTACCGAGAGCACTTCCTTCAGAAGAGCTTCATATTGTACTTATGACTGCAAATAACTCTTGCTAACCATGTAAATAACTTGCCATTTTTGGTTCCTTGTAACATAGTTATGTTCCTTTTATTAATAGCTTACACACTGTTTTTCCATGTATCATAGTTCTTATGTAATACTTAATGTTTAATGTAATGCAATATTGCACAGTTCTGCTGTATTGTTGTTTTAAGTTCCTTGTAAACCGCCCTTGATCTCTGGAAGGGGCGGTATAGAAAAGCACATAAATAAATAAAATAAATAAATATTGAAGAATATTGAGCTCTTCCATGCGAGGCTCCTCTTCCGACTCGGTGGCGAGTGCTAGGGCCCGTGCCATGTCCCAGATGAACTCCAGGAAGGAGGTGTCCTCGGGAGGCGATCGCCGCCTCTGGGTTGTCGGAGAGGGGTCCGAAGGGAGATCTCGCTGGGACCGAGTCTACGGGGAGGTTTCCCCATTAGATTCCCACTCTGAGTAGTCTGTGGAGGACTCGAGGTTGGGTGGTTCGAGATGGGTCGGAGACCCGCACCAAGCTCCCAAGGCCAAAGCCTGTTTGGAGCCAGAGGCGCTCGCCCGAGAAGATCTTATGCCCGATGCCAGGACGGAGATCGAGACCCTAGCCAAGGATCCTCACAAGGCTTCTGGCTCTTGTGGGTCACTGTGGCGGCCCAGGGAATCCTCAAGGTCGAGGTCCTTGTGGTCTTGAGATGCATGCTGGTGGAGCCCGACACCAGTCCCTGCTGGGCAGGGAGGAATGCAGGAACACTGCGCTCCAGAGCCAGCATTTGGGCCTTCCACTTGGGAATGGGGCCCTTTGACACCGACACCAGGGTAACCGGGTCGGGTGTCGAAGAGGAGAGGGAGTCCTGGCCGGAATGACCCTCAGGAGCCCGGGTGCCTTCGCCAGAGGCCTCCATATTGGTTCAAGGTACCTTACTGGGCCGCTCTCTCTTCAACTCCAGGGTCTGTCAAGTAGGGCTGAGTGACTGGGCACATGAACGCTCACGTTTACCTGGAGACCTGTCAGTTTTCATGGCCTTCTTCTTTTTCCGCTCACTCTCAGGTGACCCCTGGTCATAGTGCCACCTGGCCTGGGGAGGAGCAGGGGAAGACTCCAGGGATTGTGGGGCCGTAGAGCAGGAAGCTACCAGGGAGACCAGGGCTGCCTTGCAGAAGAGATCATCCAACTTCTGCTTACAACTCTGGATGGCCTAGGAGGACATCTTCTTAAAGAGGGAGCATAGCTCTGGATCATGGTCTGCTCTTGGACACCTGGGACAGCGGTCATGGGTGTCCGTGAGCGACATGTTTTTGGAACATCTATCACATTTCTTAAAACCGGAGGCCAATGGGGGAAAAGGAGCCCTGTGAGGTCGAAGACCCTCGGTGCGGCCAGCGGTTCAAAAGGGTGTGAAGCATGGTAAGACAAAAAATGGCAAGAAGAAAGGAAGAAAGGGCAAACCCGAGACCAAGGCCAAAGCAGAGGTGCTCGAGAGGTGGGAAGAGGACCAGCAAAGGCCGGATGGCCAAAAACAGTTGGAAATAGACAAAATTTTTTCCGGGGACCAGACACACGTCCGAAGGACTCCGTGGAAAAAGGGAGACTGAGTAAGATGGCAGAGACTTGAAGAAAAAAAAGCACCAGCCCAGCCGGTCCCACCCCCCTCTGATGTCGCATTAGGAGACGGGACCAGCTGGGCAGTGCACAGGAGCAGAATGATGCACAGGCCTGAACTTTTTTTCCATCTCAGCTTTAGAGGCCCTGCTCTGCTGAGAGCGACACAGGAAATGTGGCAGCAGCAGGGCAAAGCTAGTGCCACCCAATCGCTGATCTTCGGGGGGGGGGGAGGGGTTTTATTGTGGTAGGCGAAGGCCTATGATCCATGGTGTCTGAAATAAGCAGACAGGCCTGAGTAGCTTGACCTGTAAATGAAGCCTGTGGAGAGGCCCAAAGGAATTACATATTCCCCTAAATGCTGCTACCATAGACTTGAAACTTAACTAAGCACAATGTAGTATAGCTAAGCAGAATCGAAACTTAGAAAATATAGAAAAATAAGGTTTAAATGGTATTGATAAGAGAGTGAAGCTTCTGTGAAATTAATTAACACTGCTGAAAGGAAAGTTACAGTGCCCTGTTTTCCCACATGTTCTAGCTAGCTAAGTGACCTTGGAAGAGGAAAGTATCTAAGTTGGAAGAACTGACCATTGTAATTGGGACTAGAAGGGGGGTAAGCAGGTGCTGCGCCCAGACCAGAGTCCTAATTGGATAGCCATATCGGTACCGGGACCAATAGAAGGTGTACGAGGGGTTACCGGGACCAATGAAAAGTTTGCCTATGTCTAGAATGGGAAAGAAAGCTATAAAAGTTGTTGTTTTACTAACAGCCATTGCTCAGCCATTTTGAATTTGATTCTGCTTGAGTCTTGTGCACAAATAAATGATTTGGACCTTCTGAACAGACTCCTGGTATCATTGGTTTGTCTGCGCTCTGCTGCTACATATTCTTGGTGCATTGGCCGGGAACGTGTGGTAATAGAGGGTATATAGGGCAATATACCACGACTTCCCGCCTCTACAGGTTTGGTCCTGCCGGGATCGCGCCCTTCCAACGTGGGCTCGCTCCCTGGCGCCACCGGTCCCTTGTATCGGAGGGAGCTGGCCGGACCTCGGCGGGTGCCGGGCCCGGTTGGAACCAACACCTCGAACCCGAGTGAGGGGAGTCCGAGGTCCAACTCATGCGCCTCCTTGGGAACCTTGGGAACCGGATCCGGTGAGTATAGTTTTGATTTGATATGTCTAGACAGATGAGACAGAGCAGAACTGCTGTTTGAATTTTGGAACTTGGAACTTGGAATTTGGAAAGAGAGCTTGATCACCTCTCAAAGACGGTCCGACTAACTCTGTATGAGTATGTGCAGAGTGAAACCATCGTCTTCTTGATTTTGGAATTTGACATAGCCTAGTCAGAAAAGACAGGATTGGGCTGTGTTTTTGGGATACGTTGCTAGCATGTTTGTGTGAATGAAGTGTGAATGAGAGGTCTGGCAGCACGGACCAAGCGAAGGCGGACTCCTGAGTAACGCATTTCCTGGCTGGGCGACCGCGTCCAGGTCATAAAAAGGAGGAAGCGACCATCGTCTTGTCTTGTTATTTGTTTCCCTTGAATGTTTCCAGGGCCGTGAGGACCCCTTACCCACGGTCCGCCCTCCTTTTCCTTTCTGTTTGTTGTTGCGCGCACACATCGATATGGGAGGGGCGGGATCTACTAGGAACACTCCGTTAGAATGTATGATCAAACATTTTAGTAAAGGATATTCAGGAGATTATGGAGTAAAACTGACTGCCTCACGATTACAGCTTTTGTGTACTAGGGAGTGGCCTGGCATAGACCCTATGTGATCCCGAGATGGCACATTTAACCTAGGAATTATTCAGTCAGTTCATCGGAAGGTGCGAGTAGCGCACCCCGATCAGTATCCTTATATAGATTCTTGGTTAGGTATTTGTGAAGATCCGCCCCCTTGGGCAAGGCGCTGTTATGAAGAACAGTGCAGAATAATGTTAGCATTAACAGACCAGATCCAGAAAACAGGGACAGCTAAGAAACCTAGCCAGAAACTTGTTCTCGCAGACCCTGAGTCCCCGGGAGCTATAATTAGACAGTCCCGAGTCCAGCACCCAGTAAGAGTACCACCGCGCCCCGGGGCAGGCCCCCGGGACCGGGAGAGTCCACCCCCTCACCCGCCCGAAGATCAGCAGCCAGATGAGGAGTCCAGCAAAGATGCCGATCAGTCGGAGACAGGGACTGAGGATAAGCTGGAGTCAGAACAGGATGAAGACGTATCTTCCCTGACAGAGACAGAAAGTGAAAAATCAGTTGTCAGTGCTAGTTCATCAGCTGCAAGCGAGGCTCCCCAGACTAGGCAAGCCTCCGAGCTGAAAGCCCCCACCCAGATACCGAAAGCCACTACTACGAAGACAAAAGCCATCCCAAAAGTAATAGCCCCCTTGAGACAAGTCCCAGGATTGCCCGTGCGGGATGAGCATGATCAGGTAGTAGCGGGACCCTTGAGTTTAGTATATGTGCCCTTCTCTACTGCAGATTTGATAAACTGGAAGATACATTATGCTTCCTACACAGATAAGCCCCAAGAGTTAACAGAATTAATGCATACGATTATGGAAACTCACCAGCCCACTTGGGCAGATTGCTGTCAGCTCCTGTCTACTTTATTTACTACAGAGGAGCGGATACGAATTAAGCGAGCTGCGGTTGATTGGATGGCAGACAATCCCTTGGTAGAGAGAGAGGAGGCAGGCATAGTCAATCGTGAAGCAGCTCAGAAAGAATTCCCTAACGAAGACCCCAAATGGGATCCAAATACTGAAGTAGGATCCAGAGCCTTATCCCGGTTTCGCCAAGGCCTCATGCAAGGTCTGAGAAGGGGGGGGGGTCAGAAAGCTATGAATCTTTCCAAAGTGACTGAAGTTAATCAAGACATAGATGAGAGCCCAGCAGTATTTTATGAGAGATTGACTGAAGCATACAGAATGTATACTCCCTATGACCCAGATGCACCAGGAAGCTTATGCATGGTAAATTCTGCTTTTGTGAATCAGTCACAACCAGATATTTATTTATTTATTTAGTATACATTTGTATACCACTACTTCCAGTGATCAGCAGCGGTTTGATTACAGATTGGAAATTGTCAAATCATGACAGGAAATTTTTGAGGTATAAACACATTGATTAGACAGGAAAGCACAGCACACAGAGAACTACTTTACAGGGAACATGGGCTATGGAGGGTTAAGTGGCTTGCCCAAGACCACAAGGAGCACCTGTGGGACTAGAAACCCCAGTCCTTCCGGCCCAAGGTTGCTGTCCTCTAGTGGGATTTGAACCCCCGACCTTCCGGCCTGAAGTACCTTGCTCCAACCACTAGGCCACTCCTCCACTCCATATTAGATGTAAGCTACAGAAACTAGAAGGGTTTGCGGACATGAATGCAACACAGTTACTGGAAGTCTCTCATAAAGTGTATGTGAATCGTGATAATGAAAGACAGAGAGAATGTGATCGAAAGATGAAGAAGAAAGCTGATTTTTTGGCTGTGGCCATAGTTGAACAGACAAGAGGAGGTTTCCCTAGTCGAAGGAGCAGAGGAAGAGGGCGGGGCCGAGGAGGTGGCCCGCCCCTACTAAGCGTGAACCAATGCGCTTATTGCAAGGAAGAAGGACATTGGAGAGATACATGCCCGCAACTCGAAGACGCCTCTCAGGATGACGAAGATAATGCCCATTGGGGAGAAAGAGGAAGAGGCCGACCCCGGAACCGCGGAGGGGCCAATCGAGGACAATTTCAACGAGAACGGGCGGAGGCCATACAGGCGGTGGCCGCCGCGACCTACGATGTAGATGAAGCAGAATAGGACAGACCGGGCTCCGAATTCGCTTTGGGTCTCCAGGAGCCTATGGTCAGCATACAAATAGGAGACCAATCTATGGACTTTATGGTTGATACTGGAGCAGAACATTCTGTAGTAGATAAGCAAATAGCCCCATTTTCCGCAAGAGCAGTCACCATTGTGGGAGCAACTGGTGCTAAAAGCCACAAAGCCTTTTCTTCAGAACCGTATATGCAATCTGGGAGGACAGCAAATAACGCATCAATTTCTCTATATGCCCGAGTGCCCAGTGCCATTACTGGGACGAGACATGCTAACCAAGTTGCAGGCCCAAATATCCTTCACTGTCAAAGGAGAAATGCAAATGACAGTAAACTCAAAACCTGCTGGATTAATGCTGCTTACTGTTCCCCGAGAAGAAGAATGGAGATATTATAGCACTGAGTCCGCCCAGGACACCTATTTTGAACCTACTTTGAAAAGCATTGACGCCCCTCCTGGGGTATGGGCAGAAGGCAATCCCCCAGGCCTAGCCAAACATATAGCTCCAATAATTGTGAATCTCAAGCCTAGTGCCGAACCAGTACATGTCAAGCAATACCCCCTCCCAAGAGCAGCAATTGAAGGCATTCATCGCCACTTGTTAAGATTACTGGAGTATGGCCTACTCAAAGTATGTCAGTCACCATGGAACACTCCACTCTTGCCAGTAAAGAAGCCTGGGACAGGTGACTACCGCCCAGTGCAGGACCTAAGGAGAGTGAATGAAGCAGTCGAGACCATACATCCAGTTGTGCCAAATCCTTACACACTCTTAGGATTGATTCCAGCTGAAGCTACCCATTTTACTGTTTTGGATTTGAAAGATGCGTTCTTCTGCATAAGATTAGCCCCAATTAGCCAATTGCTGTTTGCCTTTGAATGGCAAGACCCTGTCTCAGGGAGACGGGGCCAACTTACTTGGACACGATTACCCCAAGGATTCAAGAATTCACCTACCATTTTCAGTGCTGCACTAAACCAAGATCTTTCAAGCTATCCAGTGGCCCCGGGGAAGAGAGTACTTCTCCAATATGTGGACGATCTGCTGATAGCTGCTGTATCAGAAAGTGAATGTATACAAGCCACCCAGGACCTCTTGCAGCTACTGGATGAAGCTGGATACAAAGTTTCCAGAGCAAAAGCACAGCTTTGCCAAAAAGAAGTGAAATACTTAGGCTTTCGCTTGACTAAAGGAAGCCGACAATTAGGACAAGAAAGAAAAGAAGCCGTGTGCAGAATCCAAACCCCAACTACCAGAAAACAAATTAGAGCTTTTCTGGGAGCAGCAGGATACTGTCGAATCTGGATTCCCAACTTTGCTGAAATTGCCAAACCACTATACGATGCCACCAAAGGAGAAGAAAAGTCGCCACTAGAGTGGGGACCTGAACAGGATGCAGCCTTTAAGACATTGAAGGAAGAGTTGATGTCGTCACCAGCACTTGGATTACCAGATGTTCACAAGCCTTTCCATCTATTTGTGCATGAGGTGCAAGGGAACGCCTTACGCATGTTGACTCAGAAATTAGGACATTGGGAGCGACCTGTAGCATACCTATCGAAACAATTGGACACTGTGGCCAAAGGATGGCCACCATGCTTGAGAGCAGTTGCAACTACAGCATTGTTAGTGAGCAAAGCAGACAAACTCACCTTGGGACAGAATCTACGAGTCACTGTGCCACATGCAGTACTTGCCCTCATGGAGCAGAAGGCGAATCATTGGCTCACCAATTCCCGAATGCTGAAATACCAGAGTATGCTATGTGAAAACCCACAGATACAATTGGAAGTGAGCCATGCCTTGAACCCAGCCACATTGATACCCGTTAGTGAAGAACCCCCAGAGCATGACTGTATAGAAGTCATGGATACTGTATTCTCAAGTCGACCTGATCTGACAGATGTGCCCCTAGAAAATCCTGATCAGACCTATTTTGTGGATGGAAGCAGTCTCATCATCAATGGACGACGATGTGCCGGGTATGCAGTAGTCACCCGGGAGGAAGTCATTGAATCATCAGCCCTGGCATCAGGCACATCAGCCCAGAAAGCAGAATTGATTGCACTCACTCGAGCATTAGTATTGGGTGCAAAACGTTTGTTGAATGTGTACACAGACTCAAAATATGCCTTCACCACCTTGCATGCACATGGAGCTCTCTACAAAGAACGAGGGCTCATTACGTCAGGAGGAAAATCGATCAAATATGGCCCGGAAATATTGATGTTACTTGATGCAGTATGGGCCCCAACACGTGTAGCTGTCATGCACTGCCGAGGACACCAAGTAGGTAAAGGAGATGTTGCCCAAGGAAACAGATTCGCTGATGCCTCAGCGCGAAAAGCAGCCATGACAGGCCAAATTTCCTCACAAGCCATGCCAATGCATGCAGCATTGTTTCCAGTACCCCTTAATGCATGGACACCACGATATACCACCAAAGAATTGGATTACTACTGTAATAAGGAAGAGGGAGTGCTGAAGGATGGGTGGATTGAGCTGCCACCAGCGGAGGGCAGTCAACCCCCAGGACGAATAGTAATCCCTGAACTATTGGGACCAGCCTTTGTCAAGGCTTTCCATCAAGCCACACATTATGGAAAAAGTGCTATGGAAAAAGCATTGCCTTGTTGGGAGCCCTATCAGCTTCAGTAGCACGCCAGTGTCTAATTTGTGCCAAGAACAATGCCAAGCAGGGTCCCACCCCACCACCCCGAGTTCAGTCAGGAGGTGTAACCCCCATGCACCACCTGCAAATTGACTTTACTGAAATGCCAAAAGCCAATGGATACCGCTACTTGTTAGTATTAGTTTGTATCTTCTCTGGGTGGGTAGAGGCTTTCCCCACCAGGACTGAAAAAGCCCGAGAAGTCACCAAAGTTTTGCTAAGAGAGATTATCCCCAGATTTGGAATTCCAGCAGTAATAGGGTCAGACAATGGGCCCTCATTTGTGTCTCAGATTACTCAGCAGTTAGCAAATGCCCTACAGATACAATGGAAGCTACACACTGCATATAGACCTCAGAGTTCAGGGAAAGTTGAGCGAATGAATCATACCTTGAAAGCCCAGATGTCTAAGCTTTGCCAGGAGACCCGCCTGAAGTGGCCCCAAGTGCTCCCAATAGCTTTACTCAGAATACGCTCAGCTCCTGTGAAATCAACAGGATTCTTCCCTTTTGAAGTAGTGTATGGCAAACCCCCACCAATAGTGCAGGGAATTAAAGGTAGTTTAACCCAGATTGGTTCAGAAATAACCAGACAAGAACTTCTAGCTCTTAGTTTTGTTCTACAGACTCTTCACACGTGGATCCAGGACCAGTTGCCAATCAATTTGACGGAACCACTGCATCCCTACAAGCCTGGTACCTCGGTGTGGATCAAAGATTGGAAGAAGACACCGTTGGAACCTCATTGGAAGGGACCATACACCGTCATCCTGTCTACCCCAACTGCAGTAAAGGTAGCAGAAATCGATTCCTGCATTCACCACAGCAGAGTCAAGCCAGCAGCAGTTCCAGATCAGGACCAGTGGACAGCGGAGCCACATCCTGACGTCCCTTTGCGTCTTACCCTACGGAGGCAGCCAGCAGCCTAGATCTCATTGGGGACACTTATGAACTACAGTGCCCTACAGCAGCCAAGTCTTTTGAAGAGGATTGCTGTTCCCAGTACAGCAAAGACATTTGTTTTCTTCATCGACTAATATGCCTTTATAGACTTTCATCAGACCAACTACATTTGGTAAGTTGGCATCATAACGAGATTTTTGAGGATCTTCAATCAACATTGATACCCGTTGAATTGCTTTATTAGCAAACGGATCAGCATTGCGCCGAGAGGAAGACGACGTGGTCAAGATTTTCCAGTGGAGATCCAGAAGAACTACAATCAACATGCATCTTTGTTTTTATCTTGCTTTGGCTGCTTGCTTGGGGAATTTTGAACTGGTACATGCTTTACCCCCATGTACTGCCTGTGTTACTACCACTCGGACTGGAATGAAAGTGACTCAGACTTTGCTTTACCATTCTTACTATACCTGTACTGGTACAGTAAGTCGGTGTATTTATAACACCACTGAACTAAATGTTTTCAACCCACATCAGAACCCATCGTATTATACTTTAGAAATAAGATGGAATGATGCGGATGGAGAGTTACTAAACGCTACACTCCCACTAACTGATCCCACACAGCCTGCTGTTTTGTATTTTCATGCCTGTGATGCCATTAATAGAGATAGCCGTTCAAAGTGTGCCAATTGGGAAAAAGATTATGCTAATGATGGTAAATATATGTGTCCAGAAGGAGCAATTGGGTGGGGGGCATGTCTAGGTAAACGTGGTATCGCAGATATATATAGCACGGCACCAGTTAAAGACTATTATTGCCCAAGATGGGAATGTGTGTTCTATGCTACATGGGAAACTGACACGATAGCACATACTGAAGATAAACGAATGGCTACTTTAACCAAGCCATATGTGAAGGATTCTAAGAATTGTAAGAAAGGTGCTTGTTATCCACTAGCATTGACCATAGCCAATCCCAGTGTATGGAAACAAGGACATAAATTTGGATTGTGCATTGCAGGTACTGGATCAGATCCAGGAACCATTGTGTATATTAGACTAAATACCCAAGCCCATTGATCATCAAAGTACCATATACATAACACTTTCTATGAAACCATGCATGTAAACAAGTTCGATATCCCTCACTCCTCTCAGAATTTATTCCTAGAATTGGCCGGAGCTGTGGTATCCAGCCTCCGTATCACAGACTGCTATTTCTGTGGTGGGACCAAGATGGGTGATCAGTGGCCTTGGGAGGCCCAAGAATTGAATTACTCAGTAATCTACAATCAGACAGAGCTACACAAGACTACCAGCGAATGGGTATTAGCACACCCAATAGTTGGGCGATTGTGTTACGCTCGAACTGGACCCCAATTTACCTCTAAGGTAGGACAGCTTGTCTGTCTTAGCCAGAAATACTATAATGATACCACAAAACGAACATCTTGGTGGTCAGGAGTTAATGCACCGGAGCCCACCAATCCATTAGCAAGATTCCCCGAGCTTGCCCCTTTATGGACTAACCTTAACCGACATCATAGCTGGCAAGCCCCACCTGGCCTATATTGGATTTGTGGAACCCGAGCATATGCCAAACTCCCTATCCACTGGGGAGGAGCGTGTGTCTTAGGAACTATTCGACCCTCTTTCTTTCTGTTGCCCACAGAGCATGGTGAGCAACTAGGGTATCCAGTTTATTCAAAAAGACAAAAGAGAGCAGCTTTACAGATAGGCAAGTGGGAAAAATGGGATGGTGAAAATTGGCCACCAGAGCGAATTATTGCCTATTATGGACCTGCCACTTGGGAGCAAGATGGCATGTGGGGATATCGTACCCCATTTTATATGTTAAACAGAATTATACGCTTGCAAGCAGTAGTTGAACTTATCACTAATGAAACTAGCCAAGCTCTCACACTTTTAGCGAGACAGAGCACACAAATGCGCACTGCCATTTATCAAAATCACCTAGCCTTAGATTACTTATTAGCTGCTGAAGGAGGAGTCTGTGGTAAGTTGAATCTCACAAATTGTTGTTTAAAGATAGATGATAAGGGTCAGGTTGTTGAAGAAATTGCTGAACACATGCGGAAACAAACTTATGTGCCAGTACAGACCTGGCATAGTCTTCAGATACCTAATTGGTTTGTATCTATCTTTTCTGGCCTAGGAGGATTCACTACTTTTGCTATGATAATACTAGTCTTTGTAGCTTTGTTTTTTATGTTACCATGTATCATCCCATGTTGTATGCGTTCAATTAATAGTGTTATTGAGAACACAGTAGAGCGGAAAACCGCTACTAAGATTCTAGCCTTATGGCACCCTAATCCTATTGCTCATGGTCAAAACCCGACCCCAGTGTAACTGAGTGATTTAACTCTCACGCCTTATTAAAAATAGGGTGAGATTAATCAAAGGGGGGAATGTGGTAGGCGAAGGCTTATGATCCATGGTGTCTGAAATAAGCAGACAGGCCTGAGTAGCTTGACCTGTAAATGAAGCCTGTGGAGAGGCCCAAAGGAATTACATATTCCCCTACATGCTGCTACCATAGACTTGAAACTTAACTAAGCACAATGTAGTATAGCTAAGCAGAATCGAAACTTAGAAAATATAGAAAAATAAGGTTTAAATGGTATTGATAAGAGAGTGAAGCTTCTGTGAAATTAATTAACACTGCTGAAAGGAAAGTTACAGTGCCCTGTTTTCCCACATGTTCTAGCTAGCTAAGTGACCTTGGAAGAGGAAAGTATCTAAGTTGGAAGAACTGACCATTGTAATTGGGACTAGAAGGGGGGTAAGCAGGTGCTGCTGCGCCCAGACCAGAGTCCTAATTGGATAGCCATATCGGTACCGGGACCAATAGAAGGTGTACGAGGGTTACCGGGACCAATGAAAAGTTTGCCTATGTCTAGAATGGGAAAGAAAGCTATAAAAGTTGTTGTTTTACTAACAGCCATTGCTCAGCCATTTTGAATTTGATTCTGCTTGAGTCTTGTGCACAAATAAATGATTTGGACCTTCTGAACAGACTCCTGGTATCATTGGTTTGTCTGCGCTCTGCTGCTACATTATAGGCATCAAGAGCTGCCCCTAGTCACAAAAAATGGCTTTTACACTGCCAGTTTTACAGTTCTGCCAGCAGCGAGCCTGGATATATATAAACTGGACAGGCCAGTTCAAAACCGGCCAATTGGCAACCCTAGACCAATTATACACATAAGATCAGTGCTGTACCTAAGTCTGTGTGAGCAGTGCAGCCTCAGAGGGTGCAAAAAAAAAAAATAGGGGTGCATTTAAGGTTGCCAACTGTCAGCCTCAGATCCCCCCCCCCCCCTGCCCGGCCTGACCTTGCCCCACCGTCACTTTTCCTGTTCCTGCGCTTGAATGTCTGGTCTGGTCCCTCCTTCCTCCGATGCAAACCTTCATCAGAGCAGGGGAGGGATCAGATCTGCTTACAAGTGCGGAGGAAAGACCCGCATGCTTTTTTTATTTTTTGTTAAATTTGAAGTCAGGTCTGCTCCGCTGCTGCTAGCACCACCACGAATACCAAAAGTGGCAGCAGCAAGGGAAGGGAAGACAGATGGCAGGATGGAGGTGTGGCAGGTGCAGGCCTGTGACCCACGGTGTCTGACATAGGCAGGCTAGCATGGCTAGCTTGACCTGTAAATGAGGCCTGTGGAGAGGCATATAGGATTGCACATCCCCCAATATGCTGCTATTGTAAGATAGAACTCAGTAGAAGTATTGAATTAGCTTAGGTAAGCAGAACTGCAGAACTGAGAAATGGAAAAATACAGAAAAGACATGTTTAAAAGTTACTGATAAGAAAAAGTACATCTGCAGAGAAATAATGAGGAGTGCTGACAGATGAGTTACAGAACCTTACTCTTCTGCACGCACAAATTGGTCCCATAACCTTGAGAGTGTGAAAGTAACAAGTTGATGAACTGACCATTGTAATTGGGACTAGAAGGGGGGCAGGCAGGTGTCATGCCCACAGAAGGGACATAATTGGAGAAACTTATCAGTACCGGGACCAATAGAAGAGGTACGGGAGGTACGGGAGGTTACCGGTGTGGCAGGTGCAGGCCTGTGACCCATGGTGTCTGACATAGGCAGGCCAGCATGGCTAGCTTGACCTGTAAATGAGGCCTGTGGAGAGGCATATAGGATTGCACATCCCCCAATATGCTGCTATTGTAAGAAAGAACTCAGTAGAAATATTGAATTAGCTTAGATAAGCAGAATTGCAGAATTAAGAAATGGAAAAATACAGAAAAGATGTGTTTTAAAGTTACTGATAAGAAAGAGTACATTTGCAGAGAAATATTGAGGAGTGCTGACAGATGAGTTACAGAACCTTGCTCTTCTGCACGCACAAATGGTCCCATAGCCTTGAAAGTGTGAAAGTAACAAGTTGATGAACTGACCATTGTAATTGGGACTAGAAGGGGGGCAGGCAGGTGTCATGCCTACAGAAGCCCACAGAAGGAACATAATTGGAGAAACTTATCAGTACCGGGACCAATAGAAGGGCTACGGGAGGTACGGGAGCGTACCGGGACCAATGAAATGTTTTCCTATACCTAGAATGGAACAGAAGTCTATAAAAGTTGTTGTAATGCTTGAAAACTTTGCTCAGCCATTTTGAAATTGCCTTGCTTGAGACTTGTGCACAAATAAATGATTTGGACCTTCTGAACAGACTCCTGGTATCATTGGTTTGTCTGCGCTTTGCTGCTACATATTCCTTGGTGCGTTGGCCGGGAAGTTGTGGAATCAAAGTGTATATAGGGCAATATACCACGACTTTCCGCCTCTATAGGCTTGGTCCTGCCGGGATCGCGCCCTTCCGACGAGGGCCGCTCCCTGGCGCCACCGGTCCCTTGTATCGGAGGGAGCTGGTCGGACCTCGGCGGGTGACGAGCCCGGCTGGAGTCAACGCCTCGAACCCGAGTGAGGGGAGTCCGAGGTCCAACTCATGCGCCTGCTTGGGAAGTTTTGAGGACCGGATCCGGTGAGTATAGTTTTGATTTTGGGTCTAGACAGAGATAGAAAGAGCAGTACTGCCATTGGAACTTGGAATTTGGAATTTGTAATCTCGAGATATTGGGAATTGGTAAGAGAGCCTGATCAACTCTCAAGGAAGAGCCGAGTAGCCTGGCATGGGAATGCGCTAGGTGAAACCCTCATCCTTTTTGTAATTTGGGAAAAAGACTAGTCAGAACAGATAGAAACGAATGCATTCTGGGAATACGTTGCTAGCATGATTGTGTGAACGAAGTGTGATTGAGAGGTCTGGCAGCACGGACCAAGTGAAGGCGGACCCCTGATTAGCGCATTTCCTGACCGGGCGACCGCGTTCAGGTCGCGAAAGGGGGAAGCGATTGTCGTCTTGTCTTGTTATCTGTATTCCCTATACGTTTCCAGGGCCGTGAGGACCCCTTACCCACGGTCCGCCCACCTTTTCCCTTCTGTCTGTTGTTGCGCGCACACATCGAAATGGGAGGGGCGGAGTCTACTAGGAACACTCCATTAGAATGTATGATCGCACATTTTAAAGAAGGATATTCAGGAGATTATGGTATTAAAATGACAGCAGCCCGTTTGCAGATTTTGTGTACTAGGGAGTGGCCCGATTTAGACCCCATCTGGCCCCGAGAGGGAACGTTCACCGTAGAGATTATCCAGTCAATACACCGTAGAGTGCGGGTAGCGCACCCCGATCAGTACCCCTATATAGATTCCTGGTTAAGTATTTGTGAAGATCCGCCCTCCTGGGCGCAGCGCTGTTATGAGGAACAGTGCAGAATAATGTTAGCTAAAACAGATTCTAGACAGAGAACGGAACAGCCTAGAATGAAAGAGCAGGATAAGAAAGCCAAAAAGAAACCCATCTTGGCAGATCCCGATTCCCCAGAAGTAGTCCTCAGGCAGCCCCGAACCCCAGGTCCAGTAAGAATAGCCCGGCGGCGTCCTGCCCCAGATCCCCAGAGACCGCCGGAGCCGAGGCGAGACCCAACCCCTGACCCCCCTCCTCCTGGAGGAGAGGAAGAGAAAGAATTAGCGGGAAGAGAAGAGGAGGATGTAAAAAGTGAGCCAGAAGCGGAGCTAGAAGAAGAAGGAGGGAATCCCCCAGAAGAAGAAGAGGACAGTGTACAAATAATTGAGAAAGCCAGCGCTAGCACTAGCAAGCCAGTGAAAGAAAAACCCAAAGCAAAACCGGTTGAGAAAAAGAAAGCAACTCCTGCAAAGACAACGACAATAGCCCTTAGATCCCAGACCCAAATGACGCCTGGGACGACAGCCAAACTGTTTCCCTTAAGGCAAGTCCCGGGGGTGCCCGTAAAGAATGATAATGATGAAGTGGTAGCAGGACCCCTAACTTATGTGTATATTCCCTTCTCTACAACTGATTTATTAAATTGGAGGTCGCACTATGCCTCCTATACTAGCAAGCCCCAGGAGCTGACAGAATTAGTAACTAGTATTATGGAAACTCACCAACCCACTTGGCCAGATTGCCGTCAGCTCCTGACCACCCTATTCACTACAGAAGAACGAGCGAGAATTAGAAAAGCAGCTATTGAATGGATGGCAGAAAACCCTGCAGCTCCAGCGCAGGGGCAGAATATAATAGATCGTAGAGAAGCAGCTCAGAGAGAATTCCCAAATGAAGACCCCCAATGGGATCCAAATACAGATGAAGGATCCACCGCCCTAGCCCGTTTTCGCCAAGGCTTTTTACAAGGCCTGAGAAGAGGAGGCCAAAAAGCTATGAACCTTTCCAAAGTAGCAGGAATTATCCAAGGAATAGATGAGAGCCCAGCAGATTATTATGAAAGATTAACTGAAGCTTATAGAATGTATACTCCCTATGATCCCGAGGCACCAGGAAGTTTATGCATGGTGAATTCTGCTTTTGTAAACCAGTCTCAACCAGACATTAGACGTAAATTACAGAAATTAGAAGGGTTTGCGGGCATGAATGCAACACAGTTATTGGAAGTCGCTCATAAAGTGTATGTGAATCGTGATACTGAAAGACAGAGAGAATGTGATAGAAAGATGAAGAAGAAAGCTGATTTTCTGGCTGCGGCCATAGTTGAAAAGAAAAGGGGAGGTGTCCCTAATCGAAGGAGCAGAGGAAGAGGGCGGGGTCAAGGCGGAGGCCGGACCCAGAGACTAGGCGTGAATCAATGCGCCTATTGCAAAGAGGAAGGACATTGGAGAGATACGTGCCCGCAACTCGAAGACGCCCAGCAAGATGACGAATACGATCATCAGTGGCGAGAAGAAAGACGAGGCCGTCCCCGAGGCCGAGGAGGAGCCAATCGAGAACAATTCCAGCGAGAGAGGGGAGGAGGAGCCATCCAAGCATTGGCCACACAGGCCCATGATGAGGATGACGTGGATTAGGACAGACCGGGCTCCAAGTTTGCTTTAGGTCTCCAGGAGCCTATGGTCGAAATACAAATAGGAGACCAATTTATGAACTTTATGGTTGATACTGGAGCAGAACATTCAGTAATAGACAAAAAGATAGCCCCATTCACCAAGAAAGCAGTCACCATTATAGGAGCAACTGGTGCCAAAGCCACAAAGTCTTTTCTACAAAACCGAATATGCAGTCTAGGAGGACAGCAAGTAACTCATCAATTCCTTTACATGCCCGAATGTCCAGTACCCCTACTAGGACGAGATATGTTAGCCAAGCTTCAAGCACAGATATCTTTCTCCGAACAAGGAGAAATGCAAATGACAGTGAATTCCCAAGCCAAGCCAGCAGGAGTAATGCTGCTGACAGTACCCCGAGAAGAAGAGTGGAGATACTACATTGATGATTCGATTCAAGATACCTATTTTGAACAAACTTTAAAGAACATTCATGCACCACTTGAAGTGTGGGCAGAAGGCAGCCCCCCAGGCCTAGCCAAACATATAGCTCCAGTGATTGTAACCCTCAAGCCTAGTGCTACCCCAGTGCACGTCAAACAGTACCCTCTCCCAAGAGCCGCAATTGAAGGCATTCATCGCCACCTACAGAGATTGCTTGAGTATGGCCTACTAAAAGTATGTCAATCCCCATGGAACACTCCACTTTTGCCAGTGAAGAAACCTGAGACAGATGATTATCGCCCAGTGCAAGATTTGAGAAGAGTAAATGATGCAGTTGAAACTATACATCCAGTTGTGCCCAATCCTTACACTCTTCTAGGACTGATACCCGCTGAAGCTACCCATTTCACTGTACTGGATTTAAAAGATGCATTCTTTTGCATAAGATTAGCCCCTGTAAGCCAAATATTGTTTGCATTTGAATGGCAGGACCCCATCTCTGGAAGAGGGGGCCAACTCACCTGGACAAGATTACCCCAAGGATTCAAGAATTCACCTATCATCTTTAGTGCTGCACTAAATCAAGATCTTTCAAGCTATCCAGTAGCCCCGGGGAAGAGAGTACTTCTCCAGTACGTGGATGATCTGTTGATAGCTGCCGTATCAGAAAGAGAATGTATATTAGCCACCAAAGATCTTTTGCAGTTACTAAATGAAGCTGGATATAAAGTTTCCAGAGCCAAAGCACAACTATGCCAAACAGAAGTGAAATACTTGGGTTTTCGTATTACCCAAGGAAGCAGAAGATTAGGCAGAGAAAGAAAAGAAGCAGTATGTAGAATTCCAACTCCAACAACCAGAAAGCAAGTCAGAGCCTTTCTGGGAGCAGCAGGATATTGCCGAATCTGGATACCCAACTTTGCCCAAATTGCCAAACCACTGTATGAAGCCACAAAAGGAGAAGAGAAGTCACCACTGGAGTGGGGACTTGAGCAGGATACAGCCTTCCAGAAGTTAAAAGAAGAATTGATGTCATCACCAGCACTTGGACTACCAGATGTCCACAAACCTTTCCACTTGTTTGTACATGAAGCACAGGGAAATGCCTTAGGCATGTTGACTCAGAAGTTAGGAAATTGGGAACGACCTGTAGCCTATCTATCAAAACAATTGGACCCTGTGGCCAAAGGATGGCCACCCTGCTTGAGAGCAGTTGCAGCTACAGCGCTACTAGTGAGTGAAGCAGACAAACTCACACTAGGACAGAACATACGAGTCACTGTGCCACATGCAGTCCTTGCCCTTATGGAACAGAAAGCAAATTATTGGCTCACCAATTCCCGAATGTTGAAGTACCAGAGCATGTTATGTGAAAATCCACAGATACAACTTGAAGTGAGCCATGCCCTGAATCCAGCTACCTTGATACCCATCAGTGAAGAACTCCCAGAACATGACTGTATCGAAGTCATGGAAACTGTGTTCTCCAGTCGACCCGACTTGACAGATGTGCCCATAGACAATCCCGACCAAATCTATTATGTTGATGGGAGCAGTCTCATCCTTGACGGACGACGCTGTGCCGGATATGCAGTCGTCACTCAACATGAAGTAGTTGAATCATCAGCTCTAGCCTCAGGCACATCAGCCCAGAAAGCCGAATTGATAGCACTCACCAGAGCATTGTTATTAGGAGAAAAACTTGTGCTAAATGTATATACAGATTCCAAATATGCTTTCACTACCTTGCATGCCCATGGAGCTCTCTACAAAGAAAGAGGACTCATCACATCCGGAGGAAAATCAGTCAAGTATGGTCCCGAGATATTGATGTTACTTGATGCAGTCTGGGCCCCAACACGTGTAGCTGTCATGCATTGTAGAGGACATCAAGCAGGAAAAGGAGAAGTTGCTCGAGGAAATAGATTCGCAGATGCCTCAGCACGACAAGCAGCTATGACAGGACAGATTGCCCCACAAGCTATGCCAATGCAAGCAGCATTGTTTCCAGTACCTTTGAATCTATGGACCCCACGATATACCACCAAAGAATTGGACTACTATTGTGACAAAGAAAATGGAGTATTGAAAGATGGATGGATTGAGCTGCCACCAGAAGAAGGCAGTCAACCTCCGGGAAGAATAGTAATTCCTGAACTGTTAGGACCATCCTTTGTCAAAGCTTTTCATGAAGCCACCCACTATGGAAAGAGTGCTATGGAGAAAGCACTCAGACCACATTTCTACATCCCTCTGATGACAACCATATCAGCCTCAGTAGCACGACAATGTCAGACCTGTGCCAAGAATAATGCCAAGCAAGGCCTTATTACAGCACCCCGAGTTCAGTCAAGAGGTGTGACCCCCATGCACAACCTCCAAGTTGATTTCACCGAAATGCCAAAAGCTAATGGATACCATTACCTACTAGTATTAGTTTGTACCTTCTCTGGGTGGGTAGAAGCATTCCCAACCAGAACTGAGAAAGCTCGAGAAGTTACCAAAGCCTTAATGAGAGAGATTGTCCCCAGATTTGGAATCCCAGCAGTAATAGGGTCAGACAATGGACCCTCATTTGTCTCCCAAATTACTCAGCAGTTAGCAAAAGCTTTGCAGATACAGTGGAAGCTCCACACTGCATACAGACCCCAGAGTTCAGGGAAAGTTGAGCGAATGAATCGTACCTTGAAAGCCCAAATGTCTAAGCTTTGTCAGGAGACACACTTGAAATGGCCCCAAGTGCTCCCCATAGCTTTACTCAGAATACGCTCAGCCCCTGTAAAGTCAACAGGATTTTCCCCTTTTGAAGTTTTGTATGGTAAACCCCCACCAATAGTGCAGGGAGTCAAAGGAAATCTAGCCCAGATTGGTTCAGAAGTAACCAGACAAGAACTCCTAGCTCTTAGTTTTGTTCTGCAGACTCTCCATACGTGGATCCAAGACCAGTTGCCTATCAACTTGACGGAACCCTTGCATCCCTACCAGCCTGGAACTTCGGTGTGGATCAAAGATTGGAAGAAGATACCGTTGGAACCCCATTGGAAGGGACCGTACACCGTCATCCTGTCTACCCCAACTGCAGTAAAGGTAGCCGAGATCGACGCCTGGATCCACCACAGCAGAGTCAAGCCCGCCGCCGATCCTGAACCAGAGCGGTGGACAGCAGAGCAGCACCCTGATGTACCCTTGCGAGTTACTCTGAGACGGCAACCAGCAGCATAGACACTTCATCACAAGTGCTTTGCAGTAGCCAAGTCTTTCGAAGAGGATTGCTGTTTTCCATGCAGCAACAGTTTTGTTTCAACGAACCCAATTTGCATGTGTGATTTGACACACTACTTTGAGACTACACTGACTAAGCCAGACTTCACAAGCCAACTGAATTGCTAAGTTGGTCAATGTGTGCTGGACATCTTGAGGATCTTCAATCAACACTCAGCACCCGTTAAATTGCTTCATTAGCAAACGGGACGAAGAATAATAGACCGTCGTGATCAAGATCAGCAAGCTGAGGATTCAGAAGAACTCCAATCAACATTAACATGTATCTTTGCTTCTGCTTTGCCTTGGTTGCCTTCTTTGGAGGTTTTGAACAGACTTATGCTCTACCTCCATGCACAGCTTGTATTACCTCTACTAGAACTGGACTGAAAGTAACTCAGACTTTGCTTTACCATTCTTACTATACCTGCAAGGGAACAATAACTCGGTGTATCTATAACACCACTGAACTAAATGTTTGCACTCATGGCAAAATTAAAGCATGCTATAATCCGCATCAGAATCCATCCTATTACACGTTGGAAATAAGATGGAAGGATGCAGATGGACCTATATTAGCTGCTACACCACCACTTAAGGACATTACTAAACCTGCTGTTTTGAATTTTGATGCATGTAATGCTATTAATAGAGATAGTCAGTCCACCTGTGGTACATGGGAGAAAGCGTATCGGAATGACCATAAGTATATGTGTCCAGAAGGTGCCACGGGATGGAGGAAGTGTACAGGTAAAAAGGAACCAGGGTATAGTACTGCTACAGCGGCAGACTACTATTGCCCGTATTGGGAATGTGTTTTCTATGCTACCTGGAACACTGGTATAACTGATGAGAAAATAGATAAACGGATGGCTACTCTAACCAAGCCAACCACAAATGATAAATGTCAGAAAGATGCTTGCAACCCCTTACATTTGCGTGTACATAACCCCCATGCATGGAAACAAGGATATAAGTTTGGTTTACGTATTGCTGGAGGAGGAACAGATCCAGGGACCATTGTGTATATTAGATTGAATACTCAAGCCCATAAGTCATCTAAATATCATATTCATAATACCTTTTATGAAGCTATGCATGTAAATAAGTTTGAGATCCCTCACCCTTCACAGAATTTGTTTCTAGAATTAGCCGGAGCAGTAGTATCTAGTCTTAAGATCACAGATTGTTATTTCTGTGGCGGAACCCAAATGGGAGATCAATGGCCCTGGGAAGCCGCCCAAGAGTTGAATTATTCCATGATTTACAATCAGACTGAATTACACAAGACAACCAGTGAATGGGTGTTAGCGCACTCAATCGTTGGACGTCTTTGCTTTGCCAGAACTGGACCCCAGTTCACCCAAAAGGTAGGACAGCTGGTCTGTCTTAGCCAGAAGTACTATAATGCCACGACCAAAAAGACAGCATGGTGGTCAGGAATCAGACATCCTGAACCTCCTAACCCATTAGCCAGATTTCCTGAACTTGCAGGTCTATGGACTAACCTTGCCAAAGTCCAAGCCTGGCAAGCCCCACCTGGCCTATATTGGATCTGTGGAAACCGAGCATATGCGCAACTCCCACCACAATGGGGAGGAGCATGTGTCTTAGGAACCATCAGACCTTCTTTCTTCCTGTTAAACACTGAACATGGAGAACAATTAGGATACCCTGTATATACAACCCACAAACACAAAGGAGCATCTAGACAGAGAAGAGAGGCCTTACAGATAGGCAAGTGGGAGAAGTGGCGGGTGATGATTGGCCACCAGAAAGAATTATTGAGTATTATGGACCTGCCACTTGGAATGATGATGGTATGTATGGTTATCGTACCCCAATTTATATGATTAATCGTATTATTCGCTTACAAGCAGTAGTTGAAATAATAACCAATGAAACTAGTCATGCTCTCACGCTCTTAGCTAGACAAAGTACTCAGATGCGCACTGCCATATACCAAAATCGTTTAGCACTTGATTATTTGCTAGCAGCTGAAGGAGGAGTATGTGGTAAACTGAATTTAACTAATTGCTGTTTGAAAATAGATGATAAAGGTCAAGTAGTTGAAGAAATTGCTAAAGATATGCAAAGACATGCTTATGTGCCAGTACAGACTTGGCACGCATTGAAATTTCCTAATTGGTTTGCTAACCTTTTCTCTTGGCTGGGAGGATTTAAGACTTTCGTTATCTTAGTACTAATCCTTGTTGCTGTTGTCCTCTGCTTACCATGTTTAATCCCATGTTGTATGCGCTCCCTTCATAGTGCTATTGATAGTACAGTAGAGCGGAAGACCGCAACTAGAATAATGGCTTTATATAAAGCTAGCCCTAGTGGAACTAGTAAGAATCCTTTAATCAGGATGTGAATCTTCTAGAAAGTGATTTAATTCTCACACCTTATTAAGTAATAGGGTGAGATTAATCAAAGGGGGGAATGTGGCAGGTGCAGGCCTGTGACCCATGGTGTCTGACATAGGCAGGCCAGCATGGCTAGCTTGACCTGTAAATGAGGCCTGTGGAGAGGCATATAGGATTGCACATCCCCCAATATGCTGCTATTGTAAGAAAGAACTCAGTAGAAATATTGAATTAGCTTAGATAAGCAGAATTGCAGAATTAAGAAATGGAAAAATACAGAAAAGATGTGTTTTAAAGTTACTGATAAGAAAGAGTACATTTGCAGAGAAATATTGAGGAGTGCTGACAGATGAGTTACAGAACCTTGCTCTTCTGCACGCACAAATGGTCCCATAGCCTTGAAAGTGTGAAAGTAACAAGTTGATGAACTGACCATTGTAATTGGGACTAGAAGGGGGGCAGGCAGGTGTCATGCCTACAGAAGCCCACAGAAGGAACATAATTGGAGAAACTTATCAGTACCGGGACCAATAGAAGGGCTACGGGAGGTACGGGAGCGTACCGGGACCAATGAAATGTTTTCCTATACCTAGAATGGAACAGAAGTCTATAAAAGTTGTTGTAATGCTTGAAAACTTTGCTCAGCCATTTTGAAATTGCCTTGCTTGAGACTTGTGCACAAATAAATGATTTGGACCTTCTGAACAGACTCCTGGTATCATTGGTTTGTCTGCGCTTTGCTGCTACACCGGGACCAATGAAATGTTTTTCTATACCTAGAATGGAACAGAAGTCTATAAAAGTTATTGTAATGCTTGAAAACTTTGCTCAGCCATTTTGAATTTGACTTGCTTGAGACTTGTGCACAAATAAATGATTTGGACCTTTTGAACAGACTCCTGGTATCATTGGTTTGTCTACGCTTTGCTGCTACAGAGGTATGGGTGTGAGATGTGGAGGGGGGAGGGGAGTGTCAGAGATGCAAGTTGCACAGGGCGCAATTACGGCTTGGGACAGCCCTGCATCAGAGGCGGGAGGGATCAGACGAGCCATGCAAGCACGGGCTCGGAAAGACACACTTTTTTAAAAAAAATTTTATTGAAGGTCTGCGGTCTCCACCATCACCACCACCAAGGGAACAGGAAAAGTGTTGGTGGGCCAAGGGCAGGCTGGGCAGGCAATGCAGGGAGGAGCAGACTGGATATGAGGAAGTGGGGTAAGATAGGGAGATGCTGGATATCGAGGGATAGGGGCTATGCTGGGCATGCAGGATGAGTAGGGTTGCCAACTGGCTCCAGATGTGCCCGACAGACTTGATCCAGTCCTGGGTTTACCCCATTGCATGCAGTGACTTGTAGTTTTCCTTTTCTTACGGAGTGCAATGGAGAAATCAGAACTATATATCCCTGCATGCAATGAGGTAAACCCAGGACTGGATCGAATCTGTTGGGCACATCTAGGGCGAATTGGCCACCCTAAGGATGAGGCAAATAATAAAAGTCACACAGGGAGCATTTATGATTTGGTACAACCCTGCTAAGATTAGATATATTCACAAAGTGTCAGAAAGGCTCCATCCTGCCATGACAACAGTAAGGCCCCGCCCTCCCTGTGTGATGTCATCAGTCTGCACCCATCAGGAAGAGGAGCTGCCTGGTGCTGGGAGCCGAGAAACACAAAGAGTTTTTAATTTCATCCTTTAATTTGCAAACTGAGAGCTGCAGCCCCAAACTTCAGCTTTGCCTTTCTGCCCTCTAACATTCCCTGAGCTGTCACTTCCCCCACCCCTCCCCCCAACTCCTGCCAGCACTACAGGAGGTGAACGCTCAGCTCTATCCTGGTAGACAAAGAAAGATTCTCCAATTAATTTCCAGTCTTACAAAGCAGAGAGGAAAATGCCTGGAGGAGTTTCTGCTCAGGTAGGAGATTGCATACAACTTCCTGCCCTCTCTATGCAAACAGACTCTGCTGCAGTTTTCTAACTAGGACACTGCAGACTCAGCCCTGATTTTAATAGGACCCGAAATAGACCCGGGCCTGAAAAAAAGGCACTTTGGGCCCCTCCTGAGTGCAAGAAGATACATTAGGAGTTCACTGGTTTGCTATTTAACTGGTTTACGGTTGCTATAATCTTGCTCTGAGATTGGGTATTATTAAGATTACCAGATTTTTGAGAGGCAAATTTGGGACACTTATCTAATGTCAGCCTGGGGGTGGGGAGTATTAGTTCCAGGACTGTGCAATACAGGCTGTAGGAGAGAAGAAGACTTAGGGGCTTGTTTACTAAGCAGCAGTAGCAGCTTCCGATCGATATCGGTTGGAAGCCACTATCACTACTTAGTAAACAAGCCCCTTAGTCTCGTCTCCCCATCTATATCACGACAGCAACAATATCACTTCCAAGCAGACGAATCACCAAAGAAATGATACATTTCCCTACTTACTATGCAAAATAATATAAAAATAGCGGTTGTAAATTCCTAAAACGAACATATTCCAGTCATTAATTGAAATTTCAAATTTGTACTGGAGAAGTAGCCTAGTGATTAGAGCAACCTCCTAGTACCCAAGAGATCAGGGTTCAGTTCTCACTGGCACACCTTTTGACCTTGAGCAAGTAACTTTACCCTCCATTGCCTCAGAAAACACCTGCCAATCTATTTCTGGTCATACCTTGCCAAGAAAACCCATGGGCTGCTGGGTCCCCAGAAGTCAGCACTGACTTCACGGCCATTTTTACCTCCTCATTTCATTTTCAGTCTCTCTGCTTTTGTCTGTCTGTCTTCTCTTAACGCTCTTCCCGGGGTGTCCTGTCCAATTGTTATTTCTTTTCTCACGTCTTGTCTTCACTTCCTCTCCTACATCCATCTCGGACATTGATTTTTCATCTATTTCTTTCTCTGCTTCTCTGTTCATTCTGATTTTGCCTCTCCTCCTCAATCAGTCCTCCATCTCTCCCTTTCTTACTGCATCTATCTACAGTTTTCATCTCCTTCCCCCCAGTCCTGCTATTCCCCGTCACTCCTTCCCTACCCTCTCACTAACTCCCTCTTCTCGCCATATCCCTTCTCCCTATATAGTATTTCAATTTCTCTTCCTTTCCTCACCTTCTCAGTTCAGCATTTCTCCTTGCCCCCTCCTCCAGGTATCTAGCATCTTCCCTTCTTTACTGCCCCCCCCCAGGTATCCACCATCTCCCTTTCCCATTACTATCAGCCCCCCCCCCCCCAGATGTCCAGCATCACCCTCCTCTCTCTCCTTCCTCCTTCTGTTCCCAGCATGTCCCTGTCTCCAACCGAGCATCTGCCCTTCATCTCATCCCATGTTTACTTCATCTGTCTTCCACCTCCCCTACCCTATGGCCACTTCCCCCGACCTACTTCTGCCACTGCCCCTCTCAGTGTCTGCGGCAGAATCAGTCGTGGCAGTGGACTGTAGTGTAAGCATTAAAAAAACAAAAACGCGGGGTCTTTGCGACTTCTGCGTGCTTGGTAGGCCTCGACATTCCCGCCCCCTCTGATGTATAAGGCATGTGCCAGATGGAGGTGGGATAGGCAGGGCCTTCCAGGCATGCAGGGGTCATATGGACCCTGCATGTTTGTTTGTTTTTCAATGCTTCTTACAGTTCACCACCGTCTCAGACTCAGAAGCAGAGAAAAGCTGCTGCCGCAGACCTGGCATGACACTTCTATCCCTACTACTGGAATCGGAGAAAGAAGGCAGCCAAAGAGAGAGGAGTTGGGGACAGAGCCCTGAAATAGGGGACAATCCCCAAAAGGCGGAGACATCTGGTAACCCTAGTATTATGTGTATCCAGAAAACGCCAACTGTGGTGGTAAGTCTCAGCACTATGAGGCCTCCAGAAATGAAATTGTGTGCTAGGACTGTGTGTTATGTGATTGTGAATTACGGTATATACACATATGTTCTCCCCTGCCCTGCTGAGTGAGGTCTCATGCTGGAGCTGATGCAGGGATTTGATGCAGAAAGCACTGAATGTGGAAGGATTTAGTGCACGTTTTTGCCATGGAGGGGACATAGCGGCCATAGTAGATGCAGGGGGCGGTAGGTATGTACCACAATAGGCATGCCACTACATTTGAACACATGGCCATAGCGCATGTGCACAGTGACCTTGTTTAGAACACATGCCCAGTAATTGTTAGCTACAAATACATTATGAGGGCAGTAGTAATCTAGAGAACCACCGCAGACTGTAAGAAATGGGCCCCTACCCCACCTATAGGACATTAGTAGGAGGCCAGTTCAGAATAGAGAGGGATGATTGTGAATATGAATATCCAGCTGCACAGCTCAGAACAATGGGGCCAAGTACAAGAGGGCGGTGCATGCAAATCAGGAAAGCAAGCACATGCAGAGAGTTCATGCACCTAACTGTGGGAGCCAGGGTGCAAACCTGGCATCCAAAGGTGCAGGGGGCCTTGTATGGAATCAGGCAGGGTGTCCTCCCTTACCCTGAGCTGTCCAGGGTGCCTGTTCTCTTAAGCTTCAGTGAACACAGTATAAGGCTTCTGGAGTTGGGAGATCCACTTCTCTTAGTTGGCGTAGACAGCACGCTAGCCATTGGGGAATGTATCCCACACGTGGGGGTGCTAGAGCTAGCACATATGGAGGCACCAAACAATGAGCAAACAGAGAGGGGGGGCGGAAGATGGTCTGGGCAACCAGCACCAGCACCATAGTTTCCAGAAGCACCCACATGGCCAGACATGTGGCAGTGGGAGGCAGTCCATATAGGGTACCCATGCTTCCCCCCACCCCATGGGTAGATGGGGAAATGCCACAGTGCAACCCATATACCCCCATTGAGGTGGCCAAAACCAAACAGCCCCCCGGCTGAGCATCCCAGCTGTCAGGGAACCAAAGGCCCACAGGTCCGTGGATTGCAGTATTCCCTGGGCCTGGGGAGAGGGAGCAGAAGAATGGATACTGATCAGTGAGCTGCAACAAAGGAAGCCTACTTTTAGTGTTAGAAATGTTAAGTAGCTGCTCGGAATCAGTAGGCCTAAGTCACATTCTCCCTTGGTCAGGGTCAGGGGTCATCTGTCTACAGGAATATGGCACGGCGCCCAGGGGCACGTATGCACTGCCTTGTGCCCCTCCCATGCAGGGGAGGTGCGTGTCTGACAGCATCTTTTGATGACAAACTGCCATGTTGCCAGTATGTTAAACATCTCATTTGCATCCCCTCCCACACTCTGCTGTGTGGCCAGTATTAGCTGAATCACAGAGCACAGGCCCTATCTCGTGACGCTCTTATAGCTCATAACTCCAGCAGCCTTCTGAAATCTATCCAGTGCATATGAAGACGTGAACAACAGTCAGTCAAGACAGCCATTGATGTTTGTCCACTGTCCCAGCAGGGTTGCTCTTGACCTCCAGGCCTAGTTTTGTGGCAGTCAGGCTGTTGTGATCTACTGCTATGGCAGCTGCGCCATGCATCTCTTCTGAACAGGTAGCCTAGGCAAGTGCCTAGGTATTATGCTAACATTGCCAAATTACCCTTCTTTTTCTTCTATGTGTTAGTCCTGTGTCTGCCCTTCATATTTTTTTAATATTCACGTATGCACCACATGTCCATGATGTGCTAACAAGGCATGCAACTACCACCTACTTAGAGGCAGGCAGTAGTTACACCCATGCTAGCGGCGTCTTTATGCTTCTAGCATGCCACTTAGTGCAGTCTTGTCAGTTGCTGCCTGCCTTCCGCCCTGAGCCTGCCTCTCTGCACGCTGCTCTGGTAGTACTGTGGTTTTAGCACAGGTGCCTTTTGACTGCACGTTTCCGGCTACTGTGGACTGAAAACACGTTAGCCCTTTGCTAAATCCCATGCACCTGGCTACCGCATGTTAGCAAACATCCCCTGGGATGTGCTAATGTTGATGCACAATAATTCACCATTAAAATATGCATTATTAGTGAGTAGGTCCCATTGAATGACATGGGACCTACGCTAAAAGAACATGCGTTAGGGTGAATTAACACACATTAACAGGGCAACTTAGTAACTAGCCCCAGTGTTTCTTCAGCTACATGTGATTTACATTGGTTGCTTGATCAAGCCAAGGTCAAGTTTCCATATTGTCCTGCTAGACCAGTGCAGACAATTGGGTTGTGTTCCCCTACCAGCAGATTGATGGAGACAAAGAACCAATGAAAAGCCCGGGTTTCAATGACATCACTTCTATATCTCTTTGCCTCAGCCACCAGAGATCCCTTCAGTATTTCTTTGTCTCCAACAGATGATGGATGTATTCTCTCCTCTCTGTAGAAAATCTGAGGATTGAGAGGAAAAGAGATTGATTAAATGCTCATGAATGACCATCTGAGTACAGAAAGGTGACTCTCTCACTTGAGCGCGACGTGGGAGGCTCCACTAGACTGCGGTCTTTTTGGTAGCCATAGGAGGAGGGAAAATTGGTTCAGCTCTATGCTGTTATCATGATAAGGACCTGTTGAGCAGCCACAAATTGAAAGGATCTAGAAGAGTGCGGCAGTCTCGGACACCCTCAATGCCTCCTCCTTCCTCCTCTGTCTCCCCTGCTCTCTCCTGAAGTTCGCCGAAGGCCCTCAGAGGGATCTGCCTGCCAGCCATCTTAAACATAGTGCTGCAAAGCCAGCCAGTGAAACAGTTGCAGGGGAGTAGAGCTGAGCCCGACACGGATTGCCTGGGGCTCTCAGGGGGTGAGTACCAAGGCTTGACCTCGTCATTGTTCTTGTTGGGGGCTCCCGATTCCATCTTTTTGAGACAAAATTTGGAGTGGACCACTGGTAAACGTTGCCATGGTATGGGGGCTTCCCACCGTTTTCTGCACATGTTAGTCACAGTTTTACGTATTGTGTGCCTGGTGGTCGTGCAGTCCTAAGGTACGTTCTGTCCTAGCAGCTCCAACGTGTGCTTCTTTCCAATGTGTGCTCCTTTCCTAGATCCTGTAACGTGCGTAACGTAAAAGCACAGTTAACACGTGCTTGTGACCGGATGCAGCTTTAGCTTGCGCTGTTGTGATACTTGCTGTAAATCTCTGTCTTCTTTCAGGAAATATTATTTGACCTATGGCAGGTAAGATGCCTCATCTTCAGATTCTGGACTCTGGAGGGCCTGCTTTCCCCCGCCTCAGCTGAGGGATGTAGTTGGTTCGGCCTTGCCTGCCTCAGGGCAGGAGGTGATAGATGGCGCTATGGGTCAGGATATTCAGCCGGCCGGAGGTTCCGGCGATCGTGCTGTGAGCCACTTATCATCCTCTAGGGGATCTGTGACAGCTGTGCCCCCTAGGGTTGGGGAGTCATGTCTGAGAGAAGAGCTTCTGGCCTCCAGATTGTCCTATCCGGAATTCTCCTATTTGCAACAGGCCTAGTCCTTCTAGCATTGAAATTCAGACCCTGAGGCCTTGGGGTCTCTCTGGGTGTAGTCTCATGCGGGGCAGGCTGAATGCGGAAGCCCTGTTCGATTACATTTGGCTAAGTGCCCACGGCAAGGGGCGCTCCTTGGAGATGGGGAACAGCTGGGAGCTATCACTACCATAAGGAGTACCCCAAGGATCCTCACTTTCCTCCCTACTTTTTAACATTTACATTCAACCCCTCTGCACAATCATTCAGAAGTTCAATGTGGGATACTGAATATATGCAGACAACATCATGATATTTACTCTTTTCATTACCACTGCTCCCGACTACTCCAATCTAACTGCTTGTTTGCAAAGAAACAATCAACTGGCTCCAGCTTCACAACCTTTCAGTCATTTTCAGCAAGACTGAAATTCTCCACGTTACTAAAGACCCTTTTATGCCCATTGCTTCCATTAAAATGGAGAACACTGAACTACAGGTCAGGTCCCAAGTCAGATACCTTGGCGTCACCCTGGACCAGCGGCTGAACTTCCAGACACACATCCGGAATACAACGAAGTCTGTCTATTACAAACTTAGAACCCTGCACAACCTATGCCCCCTCCTCTCCCCCAAAAACTTCCGTACAGTTTGCCAAGCTTCCATCATCCCCCTCCTTGATTACTGCAACTCCATCTATCAGGGACTCCTCAAAACCACCATCACACTGTTACAACTAGCTCAAAACACCACAGCCCGCACTATTGTTGGGGGGCCCCAGACACACTCACATCACACCCCTCCTAAAGTCCCTCCACAAGACCCATAGCAATACCACCTCCGAGCACCTCCAGACACTGATCAGCAGCCCCAACATCAATTATTTATTTATTTTATTTATTACAAGTTCTTATATACCGCACTATTCGGCATCAGCGCGGTTTACATTATAACATAAAGACCATAACAACAAGCTGTTTGGTTTACATCGAACAGGAGTACAAACTTGGAGAACCGGCCACGCAGACAAAGTACACTTAACCTCAACTGCCACCCCAGATCCCGCAAGAGCACTCAGTATGCTCACCTAAGAGCCTTTACACTTTATGCTCCCACCATCTGGAATTCCTTAACCCCTACCCTATGGGGCATTCAATTATACCAAGCATTTAAGAGGAACCTGAAGACATACCTGCTTAAAGAACACTATGGCATGAGCCCACAGAGCGACTATCAGCAAGAGCATCCTTCTCCGTCACGGAACATCCCCATCGTCCCTCCACCATAAGCCACCACCCATGGAGTATCTACTCTTTCATTATACGCTGTTTAAGAAACTATTGACTGTTTAAGATAGATGTATCCTGCATGCACCTCACTGTACAAGTAAGATGTAACCTTCATGCTCCCCGTTTGTATTCTGTTAGCTGTAAACCGCTTTGACTGGTTGAAAAGCATGATAGCAAAACTGGCTAAATAAATAAATCTGAGATGTTGACTGTACCTATTTAGGTAGCTTGTTACTGGACTCTGATGTGGAGGAGGAAGTGCTCTGGCCTTCAGAAGATTATGCAGAGGCTGGCGTGATCCAGAAGGAGGAGCTGGTGGTGTTGATTGCCAGGGTCCCATCTCCTTTGAACTTGAGGAATGCTTCCAGAACAAAGCAGGAGCCGAAGGTACACCCGCTCCTTCAAGGGGCATAAAAATCCACTACTGTCTTCCCGGATGTGATCAAGGATATGATCTGGTCAAAATGGGACCCTCCTGACTCCCCACCTAAAGGGTTACGGGTATGTAAGAAGATCTACTCTCCCGGAAGAGGAGTGCATTGCTAGTTTGGCATTCCCAAGGTGGATGCGCAGGTCATGACTGTCACCAGACGGGTCGACCTTAAAGGATTTTCTGGACCATAATGTGAATTCCTTGCTGAGGAGCCAGTTCACCATGGTGGCGACTATTCTACAGCTGGCGGTATGTATCAGCCTGACGTCTCAAGCCCTGCTCCAGTTCATTCAATCTCTTCCACCAGATGATACTACCCTTCTTTGGAGTCAGCTATGGCCTTCTTGGCTGATGCCTTGTATGACCTGGTATGGTGCCCTGACGATGGTGTCATGGTGTTGGATTTGTCTCCGGCACTGGGCTGCGGACTCATCCTCCAAAGCCCAGTATGCCCATCTGGCTTTTAAGGGGAAGCTTCTGTTTGGAGCTGTCTTGGAGAAGCTGGTAAAGGACCTGGTGAGACTAAATCTTACCGTCTTCCAGAAGACTGGAACAAGGGGCCTATGAAGTGGGCTGGTGCACCTTTCTCATCAGCCTCCACTGGCTCCAAGGGCACACTGGCTGGATTCCTGGAGGTCTTAGGGCTCTCTTATTATTGACCTGGAAAACCTCTCTTCTCCTTTGCGTCCGGGCTTTGGGCTCATTCTCAGTCCTTTTGTGGAGCGTGTGGGCCCAGGGACTCGGTCCCCTCCAGATGAAGACCCTCCCAGGCTGCACAATGAAGGTTTGAAGGCCCATTCCCTGGTTCCTCCGGTGGGAGGCAGACTTTGCTTTTTCTTTAAGGAATGGGCCCGCGTTAAAAGGATCGCTGGGTGCTAGACACCACTCAGTTCAGCTGTGTCCTGGAATTCAGAGAGTAGATTCTGGATGCCTTCATTTTCCATTGTGGTTCTGCTATGAAAAGTGCCACCGTGCCGACCACTTTAGCCAAGTTGCTATGCCTGAAGGCGGTGGTGCCCATCCCCCCAGATGGGTAGGGCAAGGGCAGATATTCCATCTATTTTGTGTTTGTGTTTGTGTTTCAGCTCCCAATAACCTTTGAGGACATCGCCATCTATTTCTCTCAAGAGGAATGGAAGGATTTAGAAGAATGGCAGAAGGAGCTTTACATGGATGTGACGAGGGAGAATTATGAGATCCTGATCTCGTTGGGTAAGAGAGAATTTTGTATTTTTATTAGCAGCCCTGGGCTTTCTGGATTAAAATAGTTCTGAGGTTGCATAGTATAAAGGCAACGTAGTAAGATTGTATTCAAGTTTTAATGCAGGTTTTTTAACGTGTGTGTTTTGTTTATTACGCCCAAAGTAAAAAAAAAAGGTTATGAGATGTATAGCTTACAGATGTTTTAAAATTGTGTACTAGTCTGAAGTATAAACCTACGTTAACTTCAAAAGTTGACTTTACTTCCATTTTAACTTTATTCTAACTAATACCTCTAATCATTGAACTGGTTGATGGGTGGTGGTAAGAAGGTGGGTGAAAGTAGACTGCTGAATGAAATGGGGGTAAGAGCAAGTGGGGACTAAGAAGGTTCTGGATTTGGGGTACCCAGTTTCAGGGGTCTTTGAATGAAGACCGAGGGTCCTTGGGTCATAAGGTTCCCAAATTATGAATCTCTAGGAGTCAACAACTTGTGGATCTTAGATCTTCGTTGGGTGATTTATTTGTCAACTTCCCATTGACTTCCATTGAAGATAACGGGAAGTCAAAACTTTTGAATCGCCCCACAGATGAAATAGATTCTGTGCTAAGCTGTAATTAAAAAAACAAAACAAAAGAGGTTGAAAAGTACACGGTTGGGGGTATGTTTACTAAAGTGCTGTGTCTAGTGTGGGACAAACGTGGTTAGGGTTCAGATTTACCATTGAGGAGACATAACAGTCATGGTACAAACAGGGGGTGTGGCTGAGGTAGAGCAACTCCCCTTGGGGGGGGGGAAGCATGGGCACCCAATGTGGACTGCCATCCATCCCTCTGGTAAATGGTACTCCACAGAGGTGAATGTCTTATCTGATGGGCCAGGTTGTTGCAAGGAGATGGACAACTGCCAGCTTGAGCATACCAGCTCAAGGAACCAAGGGCCTATGGCACCTTGGGAGTTCACAAGGGCTCCCTCATCCCCAAGACAAAGGGGATGGTCGGAGAATACTAATCAATGAGTACCAATATAGTAAGCTCATGTTCAGCTGTAGAAATATTATGTAGCTGCTCAGAGCTGGTAGACCAAGGATATGTCCTCCATGGTCAGGGTGAGGGGCTATCTGCGTACAGGAACAGGACCCATGACACTGACATAGCTCTCCAGGTGCACCTATGCACTGTTACATGGCCCTCCATGCAGAGGTGTTTGGGATCTGACGGCACATATTGATGCCAACCATCATTGTGCCAGAGGTGGCAACACACTATTAGCATGTCCCACCCCCAGCTGTACTTTGATGGTTCCAACCCTGGCTATGTGGCCGGTATTGACTGAACACAGAGCAAAGGCCCTATCTGCTGACTCCTCCACAGCACATCACCGCAGCAGGCATAAACAGCAGTCTGTTAATATAGCCATTACTGTTTCTATACGGTCCCAGTGTGTTCAGTCTTGTGCCTCTCAGACTCTAGAGGATGGCTGTTATTGTAGTTGCACCATTCCACCCTTCTGAACAGGAGCCCTAGACCGCGGCCCAGATCTTCTGCTAACATTGCCCATTTGCCTTTTTTTTTCTTCTGTGTGTTTGCCCTGTTTCTGCCCTTTATATTTTGTAAGACTCGTGTCTGAACTGCGCGTCTGTAAGGTGGGTGCAACTACCACCTGGTCAGGGGAGGGTAGTAGTTGCACCCATTCTAGCGGCATCTTTCTGCCTCCATAGTGCCTCTAGCACAGTGGTGCTAGTCTGCTGCTTCCCACTTTTTGCCCCAACTCCTCCCTAATCCCACCTATCCACACATTTCTCTAATAGTGTGGCACTTTTAGCATGGTTGCTTTTTGGCTGCATGCATCGGCTAATGCGTGACCAAAATGCATGGTAACCCCACATTAAACCCCATGTTCCTGGCAACTGCTCATTAGTAAACATTCCTCGTTAATACTCGTATGTTACTGATAATACATTGCACTGTTTTATACTGAGAAGATTTATATAATTTTTCTGACACAGCTTTCCTCTGTACCTGAGTGTTTTGAGTAGTTTTGTTGATTGATGCTGGTGAAATGTCTTCTGGAAAATTTTTCTAAATCTTGAATTTGTGAGAATCATTCCCAAAGTGCTTATTTATCAAACTTTGAGCCCGCATTCATTGTGGTTCATATATGGGAAACCTAATAATACTGTTCTTACCCCAGGAATGGGCTCTCTGACTATGCCCACTGATATAATAACCCACATTGAACAAGGGGAAGAGCCAGGGCCAGAGGAAAGAGAAACTGGGAAAAATAGCTACTCAGGTGAGTCCAGTAATAAGAGGGACTGGTGTAAAACTGCAGAGATGAACAGTGGCATAAGCATGGCCTTTCTAGTCTGCCCTTCCATATTTAAATACAATAGTCCCCTTTTTTTCCTTTAGAGATCTTCTGTGTAGTACTGTCCTTATCTCTACTACCTCCACTGGGAGACTATTGCATGCATCTACCACTCTTTCTGTAAAGAAATATTTCTGCACATTACTCCTGAGTCTATCCCCTTTTGGCCTCAATCTATGTCCCCTTGTAGCCGAGCATGCTTTCAATCAAAAGAGGCTCTCCTCTTGTGCATTTATGCCATGGAAATATTTATCATATCTCCTCTATCCCGCCTTTTCTCCAACATATACATATTAAGATCTTTTTAAGTCAGTCCTCATATGCTTTATAACAAAGACCACCTACCATTTTAGTAGCCACCCTCTGCACCGACTCTATCCTATTTATATCCTTTTGAAGATGTGGTCTCCAGAATTCTACACAATGCTCCAAATGAGGTCACACTAGAGACTTACACAGAAGCACTATCTCCTTATTTTCTCCGGGAACAAGCAGGAAGTCGGTCCTCACATATGGGTGAAGTCGGCACCGAAGGAGCCTGCACGGAAGCATCTCCACAGCTTTCAAAGCAAGCCTTTGGGAGATGCACCACGCATGCGTGGTCCCCTTCCTGCTCAAGGGTGCCATCTTGCCTCAGTCTCCTTTTTTCCACAGAGCCCTCTGGACACCTGTCCAGTTTCCCCGGAAAAAGTGTGTTTGTTTTTCTCTCTTGTTTTATCCGGTACGTGTACCGATTCCTTTCCTGCTCCCAAGCCAACTCGCCTTGGTTTCGCTCCTCGGGCTCATTCCTTTGTTTTTTTGTTTTTTTTCTTGAGGTGTCCCTCAACCAGTGCTTTGTGCCCTTTTTTGTCTGCAGACCTCTGATCCCTGCCGAGTGGCAGGGCCCCCTTTTCCCCCGATGGCCTCCAGCGGCTTCAAGAAATATGATCGGTGCAATAAGATGATGTCTCTCACCAACCCCCATGATTGCTGCCTCCGCTGCCTTGGGCTGGACCACGATGACTCGGACTGTGAACTTTGCAGGGCCATGACCCAAAGGCCAACAAGAGCCGTCAGCTGCAGCAGGAAAAGCTTTTCCACAAATGTCACTCTGTCCTAGAGTCTCCAGCAACACCATGCTCCAGGGCCCCCTCTGGTGTCTCCAGCAACACCGTGCTCCAGGGCCCCCTGTGGTGTCTCGGTGCACCATGATGCTTGGGCTGCCTCAGAGTCACACGGCCACAGTTCCTCCAAGAGGAAATCCCCAGAGGTGGCACACAAGAAGTCGAAACCCTTGAAGACCATCTTGGAGGACGGGTCAGGAAGACAGGGAAATCCCGTTCCAGAGCCTGCAGTCCCCAGCGTGAGTCTGAGGGATTGGAACAGGAGCGGCCTCACAAGCTGCCCCGAAAGGAGTCATCGGCATCTGTCAACTGGCCTTGGACACCCAAGGCCATCCTCTACAGAGCCAATGCTGGGCCCGAATTCCTCAGTGCCCACATCGAAGGCTGCAGAGCCAGCTGACATGGAGACCAGGATGGCAGCCCTGGAGTGCAGTATCTCTGCCCTCCTGGCCCAGCAGCGGACATTCATATCTGATTCTTTCAGTTCATCCATCCCGACGATGGGATCCTCGACATAGAGGGCTTCCCTGGACTTTAAGCCAATCCTCGAGCACCACTGGACTCGAGAAAGGCATCGGCATTGGACGAGGTCCTGGTCCTCTCCAGCGGGCACATGTGGCTCGGACGGCAGGTTTCCAAAAGATTGCGGGCCTTTGGGTTTGGGCCTCGACCACAGTGACTGTGGGGCCTCGGACTTGTCCTCTGACTTCGAGTCGGCCCGGGAGACTGAAGACGAGGAATCCCCAGATATTTGGAGACACCAAGACGTGCTCTCAGACCTGTCTCCCCTGGTGTCCCGGTGCTGTTCTCCACCCAAGGACATTGCCTGCCTTGACTTTGTGCGGGACATGGCTAAGATGTTCGACTTTGAGACCGAGGCGGAGGAGGATCCTTGCACTGAGGAACTGGAGATCCTCTATTATGAGGCCCTTCCAAAAGAGGCCCTCATGTTGCCCATCCCTCCGATCCTCGTGCGCTGCCTTCTCCGTATATGGGAGACACCAGCGTCTGTGCCCATTGTAAGCAGGCATCTTGACTCCATGTGAGTCCACCGAAGCCCTGGGTTCCAGAACTCCCAACTTCCACACAATTTGATGGTGGTTGAGCTTGCCATGTGCAGACTCAAGAGTCAAAAGACCCCAATCCTAGGTGACCCCCGGCAGGGAGGCTCAGGCTCTCGATGCCCTCAGCCAAAAGGCCTTCCAGGGCTCGATGCTTGTGTGCCAATCCTATCAACTGTACATCTGCATGCACCTTAACACTAGAAGCCCCAAAGGGCATTTTACCTAGAAACCCCAAAGTGCGTCAATTGACGCATTATCACGACGACTGCGTTTTAGCATGAAATGCAGATATGAATTAATTTGAAGTTACTGCACGTATTTAACAAATAAGTATGTGATGTCATTATGTGACATCATCATGTGTTTATTGTTTTGTAATGTCGGAGTAAAACTGTAAAAAGTAATTGATTTAAAACCAGAATTTACTGTTACACAGGTATGTACAATGTCGTGACTTTCGAACACGCCCTAGAACAGGCCGACACTCCAGAACTTTTAGCATATTGCTTCCTCCCTGAAATTGTATTCTTTTTTTTTTCTACGATTCTATTTACAGAATGCCGAGACCTTGTAAGAAGACAGCAAGCAGTGCCTAGATGTGCTGGTGCAAAATCAGTTGATCTGTTGCCAGCTGCGGCTAACGCTTCGATGCAGAAAACGAGAGAACCGTGTCCGCAGCGCATGACAGCAGCACAAGCACTTGCCAAGCTGCAAGATATTTTGGAAATTGACAGTGGCTCTGATTCGACTGAATCAGATTCAAACGTTGACCTACATGTTACAGGTTGTGCAGGCATAGATGCTTATCCTGTTTGTTAAGTGACATGGACTTTGCAGTTACTTTTGAATTTGCAGTTACTTTTAAATTTAGTTAACACTGTTCTTATGTTAGTTGTTGTAAGAAAACTTGTGAAAACCACTCGATTTTCTTGGTTGCGTCAATTGACCTACTTTGGGGCTTCTAGGTATAAATTCATTTTCCCGCTAGGTGGCGCATCTGTCGTTAATTTTCAATGCACATATTTGAACATCTTGACTTCGCTAACAAAGTCATGGAACATAACTGACATGGTTCTAGCAGTGGCGCTGGTATACAACTTTGAAGATGCATTTGTGTCAGTTGATGTACTTTGGGGCTTCTAGTGTTAAAGAACTGGCGAGGGAGCTCGCTGGTTTCTTGGTAGACCTCGACAGGGAGCCCCTCTAACAGTTCAAATCTCTGGCCTCTGCGGTCAAGGAGTGCTCAACGTTTTTATCCCAAGCAGCATTCAACGGCTTTGAGTCCTCAGCTAGAGTAACCGCCATGGGCATCGGGGCCCAATGTCAGGCATGGCTGCAGTTGTCTGACCTCGAACAATGGGTTCAGGACAAACTCATCAATGTCCCCTCTATTGGAGGGAACCTCTTCGGGAAATCCATGACAGACAAAGTGGCAGAAATTGAAACCGAGTTCCTGACAAGGACTAGACTCTCCAAAAAGACCTTGGTGCAGCCCCGTAAGAAGGCCCGGGGAAGAAGCCCTTCTTCCCAAGGAAAAAGGGAGGTTTTGGCAATACTAGACAGTTCCAAACCCTTCGGCACCACAGGAAGGCCAACAGCATAAGAGGCAAGGGCATGGGCCCCACAAATCAAAGACCCCCAAGTCCTAAGCGCCAGCCCTGTCTCAGCCTGTGGTGAGTTTTTGACTCCTTGGTCAAAACCTCCTCTCTCCAAGGAGGTCCCCAACAGCCCACAGGGAGGCGTCTGGCCCTTTTTGTCCACAGGTGGTCCACCATCACCACCGATTCCTGAGTGCTGCAAGTTGTTAAAGGGGGTTATCTCGTCCACTTGCAATGGACAGCGCCCTCATACTTTCCAGGAGAGCCCCTAAGACTTCTCCTCCACCAAACTCTGCTTCTCACCGTGCTTGCAGTTCTCCTCGAGGACAAAGTGGTGGAAACAGTGCTCAAACATCTCTGGGGCAGCGGTTTCTATCCCAGATATTTTTTTGTCCCCTGGGGGGGGGGGGGGGTAGATACGCTGGAAAATGTTGATGATTTGGATTTAACGCAGTTCTTAGAAACCTCATTGGATAAGGTTTCCAAGAGAGCTACATTGTTGGTTACCTTCATCTCTGAGAGAGAAGGCAGCCATTATGAGGTTGTATTTTCCTAAGAAGGCTATCCCCTTTTGTGGGCACCATTGATGATATTTCCTGATGTTGCAAGAGTAACTCAGATACGTCAGAAGTTATTCTTGTGACATAAAGCTAGGATTCTTGCTATTGGAGCTACATTCTATCTAAAGTTCCCTTGTAAATGTCTTATTACCTATTTATAAATTTATGGAGGCAGCACAGTTGGAATATTTCTTGGTTGATAAAGTATCATTGGATAAATGATTGTGGGTTTGGTTGGGATTTTAATTGGGGTTTCAGTATTGTTTTTTCCTTATTGATGCCTCCCTTAATGTGGACTTGTGGGATTTGCTTAGGGTTTGATTTAATTTTGGATTGATTTTCTTTTTCATCTGTATCAATGGGTAATTCCTTTTCCTTATGTTACTTGTTGTAATCATATGAAACTCTAATAAAAAAACCAAAAAACCCCCAAGATGCTCTCCCTTGGAACACTGCTGCCATACTTCGAACAAGGAGAGTGTCTATGCTCCTTAGACCTCAAGGATGGTTATACACACATCTTGATCCGTCCCAGCCATCAAAAATACCTCCGGTTTTTGGTGGGAGGAAGTCACTAACATTACAGGGTGCTGCCTTCGGGCTGGCTTCATTGCCAAGGGCCTCTACCAAGTGCCTAGTGATGGTCACAGCCCACCTTTGTCTCTAAGGGGCCTTCGTCTTTCTGTACCTGGACAACTGACTCATAAGAGGAGGCAGGGCTGCAAAGTGTACCACGCCACTGGATGCACCATCCACACCCTGCAGCACCTGGGGTTCGTCATCAACTACCCCAAGTCCCATCTCCCCCCGATTCAGTACCTGGAGTTCATAGGGGCTCAATTAGACACCCTCCAGGCCAAGGGCTTCCTCCGTCAGGAGAGGTCAGAACGCCTCGGGGCTAGCCACAGAGGTACAGCACTGCCAGGCACTACCCGCCCGTATTCTCTGCTGCCTGCTGGGTCACATGGCCTCCACGGTCCATGTGACCCCACACGCCTGTCTACACATGAGGGCGGCCCAGTGGTGCCTCCACTCTCAGTGGATACAAGCCAAGGGGAGGCTTTGGGACAGAGTGAGAGTTACCAGCCAGCTGGCAGACTCCCTCGATTGGTGGCAGATTCCCCGCCACCTTCAGGCTGGGATGCCCTTCCAGGCACCCATCCCCCAGAGGGTCCTCACCATGGACGCTTCCTTGCTGAGCTGGGGAGCTCATTGCAAGGAGCTCTGCACACAAGACAGCTGATCCCAGACGGAATCCCAGCTGCAGATCAACTTTCTGGAGCTCCTGGCAAAATTCCTGGCTCTCCATGCCTTTCACCACTGGCTGCAGTGCTGAGCCAGACCAATCACCAAGTCGCAATGTTTTATTTGAACAAGCAGGGGGCATGGGTCCGTACTCCCTCTGCGAGGAGGTGGTAGCCCTCTGCTCAAATATCCTAATAGCGGTCTCCCTCCCGGGCCAGGACAATGCCCTGGCGGACAAGCTGATCAGAGTCCTCAAGCCATACAAGTGGCACCTGGATCCCAGAGTGGCCTCCTGGCTATTCTGATTCTGGGGCGTTCCCCTAGTGGACCTATTTGCCAGCCTGGACAACACTCAGTTGCCCCAGTTCTGCTCCTGCCAGCTGCACCCATCCCGGGTGGTTGCAGATGCGTTCCTCATTCCTTGGATGAAAGGCCTCCTTTATGCCTTCCTGCAGACACCACTGGTCGCCAAGACCCTCTTCAAGGTCCAGCACGACAGGGCATCACTGATACTGATAGCTCCTTGGTGGCCCAGGCAGCCCTGGTTCCTGCTGCTTCTCTACCTGTCGCGGCATCGCTGATTGCCCTGGGCCGCACCCCAGGACTACTCTCACAGTGGAAGGGCTGTCTCCTGTACCCTAACCTGGGGTCTCTGTCACTCACAGCTTGGCTGCTGAAAGGATAGTGCTAACACCTTCAGCCTCCCATGGGACATGTAGGAGGTCCTTCTGGCCTCCCACAAGGCCTTCACGAGAAGGGTGTATGACTTCAAGGGCGTCACTTCTCGGTCTGGTGCGCTGAGAGGTGGGCAAACCAGTTCTCCTACTTGGTTCAGATGCTACTCCAGTACCTACTCCACCTGTCGCAGGTGGGACTAAAGTCCAGTTCAGTCAGAGTGTACATGAGTGCTATTGCAGCACACCACCATTCTGATGAGGGTAAACCTCTCTCGGCTCATCCTCGTGTATCTTGGTTCCTGTGGGGCCTCATGCTCTCCAAACGTCACCATCTGCTTACCATCGGCGGAGTGGGATCTAAATGTGGTGCTCTCACAGCTTACTAAGTCACCTTCTTTTTCTTCATCACTTCACCTTTTTCAGCTGCTTCTTTTGAGAACCATAGCGGCCCCCTTTTATTTTATTTATTTAGACAGGTCTGTATACCACCTTATCCTACAATCAAAGTGGTTACATCACAATTAGAGGGTTACATTTAACATATGGGTACTTTACAACATTTAACATGAGGGTATTCACCAACATTTAGACAGCACAATTGGAGGGTTACATTTAGCATGAGGGTACTTAACAACATTATGGAGGGTTACATTCTTTTACATTTATTTACCTTTCTAACAAAAAAAGGTTTATTGCCCTTAAAATATCCCCTTTCAGTTTTGCCCATTGTTTTTCAACATCCCCTAACTGTTCCTGTGCCTGCGCATCTGTCCCATCTTGGCAAAGTTTAGATTTCCTAAAGTCTAAGACCATCGCTTCTGAATTCCTAGTCCTAATACTGAACCACACCACCTGGTGATCACTGGCTGCAAGAAGATCTCCCGCTATCACATCAGAAACACTTTCCCCATTGGTAAGCACCAAGTACAGTATGGCCCCTTCACGTGTGGGTCTGTTACCAGCTGCTGAAATAGTTCTCCCTGTAGAGAATTTAGGATCTCCTTACTCCTAGAGGACACTGCAACAGGGATGTGCCAATCAACATCCGGCATATTGAAGTCAATCAGTAGCACTTCTCTTTTCATGGCAATACTGCATATGTTTTCTATTAAAAAATATATAAGCACCCAGAATCAGCTCTAGTACTATGCAAATGGTTTAAACATGTACATTTGATAATTGATAAAATTACTCCCAATAAGGGACAGCATTCCCAACTAAAGTACATAAAAACAATTGCTTACAGAATCAAAATCAGTTAAAATGGTTTGCCTCCAAGTTATTGTTCTAATTTGAGTTACAGTGTAAACTACTTTGAATCCATGATAGAGCAGTACATAAGACCTTTTAAATAAATAACCTTATTGTTTTGACAGTTTTACACGTGTTGCCAAATACACTTAGTTAAGGTTAAAAAACATTAAAAATGAGAAGAGAATTTGTTAAATCTTTACAAACCATTTGTCCGTTTTGTCTTTCTGTCCATGCTGTGGGGCACACTGCGCATTCTGATCCTTCCTTGCACACCCTACACACCTCCCCTTAGCCGTCACTTACTACTCACCTTTCCACCAGTTGCACACCCCCACACCATGCCTCCAGAAGTGCACGCCTAGAGACCTGTCTGCACCTGTTGCCCATCACTGTCTCTCACCAGCCACACACACCCCCAGAGCTTGCCCCCAGATACACACACACACACCTTCCCATCTCCACACCCTTCTTCCCAGAATGCACATATATATGTCCTATACACAAAGATACATATATGCATCCTGTCCCCAGGTGCACACGTACACTTTTCTCCCCAAGACACACATATGCCTATCCTCAACTACACACTCCTTGCCCCCAGGCACACACAGATACACTGACCCGTCTTTATGGATTGGCACTATGGCACTGTGCCAGGGACCCCACGCATTTAAGTGGCCCTGTGTGCTCCAGCAGCTGCTTGTTGTAATGTTTTAGTTTTATAAGTCCTTTTTATGTTTAAGACATTTAAAGTTTATTATGTTATTTCTTTACTTATTCTAGTTTCAATTTATTTTTTTGCATTTTTATTTTACACTCGTAAAGTTTTTTAAAAGTTATTTTTAAATGTTTTGGTCCTTCGTTCAGCTGGTTCAGTGTTCCGGAACAGTAGACTGTAGACCGGGAACCAGGCTATCATAATTTACTTCCAGTTTAACTTGTAAACACTGAAAGATGCTGACACCTCACCTGACAGCGTAACATTTAATTTAAATAATATTAATAGTATTAAACTACAAAGAAGTCTGAAGACCTGATGTTATATAATATAATATATATGTTTGCTATTCTTGTAATGTAAATGTAATGTAAACACAAGGGAGGAGTGGTCTAGTGGTTAGGACAAGGTACTTCAGGCCGCAGGGCCGGGGGTTCAAGTCCCACCTGGGGACAGCAATCTCAGGCCGGAGGCACTCCTTGTGGTCTTGGGCAAGCCACTTAACCCTCCATTGCCCATGTTCCCTGTAAGTATTAACATATGTGTCTCATATCCCCTCATGTTAAATGTATCCCCCAATTGACCGCTTTGACCTGGTGAAAAGCGGGATATAAATACAGCTAAATAAATAAATAAGTTTTATCTGACACACGGTGGTCAGCATGATTTGATGCGGCAAATGCTCTGGTGAGGGACTATGATGAGATTGTCGAAGCTCTGGAGGACATTATAGATGACAAAGTGGGCGAACACAAGGCAGAGACGTGTCAAGAAGCCAGAGGATTGCACGACTGAATGCAGTGCCTTGAGACGGGTATAATGGCTGCTTTCTGGTAGAAGGTTCTCGCAAGATTCCAAGCGAACAGCGTGTCGTTGCAGTCAGCTGATCAAAACTTGAATTCTGTTGCTGTGATTTATGACTCACTGCAGATGTACATCCAAAGCTTTCGTGAAAAGTTCGACCACTTTGAAGCACACGGCAAAGACCTGTCATGCTGTGAAAACTATCAGGCTGATCTCAGCAAGAAGTAGACGAAATCGCAGATATGACAAATCCAGCGCGAACACTGAGATTCAGTTGCAACCATGTGATAAATTCCGTACTAACACATTTATCGTTATAATCGACAGCCTTGCTGCTGCACTGTCGAAGCGCAAGGAAGCATATGCTGAATTGGCCAACCGATTTGCTTTCTTGCGTAAAATTTCATCACTTTCTGATGCAGAAATTCGAGAAGGTGCAAGCAAATTAGTTAATCGTTATGCCTCCGATCTGTAGCCTGAACTGGCAGAAGAGTTAGTACAATTTAAGGCAGCTCTGCAAACAAAGTTGGGCAAGGAAGCATTGCAGGTGTCGGAGTCGCTCGACCTGGAGGAAGATGAGAATGATGATCCAGATATTTCTTCATCAACTGCGAAAGAGATTTAAAACTGCTATATGTATAAATATGTAAATATGTATATATAGATGTAAGAATGTATAATTCATCCTCTAAGACGCTAACCATGTGTGCTGTGACCTCAGTTCTATGTATATACCACCCCCCCCAAGTCCTGATTGACAATCCCCCAAAGATGAATCGAACCGCTGCTGATCGCTGGAAGTAGCGGTATATAAGTGTGTAGTAAATAAAAAATAAATAAAATAAATAAATCTGCAGCAAGATCGAAATTCAGTTGCATCGCTTCATCATTGATAATGGTCTCCGTAGCACGTTTGCGAACACAGAGATCACGCTACGCATTTTCCTCTGCCTCATGGTGGCAAACTGCTCAGGTGAGCGGTCATTCAGGAAGATGAAGCTGATTAAGAATCATCTCAGATCAACGATGTCGCACGAGTGTCTGAACATGCTTAGCTTGTTGAGTATCAAGCAGGACCTTCTGAGAGAAGTTGACTCTGAGTGCATTATCCATGACTTTGCATTAACACATGTTCGAACTTCGACATGTTGATACTTAGCTAACTGTCAGCAGTCAGCACGTGAAATGTGCATTAATGTATTGCAAAGTTAGAATGCTTGAAACTATAAATTTCCAATTTGATTGTTAAATGTTTGACAGACTGACAGCTGTTTGTGAATTCTGATGTGGACATATGATTAGTGGCTTTGTCGGTCAGTTTGTCAGTAATTGATTAAAGTTGATTTCAATGATTTGTAACGAAATGATGTCACGTGTGACTTTAGTGAGGAGTTCATGACATGGGCAGCTGGGCTCATGTGGGATCCGGCCCATCTGGGGCCCCTGCAGGCCGCCAGGTGCCAGGGGCCTCACACTGGTAAAAGACGGGCCAGCAGATACACACACCATTCCCTCATATATGGTTTATTTCCATATTGTCCTGCTAGACCAGTCCAGACAAGTTAGTTATGTTCCACTACCAGCAGATTGGTGGAGACAAAGAACCAATGAAAAGCCTAGGTTTCAGTGACATCACTCCTGTGCCTCTATTCGCCTCAGCCATTAGAGGTCTCTTCAGTATTCTTTTGTCTCATGGTGGATGGATTTTTTCCACTCTGAAGAAAAAGTGAATAATTGAGAGGAAAAGATTGATTTAAATGCTTGTAAATGATGACCCTTAGGGTGACTCTCACTTGAGCATGATTTTGAGAGGATCCACTAGACTGCAGTCTTCTCTGTAGCCATAGGAGGAGGGAAAATTGGTTCAACTCTGCACTCTTATCATAAGAGCCCGTTGAGCAGCCATAAAATTGGAAGGATTTGGAAGGACTGGAAAGGTTCAGCAGCCTCACATGACCTCCATGCACCCTCCTTCCTCTGTCCCTCCTTCTCTCTCTTGAAGATCGTGGAAGGCTCTTAGAGGAATCTGCCTGCCAGCCATCATACAACACTGTCTGAAAAGCATGAGAAATAGTTACAAGGGAGAAAAGCTGAGCCCAGCATTGAGTTTTCTGCCTGCGGCTTTTAGGAAGTGAGTACCAAGGCTTGACCACGTCATTACATCCAGGGTGCAATTTGGGGTGGATCGCTGGTGACTGTTGGCATGGTGTGGGGGTTTCACACTATTTTCTGCACACGCTACTAGTGCTTTTTACTGTTGTGCACCTGGCAGTCTCACAGTCCTAGCACGTGGTCTGCCCAAGTGGCTCCAATGAGCATTCTACACAAGCACCCATTTCATGTGTTCTGTACAAGCACTGCTAATGTGCTTCTTTTGGCCAACACGGTCTTATTGTGTGCCTTAACTCTTTATGTCTTCTTCCAGGAAATGTATGGTAAGTGAAGCATGCCTTCTGGACTCTGCTCTTCTTGCATTGCAGCTTCTAAATCCTCCATGGAGAGCCCGTTTTCCCCCCCCCCTCTCAGCAGGGGGATGCACTTGGTCCAGCCTTACCTGTGGCAGATGGCACTGTGGGTAAAGACAACCAGCCAGCAGGAGATTCTTGCACCTATGCTGTTGGCCACGCCCCATCCTGTGGGGGATCAATGGCAGCTATGTCCCCTGGTGTAGGGGGGTCATCTGTGAGAAAAGCTTCTGGAGTCTGCATTGTCCTTCCTGGATTTCTTTTCCTATTTATAACAGGCCAGGTCATTCTTGCATGGAAATTCAGACCATGCGGCCTCTGGGTCCCGTCCCGCCCCCCCTTCCCCCCCCTCCCCCCCCACAAATTCAGTCTCATGAGGGGCAGGCTGAGAGTGGAAGCCCTATTTGATTACCTGTGGCTAAGTGTTCCTGGCGAAGGATTCCCCCTAGAGATGGAGATCAGCTGGGATCTGTCTGAGATTTGGACTGTGACTGGGATTCAGATGTCTCGATCCTGGGCTGTAATGTGGACAAAGAGATACTGTCACCTTCAGAGGATTGTGAAGAGGCCATTTTGATCTGCCTGTACTGGAAGGAGGAACTGATGGCGTTGATTGCCAGAGTCATCCACCTTGAGTGTGGCAGATGCTTCAAGTACGGAACAGGAGCTGAAGGTGCATCCACTTCTGCAAGGGGTGCGAAAACCCACCAATGTCTCCCCGTTCCCTGAGGAGATCAAGGATAGGATTTGGTTGGAATGGGATTCTTCTGACTCCCTGCCTAAAGGGCCTCAGGTGTATAAGAAGATGTATGTTCTCCCAGATATATGGAGTGTGTTGTGTGGCTTGATATTCCTAAGGTGGATGTGCAGGTCATGGCGGTTACCAGACAGACCACAATCCCTGTGGAAGGCAGATCTGCCTTAAAGGATACTCTGGACCACAAGGTGGATTCATGGTTGAAGAACTAGTTTCACATGGCGGCTGCTATTCTTTAGTTGACGGTATGTGCAGGCCTGACGTCTTGAGCACTGCTCCAGTGGATTCAGTCTCTTCTGCTGGATGATACTAACCCCCTAATGTAATTGACTACAGCCTTCCTTTGGGTGCATGTATGACCTGGTACATCTAGCGGCCAGAGATAGTGCCCTGTTGATGGTGACATGGTGTTGGATTTGCCTCAGAAACTCGGCAGCAGATACATCTTCTAAAGCCCATAAGAACATAAGAAATGCCATACTGAGTCAGACCAAGATCCATCAAGCCTAGTATTCTGTTTCCAACAGTGGCCAATCCAGGTTACAAGTACCTGGCAGGTTCCCAAAAAGGCACACAGCTTCCACAAAGCTTGTACCGGGACAAGCAGTGGATTTCTTGGGTCCTCTTTAATAATGGGTTTATGGACCTTTCCTTCAGGAACTTGTCCAAACCTTTTTCAAACCCAGCTACACTGACAACTTTTACTACATCCTCCGGTAACGAATTCTAGAACGAAAGCTTGGCCTGACCGGCCTTTGAAGGGAAGCTTCTTTTCGGGCCGATTTGGAGAAGCTGGTGAAGGATCTGGGCAAAACTAAATCTTATTGCCTTCCAGAGGACAGGACCAGGGGGCCTGTGAAGCAGGCAGGAGCCCCCTTCCTGTCAGCTTCTGCCCGCTCCTTGTGGGCACGCTGGTTGGACTCCTGGGGGTCTCGGGACTCCCGTCATTATCGGCCTGGAAAGCCTTGTGGCTTGTTTTCAGTCCTTTTGTGGAGCACATGGGCCCAAGGCCCCTCCAGAGAAGGACGCTCCCAGGCTGCACAATGAAGGTTTAAGGGCCCATTTCCTGATTCCTCTGGTTGGAGGCAGGCTTTGCCTTTTCTTCAGGAATGGGCCTGGGTCACAAAGGTTTGCTGGGTGCTAGACACCATTCAGTATGGCTATTTCTTTAGAATGCAAAAGGGCTGCTGTGTGGATCACCTTGGACTCTGCGGATCACTCCTAAAGCCAGTGGTGCCTATTCCCCTGGATGATCCAGGGCACGGGCAGGTATTCCATCTATTTCATGGTGCCAAAAAAGGACAGATCATATTTTTATCATTTATTGGAATTTGATATACTGCACTTGGCTTCTCACAGATAGAGTGGTTTACAATAGATAAAAAAACAGAATAAAATGAAACTATGAAAATAAGGAGGACAATATGAGAAAGGTCAAACTCCAATTCTGTCTCATTCTGGATCCATGTCTCAAGCAGCGTGACAAGGAAAGTTCCTGGCATCTCTGGCTTTGGCCAAGGCATATTTTCCTATCCCGATCTGGGAGGATCAGCAAGGTATCTGCGTTTTCTCTGTTTGGCTCTCACTTCCGGTTTGTTGCCATCCTATTTGGACTTTCCACTGCCCCAAGGATGTTCTCAAAGGTCATGGGGGTGGTGGCTGTGGCACCACAGTGCCAAAGGATTTGTGTGCACCCATATCTGGATGACTAGCTCATTTGAGCCCATTCTCTTTCAGGGGAGTCTTGAGTAGAGACCTGAGTGGGTGTCCTCTTTGGAAAGCCTCAGCTGGGTGATCAATCGGGGAAAAAGCCAGTTAATGCCTTCCCAGTCCTTAGAGTTCCTGGGAGCACACTTCAGTACTCAAATGGGCAGAGTCTTCTTGCCTGAGGAGACAGTTAAAAGGTTGTTGGATTGCCTGGCGCTGTTCTGTTCGCAGCAGGTTCCCAAAGGCTGGGAGTATCTTCAGCTCTTCAGATTGATGGCAGCAACAATCAAGATGGCGCCATGGGCGCATGCTTATATGTGGCCTCTCCAATGATCCTTGGTGATTCGTTGGTCCCCAGGTTCTCAGGAGTTTGAGCTCAGGCTCCTGTTCCCACTCCCACTGATGGTGAAGGCCAGCATGCGGTGGTGGCATCAACCCAATCTTTTAAAGAAGGGTGTGCCACTGGACAGTTACTCATGGATCCTTCTGATGATGGATGTCAGTCTCTCGGGCTGGGGAGCCCATTGCCAAGACTGAACAACCCAGGGCTGTTGAACCGCAGGAGGTGATATGGGCCATCAGGTTGGCTCACCTGTGTTTCCGGCCTCTGGTCGAGGGCCAGGCGGTTTGAATGTTTTTGGTCAGTGCCACGGCGGTGGCTTATGTCAATTGGCAAGGCGGCATGAGCAGTGCTGAGGTAGCCCCAGAGATGGCTTTCCTGTTTGTCTGGGCGAAGAAGAACCTCCTAGCTGTCTTGGCTTAGCACATTGCTGGTGTGGGCAATGTGGAAGCGGACTTCTCTGCCAGCGCTCTCTGGATCCAGAACAGTGGGAGTTGAGTCAGGAGGTGTTTCAGTTGATTCTGTGCCACTGGGATTGCCCCACGAAGGATTTGATGGCAACCCGCTCCAATATCAAGTGTGCCACTTCTTCAGTTGCTGCATGGAGAATGGGTTCGAAGGTGTTAACATCCTGATTCAGCCTTGGCCATGACAGCGACTGCTGTATGTGTTTTTTCCTCCGCAACTCCTGGTGGGGCAGATGATTTGGCATATAGGGTGGCACCCGGGAAGGATTATTCTAGTGGTGCTGGATTGACCAAAGAGAACATGTTTCAGAGGTCAGATGCGGCTCCTGCAAGCGCCACCTCTTCATTTACCTCGATCTCAGGGCCTATTGCGTCGGTTAATTCTGCTCCTTTCTTGCTTACAGCTTGGCTCTTGAAAAGGGACAGCTAGTGCATGAGGGCTACTCTCCGGTGGTGGTTCTGCTCTGCTCAGAGCCCAGAGGAGGCCTACCAACCTGGTATACATGTGGGTCTGGTGCCTTTTGAGAGATGGTGGCTCTGTTGGCCTTTCTGCAGGACGGTCTGGAGAAGGACATTCTGTTAGCTCCCTGAAGATTCAGGTGGCAGCTTTGGCCTGTTTCAGAGATCTGGTGGCTGGTAAGTCTCTAGCCTTATGCCCAGATGTTTTACGCTTTATTCAGGGGGTTCAACATCTTCAAACCCTCCTTTGGTCTGTGGTCTGTTCCTGGAATCAGGATCTGGTGCTCAGGGCCCTGATGTCGGAGCCATTTGAGTCGTTGAAGCAGGCTACTATGAAGGAATTGATGCTCAAGATGGTCATCTTGGTTGCGATTTCTTCCACAAGGCAGATTTACAAGCTGCGGGCTGTCTTGCTGAGATCCCTAGCTATCTTTTTTCTGAGGAGACTGTTTCCATTTGGCCTGTTCTTCCTTCTTACCTAAGGTGATTTCTCCCTTTCATGTGAACCAAATGGTTGCCTGCCCTCCTTCTCTAGGAAGCAGTGTTGGGGGAAGGATAAGGATCTTTGCCTTGTGGATGTCCAGAGGGTGCTTTTATGGTACCTTGAAGTTACTAATTCTTTTCATAAGTCAGACCATCTTTTTGTGCTGTTTAGTAGCCTGCGCAAAGATAACACAATAGCTAGATCTATTTTGGGATGCTGGGCTAAGGAGACTTTTGCCTTGTCGTATCTATTGTGGAAATGGATGCCCATTCTGAGTGCAAGCATCCCCATGGGTGAAGCGGAGGTTGGTAACCCCTGCAAATGTTTGTTGGGTTGCATTGTGGGCATCACTTTCCACTTTTGTCAAGCATTGCCGCTTGGATGTCTACGCTTGGGCAGCAGAGGCCTTGGCTAGAAGGTTTTCGAGCTGCTGTCTTCTTGCCGCCCAGTGGAGGCATAGCTTTGGTACGTCCCACTTGTCTGTACTGATCTAGCAGGATGATATGGGAGGTGACATTTTGCTTACCAGATAATGTTCTTTAGTCCTGCTAGACCAGTCCAGGGCCTGCCCCTGGAACTGTGTTTACTCTGTTCTTCTGCAGCAGTCCCCTTGGGTCAATATTTCCACTAAGCTGTGCTGAGTCCTCCACTAGCATTCCTGCCAGTGGGGGGAGGTGCAAAATGATCATGCTTAGGATTGCACAATATCGACAGCACAGCTTAGCAGGAACATTGCCTTGGATCCACTATGATTTGTATTCTTGGCTCTGCGGGTTCATCTTTGACTGACAGCCTTTTGGTTATGCTTTCCTGTACATAGTTCTCTGTTAATTACTCATTGTTTCCCATGTTGAGGTTGTGTGAGGCTTGCCATGTTCTCCCAGATGCTTTGGGAAGGTTACTGAAGAGACCTTTGGTGGCAGAGGCAAATAGAGACATGAGAGTAATGTCATTGAAACCTGGACTTTTCATTTGTTCTTTGTCTCCACCAATTTGCTGGTTTTTTGGGTTTTTTTAAGTGTTGTCAGGTCAATGCTCACGCCTTGTGACCCAGCAGCCCCTGGGTTTTCTTGTCAAGATATGTCTTGAAGTAGATTAGATTGCCAGACCTTTTCTTCCAAAGCAATGGAGGGTAAAGTGACTTGCCCAAGGTCACAAGGAGTGCCAGTGGGAATCAAACTAGATCTCTTGGGTGCTAAACTGTTGCTCTAACCACTAGGCTACTCCTCCACAGACAGGTGAACAAAGCTCATTTATCTGGACTGGTCTAGCAGGATCCAAGGAAAGGACATTATCTGGTAAGTGAAATGTCACCTTTACTTGCTATAATGTTGTTGTTTATTAGACAAAGCGGTTTCCAGAATTAAGCAAAATAAGAAATGGAAAGTAACTCCAGTGCAATTGACAGGAAAGAGAAAGAAGAGGAGGGTCAAACGTAAAACAATTGCAACAGACATACATAAAAAAAAAATCAGATGAACAGAAGTCAAACATACATGGGTGTAATGTCTGTACTCACGCTACCCTGCACTCTAGGTAAGGTCAGTCTACACCCTGCTATTCAGGGCTTCATACGCACACCTGATCCCTACTCCACAGAAACATACCCTACTGTTCCCTTCACACACTTTCCTCTCAACACATACTGTTTGTCCATAGACATATTGCCATCCTCACATATCCACAAATATGCCACTCATATTCCTGCCCCAGACATACACACACTTCACCCTATGCTCCTAAATGCAGATCATCCTCTTATTCCCACAAAAATGTGCACCCTGGCTCTCCCTGCTCCCTTTGCACACACATGCCCTTTCCAGCCATACATGCAGACACTTTCCGTACTCACCACAGAGATGCTGTGTGGTTATAATAAATAAGCTGATGTACCAATCACAATTTATAATTATGTAACCTGAGAATTTAATATAAATCAGATCAACTCTTCACTGCACATCACCAGCACAGTATTAAATGCAAATATATATTCTCCAGGAACAAACAGGAAGTCAGTCCTCACATATGGGTGACGTCAGCGCCGACGGAGCCCGCACAGAAGCATTTCCCCAGCTTTCAAAGAAAGCCTTTGGGAGATGCACCATGCATGCATGGTCCACTTCCTGCCCAAAGGTGCCATCTTGCCTTGGTCTTCTTTTTTTCGCGGAGCCCATCGGACACTGTCCAGTTTCAAATGGAAAAAGTGTGATTTTTGTTAAGTTTGTCTGGCTGTATACCGGTTCCTTCCTGCCCCCGAGCCAGCTCATCTCGGCAGCGCTCCTCAGGTTCGTTCATTCATTTTTTAACCTTTTTTCATCGAGGTGTTCCTTGACCGGTGTTCCTTTTCGTCCCTCTAGTCCAGTCCCGGAACCATAGAGTTTAGAATCTCCTCCAGCAGCCTTGGAGACTGAATGACATCATCGCTTTACTAACAGTGGTATAAGTAGGCAAGGACTGCCCTCTTATCTCCAGTACTTCAGTCTCCAAGCAGCTGAGGAGATTCTGAGCCTGGGACTGGGCTCAGTACAAATAAGCAGAGCTAGGGGTTTATAGCTCCTATTGGGTTTTATTTTGGTCTTTGATTTCAATATTTTTCTCTTCAGAGTTTGAAGTTTTTTCCTTTTCCTTTGTTTTACAGGTTCAGATTTGGCTCCATCCTGCTCCCTGGGCCCCCCTCCCTCCTTCCTCCCCCCCCCCCCTCTGTGCTATTTTCCCCATCGATTAAACGAGCAAAGGGGAGAAGTAGAGGTGTTAGCCTCCCTGCTCCCGAACCCGCTAATAGGGGTGAGGAGCAGGTGGCAGGCTTGGTCACAGTGTCCCGGGTACCCGAGGATTCCGGGTGCAGAATTGGACAGTGAGCAGCGTCGGAGCCGAAGCCGCGGCAGGCTGAGCTCCGACGCCGGTGTGACTCTCTGCAGCAGGACAGGCACCGTGAGTGGTAGCACGTTTGTCTGGGCGCTTGTTTCTTTGACTTTCTTTCTTTCTTTTATTTCCTTTTTCCTCTCATTTCTTTTGTTTTGAGGGGTGAGTGCTTAGGGGGTGCTTGTCTCAGCCGCGTGTGCGCGTGTGGGAAAAGAGCTGGTGGCCATTTTAGGAGCCGCGGTTCCTTTCTGCCCTCTCCTGTGCAGGTGAATTTGGCGGCATTAGAGGCCTCGTTTTTGCACAGCCATATTCCCCCCTGTCTGGGCACCTCTGTGGGGTGGCTTGGATATTAAAAAAAAAAAAAAAAAGAAGAGGGGCTAAAGCCCAGTTTAGCGGCTATAGCAGAGTCTGCAAGGTTTCACCCGACTGGGCTACAGGTGGTCAGTTCAGGTGGTGCTACCCGCCTCTGTAGGAGGTAGAACACAGGCATGCAGCAAGTTGGGGGGTTTGCTTCTGAGGGCTCGGCTATGCCTTCTAAGCCACGGTGTTTGGTGTGTGGCTTGAGGCGCAGCACTGTGCAGGACTCGGGGGTGTGTTCTGCTTGTACGCTGGTAGCAGAGGGGATGGATAAGGGGCCGGGGCAGCCTGTGGCGGAAGCAGTGGGCTCGTTGCCTCCGGTCCTAGACCAGGCAGAGCCAGTGGCGGGGCCTTCCTCGGGAGAATGTCCCTCGGTATCGTTAGGACTGGAACAGGGGGGAGTTTCTCCAGGGATCCCACCAAATTTCTTTACGCTACTTCAACAGGCGTTTGCCTTCTCCAGCCCGCAATGCCGGTTCTGCCGCCAGGGTCCCAGGGGCAGAAGAGGTTGGGGCCCTTGGGCAGTCCAGCGGACGGCGCTCCTGCGGCTAAGAAGTGTAAGGGGGCCGGCGTTGAGGGTGCGGCCTCGCTCCTCGGCGAGGACCCCGCGGAGTTGGATGAGGAAATGGAGGTCATTTCGGATGAGGAGTTGGAAGAGGGGGAGTTGCCTAGCGCCGAGCAGCAGAATCGGGTGGTCAGGGTGTTTCGTCGCGAAGAGCTCCCGGCCCTGATCACGGAGACTCTCAATACTCTCAACATGCCAGTGGGTGAGCCAGCGACTAATGAGGTCTTGGAGGATCCGCTGTTGCAGGCAGTTCGGTCGTCCCAGAAAGCTTTTCCCCTACATCGGGTCTTTAGGAATATGATCCAGGAGGAATGGGATGTGCCGGAGGCGGCTCTCAAGGGTATCAGAGCCTTGGCTTGCCTTTATCTGCTGGCGGACCAGGATAGGGAGCTGTTTCGCTCCCCGAAGGTGGATGCGGCGGTATCGGCGGTTATGAAGAAAACTACGATTCCGGTCGAGGGGGCCGCAGCGCTGAAGGATGTGCAAGACAGGAGGCTGGATTCCTTACCGAAACAGGTGTTCGATGTTTGCGCCCTTTCCATGCAGGCCTCCATAGCGGGGGCCTGGGTGGCTCGGGGCTGTTTGCGATTGTCCCAAAGATTGCAGGGGGAACAGTTGGAGGGTCGCTTGGATGATGCGTCGCTGCTAGAGTCCGGTATGGCGTACTTAGCGGATATCCATTATGATCTCATCCGCGGTCTAGCTAAGAGTATGGCCTCAGTAGTTGTGGCTCGGCGGTACCTCTGGTTGCGTAATTGGTCGGCGGATAGTTCCTCTAAGGCTCGTCTCAGTAAGCTGCCTTTTAGGGGTTAGCTATTGTTTGGAGAGGATTTGGAGAAGTTGGTCAAGGATCTCGGGGAGTCCAAGGGCGGTCGGCTCCCGGAGGATAAGCCAAAGCAGGGTCGTGCTCCTACGGGGTTCAGAGGGACCGCTAGGGAGTTTCGTAGATTTCGATCCTCTCGGTTTGGCCCGTCTCAGTGGGGAAGATTCCCGGTTAGAGGTCAAGGGTTTCGGTGCTTCTGGGGAGCGGGAAGGGGGTTCGCTCCTTACTAGTCCTCGGGCCCTAAAAAGGCACAATGAGATGAGGCGGGCTCAGGTGGGGTGGTTCCCGTGGGAGGTTGGTTGCGGGACTTTTACCCTGCCTGGGTCCAGATTACGTCGGACCGATGGGTCCTGGAGGTCATTCGCGAAGGGTACGCGTTGGAGCTCCACCGCCCCATATTAGATTCCTTTGTCAGATCCCCTTGCGCAGCTCCGGCCAAATTGCAGGTGGTCTCGGACACTCTGCAGCGCCTGATTCAGCTCGGGGCGGTGGTGCCGGTTCCAGCGGATCAGTGCAGGTATGGTCGGTAATCTATATATTTCATCGTGCCAAAAAAGGAAGGCAGGTTTCGGCCGATCTTAGATCTGAAGCACGTGAATCGGTGTCTCCGGGTGACCCATTTTCGGATGGAAACTCTACGGTCTGTGATAGCGGCGGTCCGAGCGGGGGAATTTCTTACGTCCCTGGATCTGACGGAGGCTTATCTTCATATCCCCACACGGTAGGAACATCAAACATATCTCCGGTTTGCGGTTCCTATGGGGCACTATCAGTTTCAAGTGTTGCCCTTCGGGCTGGCTACGGCCCCTCAGACTTTCACCAAGATCATGGTGGTGGTGGCGGCAGCGCTCCGCAAGGAGGGAGTGCTGGTCTACCCATATTTGGACGATTGGTTGATTCGAGCAAAGTTGAGGGAGGAAAGTTTGGCTGCGACCGCCCGGGTGGTAGAGATGTTGCAGAGCCTGGGCTGGGTGGTCAACTTTGCAAAGAGCAGTTTGGTTCCTTTGCAGTCCCTGGTCTTTCTGGGGGCCCGCTTCGACATGAATCAGGCGGTGGTGTTCCTGCCCACCCCTCGAGCGCGGGGGCTGCGCGACCTGGTCAGGCGGTTTTTGTCGACTCCAGCGCCAACGGCGTGGCAGTATCTTCAGTTGTTGGGTACAATGGCGGTTACGATCGAGGTGGTGCCGTGGGCCCGAGCTCACATGCGGCCTTTGCAGAGTGCACTGCTTCGCCAGTGGTCGCATCAGCGGGATGCGTTGTCTTAGCACTTGGTGTGTCCTCAGGGGGTGCGTCGAGCTTCGGTGGTGGTTGCGTCAGGAGAGTTTAGGAGCAGGCATGCCTCTCGAGTCCCCCTCCTGGAGATTGCTGACTACGGATGCAAGTCTCTTGGGGTGGGGTGCACATTATGAGGACAGGTTTGACCAGGGAGGTTGGTCTCCAGAGAAGTCGGTTTGGTCCATCAACCGGTTGGAGATGAGAGTGGTCTTCTTGGCACTGCAGAAATTTCAGGACAGTTTGCGTCAGAAGGCGGTTCGGGTTCTGTCCGACAATGCAACAACGGTAGCTTACATCAATCGACAGGTTGGCACGGGCAGTGCGGCTCTAGAAGCCGAGGCGAGTCAGCTATTAGGGTGGGCCGAACGGCACCTAGGGGCTCTCTCGGCTCAGCATGTGGCCGGCGTGGACAATGTCGAAGCGGATTTCCTAAGCCGTTGCAGGGTGGACCCGGGAGAGTGGCGACTGCACCCGGACGTGTTTGCGCTGTTGATGCGGCGCTGGGGGATTCCGCTGATGGATCTCATGGCGACCTTCGAGTCGGCACAGGTGCCGCGGTTTTTCAGCAGGCGCCGAGAACGGATGTCAGAGGGGCTCGATGCGTTGGCGCAGAGGTGGCCGGATGGCGACCTTCTCTATGTGTTCCCACCTTGGGCTCTCATAGGCCGGGTGGTGCAGCGCATAGAGAAGCATCGCGGCCTGGTGGTGTTGGTGGCTCCCGATTGGCCCCGAAGGCCTTGGTATGCAGACGTAGTGTGGTTACTGGCCGACAGTCTGTTAAGGTTGCCGCAGCGGGAAGATCTCTTAAGGCAGGGGCCGTTACGCATGCCCCAGGTGAATCGGTTCTCGCTTACGGCTTGGCTCTTGCAAGGGCTAAGATGACGGCCAAGGGGTATTCGGCTACAGTTATTTCTACCTTGCTGAAAGCGCGCAGGCGCTCCACCTCGTTGGCGTACATCCGAGTTTGGCGTTTTTGTTTTTTTTTATTATTATTAAGAGGCAGCACAAAATTACAAGAAACAATAGTTTCATAAGCTATATGCAAAATACAATAACAGAGAGAAACAGTGGCAAAATTGCAAACAGCATTAAGTGAAACCATCAAAGCCCTCTTTTTTTTCTTTCTTTTTTTTTTTCCCCCCCCCCCTCTTTTCCCACTCCCCAGCTGTCATCCAAAAACGCTCCCAGGACACTCAGCCTACCCCCTATTCCCTCCAACCCCCCACCCTCCTCCTAGCCCCTCCCTATCCTCCCCCCTCCCCCCCACCAAGAACCTCCATGCCATCTAAAAGTGAAAGGAATACACTAATGGACCAGACCACACCACACGGGGCTGAGGAGGAACCCCAGGACTCCACCTCATGGGGAAGCACGAGGCCAGTGCCTTCAGGGGGATAGGTATAACACCCGAGCAATCAGGTACCATACTTTAAAACAAAAGCTTCCCACACTCGCTCAAAGTGTGGCAGCCGCAGCTTTCCAGCTGCCACCCCGCGCTCCATAGTGTACGTATCCCACATCCGTTCCAACCAGTTAGAAAAGGATGGCGCCAGAACCTTCTTCCAAGCAGTAGCCAAGGCCAGTCGAGCCGCATTCAAACCATGACAAATCAGGGCCAACTGAGGGCTTCTGGTTCCAGGAACATTCCCACCAAAAAAAAAAAAGCCCGGATCCCAAGGAATGTTTAACCCAACCAATTGTTTTAAGCAGTATTGAATCCCCCCTCCAAAAAATTTGGACACAAGGACAAAGCCACCAGACATGCGCCAAAGTGCCCTTCTGTCCACATCTCCGCCAGCATAGATCCGAAACCCCTGGATATACTCGAGCAATCCGCACAGGCGTCATATACCATCTGTAGAATAGTTTATAATTAGTTTTACGGGCATTGATCGCCACCAAACGTTTCCACAGCCTGCCCTCCACCTGTTCCCATCTCTGCTCAGAATAATGAAGACTCAAGTCGTGATTCCACTGCTCTCTATGCTTGCCTAGTCCCGGCTGCTGTGCTTGCAAATGGGCATATAAGGCAGCAATGAGACCTTTCGTGGTAGTACATTCCTCACAGAGGCGCTCAACATCGGACAGATCACGGGCAACGTGAGGCCGCACAGCCCGAGTCCGAACCCAGTGAGCCACCTGAGTATACTGGAAAACATGTCAGTCGGGAAGATCAAAATCCTCCTGAAGCATACGAAAAGAGCGCAATCTACCCTCATCAAATAATTGACCGACACGACTAAGTCCCTTATGCCCCCACATCCGAAAAACCGGGTCAGTCATCCCGGGGGGAAACGAAAGATTGTTCACAATAGGCGCCAAAGGAGTCAGGTCCGCCCCCCGTGGCCAAAAAAATTGGTCCCAGCAGTGGAGAGTATGTAGGATATAAGGGTTACATGAACGCAAGCCACCTCGTAGTTTGGGACTGAGCCATAACTGATCTCCCAGCCCCGCCCCCCCCCGAAATGTGCATTTCCATTTGTACCCAGCGTTTGACGCTATCAGTATTCATCCATTCCACCCCGGCATGGCACTGCGCCGCCGCATAGTACCAATGTAGGTTAGGTGCCCCCATACCCCCAGAGCGTGTGTGCATATAAAGAATCCGACGCGCTATGCGGGGACGACGAAACCGCCAGATAAACTTCATGAGCAGTGTTTGCCAAGCGGCCAGGATTCCCCGGGGTAGTGGTATAGGAAGTACCTGAAAGAAGTTACTTAAACCGTGGAACAACTACCATCTTAACCACCGCTATACGCACAAACCAAGACAACATCAAACTAGCCCAAGATTCCAGGTCACGCCTAACCTGCTGAATTAGCGGTCCATAATTAGCCTTATAGAGCGCGGTCCGTTCAACCGTCAGGTTCACACCTAAATAACGAAGAGCACCTGTCACCCAACGAAATGGATAAGTAGCCTTCAGTTGTAAGCAGGTCGCCTCCGGGACCCCAACATTTAGAATCTCGGATTTAGTATAATTAATTTTGAACCCGGAAACCTGTGAGAAGGCCTCAAAGGGTTGCATGGCAGCTAAAAGAGACACAGTCGGATTCACCAATGATAATATGATATCATCTGCAAAGAGTGCAATTCTGTAGTCAGTAGGGCCCACGCGAACGCCCGCAATGTCCGGATGCTCGCGAAAGCTTTGCGCCAAAGGTTCCATCACCAGTGCAAACAGCAAGGGCGACAAAGGACACCCCTGTCGAGTACCCCTTTCCAATTCAAAACTTCCCGACTGACCCCTATTAACCCGGACAGATGCCGTAGGATCTTGATAAAGGCTATGAACCCAACGCGTAAAGTTAGGGCCAAACCCCATCGTGTCTAACACACACCAAAGAAAGCCCCAGCTGACTCGATCGAAGGCCTTCCCTGCGTCAACTCCCACCAAGAGCGCCGGTTGAGAGTCCTGTCGGGCAACGTGAATAACCTGTAACATTCTCCTAATATTATCGGCCGCCTGACGGCCCGGCACAAAACCAACCTGGTCCGGATGCACCAAAACTGGGAGAATTCGATTCAATCGAGCAGCCAACACTGAAGCCAGTATTTTAACATCCGTATTTAGTAGGGAGATAGGGCGGTATGAGGCGGCCTCCTGTAGGGGCTTACCCAGCTTAGGGATCATTGCAATATGAGCTTCGCATTGGGAAGGGGGCAGCGACTCTCCCCGCAGAACCTCATTAAAGAGCACTACCAGAGTCGGAGCTAATTGAGCACTAAACTTTTTATAATACTCCACAGGAAAGCCATCACTGCCCGGCGCCCCCCCCCCCCCCCCCAGGTTTTAAACGTCGGATTGCAATCTCCACCTCCTCCACAGTAAGTTCAGCATCTAATTGGTCTCTATCCGAATCGTTCAATCGCGGCAGTGTAACAGTCTGCAGATAGTCTTGTACACGAGTCAAGTCAAAAGGCTCGGCTTTATACAACCGTTCCAAAAAAGTGGCAAATACCTCGCGTATCTCCCGAGAAACCACCTTCCTATGTCCCCGGGAATCCCGAATTTCACGAACCACCCTCGAGGTTTGCTGCTGACGTAGTTGCAGGGCAAAATACCGACCGGACTTATTCCCCCGTTCATAAAAGATTTGCTGTAATTTCCGACGCGTGTTATCCAAGTCTCTCTGCATACACGCATCCAAATTAGCCCGCGCCACCCGCCATTGGCGTAAGACCCGTTTAGAGCCTGTCCGAGCATGCTCCACTTGGAGACGTCGATTTTCCTCCACTAATTGGCAAGATTCCTGCTTCCAGGCCCTCCGAGTACGAGCTGCTTCAGCTATCAGACGACCCCGAGCTGTGGCCTTGAAAGCATCCCAAACCGTGGGCAGTGGGATCTCCCCAGAATCATTTAGTTCAAAAATATCAGTTATAAAGCGGCCATGATCGTGAACAGCACGCTGCCGCCAAAAAAATCGAGCATCTAAGCGCCATAGCCCATGCCGCTCACCGCACAAATCCGCAGGAAGAGTAATCCAACACGGGGCATGATCTGACCACGTCAGTGTCCCATGCCCAGCCTCCACCCCTCCAGCCATCAGATGCTGATCCAACAGAAAATAATCAATACGGGTATGCACCTGATGAACGGGGGAGAAATAGGTATAGCCTTTTTCCCCTTTATGTGTATCTCTCCAAACATCACGCAAGCCTAAATCAAGCATAAAGTTCCGCAGAGCCTTACTAGGCCCACTAGTCATCCTCCCAGCACTGCCCGTCGAATCCAAGTGAGGTAGCATGTGGGCATTACAATCCCCACCCAATATAATAGGGCCTTTCGCAAACTCAGCTAACAGGGTTTTCAGCTGCGCAAAAAAAGTCACTTGGCCTTCATTGGGGGCGTAAATATTAGCGAGCGTTAATAATTGGCCCTCCAATCGAACATTCATGAAGAGCCACCTCCCCAAAGTATCCCTCCTAACCTCCTCCACCCTGAGAGATAAACACTGATGGAACAGCAAGGCCACACCACGTTTCTTCCGGCCATTCGCATCCGACGCTACCCACACCTCAGAGTAAGGTTTACGTTTTAACCACCCCTGAGTGCTACTACGGAGATGGGTCTCCTGCAAAAACACAATGTCCCCTTTCAAGGATCTGAATTCCGCAAACAGCAAGGAATGCTTTCTAGGGGAATTAAGACCCTTGACATTCAGAGAAACCACTTTCAACATGGATAATCAGCTTCCTTGCCACCGCTGCCCCCTCCCCCCCGCCCCACGAAGTCACTAGCCTGAAGCACTATAAGCGTCCCCTCACTCATCATCCCCTCAGCAATGTTTGGAGGTACACCCCCTAACCACAACCACTCCCCACCCCATGAAATTATCCAAAACCCTCTCCCTGCCACCCCCCCAGCAGTACCACCTGCCTGCCAGAAAGACAGGGCACGGTAAGACACCCCTACCCCAACTCCATCCGGGCCCCCATGCACAAGAGATATTATGCTGTAATGTATTATTATATCCCCGTGTATAAATCATCAGTAAAATGTGGTTCTTACTATACCCCTCTCCACATCACAATCGCATTCCCCTCCACCCCCACATAACTGAAAACAAATTCCAAACTCCCCATAATTTCAGAAAGCATTTAGTACAATAAGAACAAGAGTGAGAGACAGCTAGGTTATACAGAACTGTTCTAGTAAGCATTAGTCCCGTACTAAAATAGTCCCAAAAGACTTCCCCAGATCAGGAAAACAAAATCACAGGATCCAGGTACTCTCAAGCAGATCTTCCCACCCAAGTCCATTTTGAGTGTTGGGGCTTAGAAGCCGAAGGCACCGGCAACGCATTGTCTTCCACAAGACCCGCCTGGCGCAACGCTCTCCGCTTCCGTATGGTCTTTTGCTGAGATCTTTTTATTTCCCAAAAGGAGGTTCATCCGGAATGGAAAGGACCAGGAGTAGCGAATCCCCTTGTTGTTCAACACCGTTATGATTGGCTTCATCTCCCTCTGGCGAGCCAGCGTAAAAGCCGAAAGATCCTGATACACTGAAACTGGTGCCTCTTGGAATTGAATCACTTTTTTCTCCTGACCCCTGCACAAAAGAAGCTCTGCATCAGCATAGCGCAGAAATCTGGCAATAACATCCCGTGGCTGATTATTAGGAGGTTTTCCTAGGGCACGATGCACCCTTTCAATCTCCATCCCAGACCCTCGGGATGCAAATTCCTCTGCTGTAAGTAGTTCACCCATCAGGGTCTTGAGCACCACCACCAGATCTTCAGCACCCCCCACAGCTTCCGGAATGCCTCGGAACCGCACATTATTACGACGGGACCTATTTTCGATGTCATCAATTTTATAAGTTAGTTCCATCGCTTGCGAGTGCTGTCTGTCTACAGCACACTGTAAGTCCACCAGGGCGCCATCATGATCTTCAATTTTTGACTCAGCCTCTTCCACTCGAGTGCCTAGGTCTTTGATATCACCTCTGAGCTCCGCAATTGTACTCATCACATCCTCGCGCATGGAACGGAATTCACTGGCTAAATCCTCAAAGCCCTTCGAAGCTCCCGCTGCAAAAGGGCATGTGATGATGACGCCACAGGTCCCTGTTCAAGCTCGCTCAAGGTGTCATCCCCGGACCCATCTGACGGCAGCTTACTGGGTGGGTTGCTCTGGGATCCACTCTTACTCGGCAGACGCTGGGAAGCCCGCATTCCTTCCCGGGCTTCAAGCCCCTTGGTTTTGGCCGCCATGGGGCACCCGGCTCCTCCACCAACAGAGCAGGCAAAGAGAGGTAAGGCGCTTTCCACTTCCAAGCCAGCCCATGTGCAGTGGAAGAGAGAGTCAGAACCCTACAGACCAGGGGTTTGTGGAAAGCTGCTACAAATCCATAAAGGGCTGTGGTTGAAAAAAAAGGAAGAGAAAAAATCCCACTCCTAAACAGCCGGTGGCGCTCCAGAATCACAGCAAACAGCAGCGTCCAGGGATCACAGAGAAGCAGTTACTACAAGTCCAGGTGCACAGAGAGTGGAAGTCAGCCAACCGGATCCAGAGACAAGGAAGCAGAGGGGAGGATTCAGCAATTAAGACAGCAATCTCTGGGAATGTATAGATCCAAGGTGCAGGAGTCTGATTCGTCGACGGGGCCACATGTGACCTATTCCCGCCGAAATCGACTGGAACGCAGGCAGGGTTGTGCGTTCCACGATCGCATGGCAATGGCCGCTGGACCTCCCAAATCAGCCACCCGCACACTGTCAACTTCACCCCAAAGGGCCAGGCACAACTCTCACCTCCTCTGACGGCACTCGTAGTTGCTAGCACAAATGAGCTCCAAAGACAGGAAAGCCGATTTCAGCAGGGACTCGATCGCTCTTGCTGCTCCGATCTTTGATAGTGAGCCGATCAGCCTCGCACCCCCAGTAGCTACTGCTCTCCCTCCGAGCAGCAATTTCCAAGCCAAGGGGCTGAGAGATCTTTTCCATTGGGATCGCAGAGAGAGAGGCTTCAATCTGCTCAGCCGCAACAGCCGGCACGAGGAAAGCGGCTCCAGCCACATAGACACGAGCAGCTTGCCCCCAAGGTACACAGAGGACCTCAGATCATTCTCCTGGGTGCCAGAATGGGTCTGCCGAGTACCACCAGCTTGGATCGGGTATGTAGGGAGAGTTTCAATGTTAAAATGCAGGTGCTAGCTATATATGGGGAAACCCCGGATCAGAGCTGATCTAAAATGCGGCCATTCCTTCACGGGCTCACTAGCACCCCCCCCAGTTTGGCGTATTTTTGAGGCCTGGTGTGCGGAGCGCGATGTTCAGCCCTTGGGGCTTCAGTGGCTCAGATCCTTTCGTTCTTGCAGGATGGCGTAGACAAAGGTTTGGCAGCTAGTTCCTTGCGGGTACAGTTAGCGGCCATTTCCTGTTACTGCGGAAAGATTCGTGGTCAGTCGTTAGGGTCTCACGGCGACATCCGGTGGTTTCTGCGGGCGGTGTTACTTATGCGTCCGCCGGTGCGTAGTGCAGTGCCGACTTGGGATCTGAATCTGGTGTTGGAGGCCTTGCTCAAAGCGCCGTTTGAGCCTTTGGACAAGGCCTCTCTGAAAGACCTAACTTTGAAGACGGTTTTTCTGGTGGCGATTTGTTCCGCGTGGCGCATTTCGGAGTTGCAAGCCTTGTCTTGTAGAGCACCTTATCTGTCCTTCTTCCATCACAAAGTTGTGCTGTGTACGGTGCCGGCTTTCTGCCTAAGGTCGTTTCGCCTTTTCATGTTAACCAGGTGGTTTCGCTTCCAGTGTTTTCTGGCCAGCAGAAAGACGAGTCGGGAAGGCGGTTGCACCTCTTAGATGTGCGTCGGGTGCTGCATAAGTACCTTCATAGGACAGAGGACTTTCGGAGGTCCGATAGGCTGTTTGTGGCTTTCGTGGGGGGGGGCGCGAAAAGGGGAAGCGGTGGCAAAAGCGTCCATTTCGCGTTGGTTGAAGACAGCTATTGCTTTGGCGTACATTTTGAAGGGGCGAGTAGTGCCGGAAGGTCTCCGTGCGCATTCGACTAGGGCACAAGCAGCGTCTTGGGCAGAGTCCAGTTTGGTTCCGGTTGGGATATTTGTAGGGCGGCGACCTGGTCGTCGTTGCACTCATTTGAAAAGCACTATAGGCTCGATGTGCAGGCAGCGGGGGATGGTCGTTTTGGCTCGGCGGTTCTTCAGGCTGGGCTCGCTGGTCCCTCCCGTTGAGGTTTACTGCTCTGTTACATCCTCTATGGTTCCGGGACTGGACTAGAGGGACGAAAAGGAAAAGTAAATTAGACTTACCTGCTAATTGTTGTTCCTTAAGGAACTCTAGGCCAGTCCCGGAGCCCTCCCTGGGGTTATCACCTCGTTAGCCTGAAGTTAGGCGATCTCTTTTTGCTGTTAAAAAAAAAAAGAATAAGAAAACAAAAGCCAAACAAATTCGGCGTAAGAATCAGAGGAAAAAGGTAGCGATGGAGAGGGTTCTCGAGGGGCGGAGAGTGGAGCCATAGTGGGAACCCTTTTGCTAAGACGGGAAATGTATCCTATTCCTAATGCTGTTTATTTGATGATTCTTTATCTACTTATTTGTTGCTCTGCTCAGTTTGCTTTGTCAATAGGTACTGGAGATACAGGGCAGATCTTGCTTACTTATACCACTGTTAGTAAAGCGATGATGTCATTCAGTCTCCAAGGCTGCTGGAGGAGATTCTAAACTCTATGGTTCCGGGACTGGACTAGAGTTCCTTAAGGAACAACAATTAGCAGGTAAGTCTAATTTACTTTTTGCAATCTTTTTCAGCCGAAGGCCCTTGTACTGGATAAAAAGTAAAGACAGAACATGTAAATTGCAAAGATGTGACATCAGGGCCAGCCCTAGAGTTGGTCCGAAGTGTTGGAACCCTAGGTGAACCTCAAGCTTTACACCCCCTCTGGCTATCAAAATTTATTATTTAGCTTTAAATGGCCTGCTTTTGCTGCCCTCCAGAGGTTGCTGCCCTAGGTGACCACCTAGTTTGTCTAGTGGTTGGGGCCAACCCTGCTTGACATGTTCCATTCAGTAAATTGAAAACAAAATTCTTTTTCCTACCTTTGTCTGGCTATTTTATTATCTAATCTTGTTGATTTCAGTATCTGGTTTCTGCATTCCTGTATCATCTCTTAACTCATTTTCTAGGGTCTCCAGTGTACCTGACACTTCTCTCCCCTCCTGTCTTCTTCACTTCCTTCCATCTCTGGCATTGATCTTTTCCTTTCAGCTTTATTCCAGTTATTTTTCTCTCCATCAACTCAGATGTTGCTCCTCCTTCCTACCTTTCAGTCCTCATTCTCCCTCTTTGTATTGCATCTACCTACCACTTTTCAACAACAAAGTTGTCCCATTTCCCAATTGTCTCTCCTTTTGCAGTCTTTAAATTCCTGGAGCCCGATATTTGAAAGGCATTTACATGGTTTACAGCCCAATAAACCATGTAAATGTCTTAAATGGGAATGTTCAACAGCACCTATATGGTTAGTGCCGTTGAACATCCCCATCTATGTTCCCTATGCACCCGATGCTATCCAGTTAGCACTGGGGCGTGTTGGGGGTGATCTGGGGCAGAGCGGAAGCGGGGAGCACCACTAAACAGGTAGCGGTGATATTGTACCGCTACAGAGTTAGTGACCCATGGCTAAAACTAGGCCAGCTTTTCACTCGGTTAGATTTAGCTGTGGATACTAACTGGGTAGTAGTGCAACATCGCCACTACCCAGTTAGGCTCTGCGGCGGGTTTCCTTGGATGCCAAAACCGGATATTCGATGCCGTTACCGCGGCATTGAATATCTGGGGTTAGGAGTGAGTGGGCAGGGCTATGCGCCATAGCGGCTCATAGCCTGCCTAGTAGAATATCGGGCCCCCCAGTCTTTAATTCTCCCCCCTCTTTTTCTCCTTTCTCATGTCCAACATCTCACTCTTTCTCTCAACCCCCCTCTCCAGTGCCTCCCTCTCTTTTTCTCACTCCATCTACTCATGTCCGGTATTCTTCTCTCCCCCTCCCCCTCCCCCTCCCCCAGCCTATCCAGCATCTCCTCCCTCTCTTTCCCTATCCCATGTCCAGAATAGCCCCCTTCTATCCCTATCCCACCCTGTTCGGCATCTCCCCCCCTCTCTTTCCCCCCCCCCCATTCCACCCATATCTATCATTTCCTTTTCTCTCTCCTCATCTCACCCATGTCCATTTTATCCCCTCTGTCTTCCTATGCCCACCTTATCCCACCCCATTTCCAGCATCTCCCTCCCTTCTTCCTGAGTCCCCCCCATGTCTAGCATCACCACTCCGTCTCTCTATGTTCATCACTTCCCTTCCTTCTCCCTGCGATCCCCTTGTGTCTAGTATCTCCCTTCTTTCTCCCTATGCTCCCCCCATGTCCAACTTCTTTTTTTTGTTCATTCTTGGTTCCCCCCCTCATGTCCAATATCTTCTTTCTTTCTCCATATGCTCCCTAAGTCTCTCTGCTGTGGCCTTGTCCTTCGTGAGTGTCCCTTTTACCTTTCAGTCATCTAGTGATCCAGCTTACTCCCTCACAGGACTCTTGCATCAAATATACCTGAAAAAAAGTTTTATTCCTCTTCGTCTCTCCGGGCCAGTCCAGGTACAGTTGGGTAGTCAATCCCTTCCAGCAGCTGAGGACTGAAAGTTCCAAGTTTTACTGACAGCTCCCATAGCTCTCCCTACTGATAGGAAGCCAGTCTTCAGTCCTCAGCAGCTGGGGAGAAATGAAGTTGGAATCATGCCAGTGGCTTCTGGGGAATTTCTTTATGGGACAAGAGGCATAACTGTTTAGTCTGACCTTGCTCACTGGCTCTAGCAGAGCACTACAGCGAGGCACTCACCTTTTTATCCCCATGAAGAGCCTCTTATGACATGTCAGTTAACTGGAGCACGGTACAGCGATTTTGAGCATTTTCCCTATATTCTGGTGCTGATCGGAAGGCAGAGCCTGCTTTTCCCTGATCAGCTGCTGTACCGGGGGGGGGTCTGGATCTGGGAGCCCCAGTATCCTCTCTCCGACGCTCTTCAGTTTTTCTCCGTGGCCCGCTAGCAACGGGTGTCTGGAGTCGGGAGCTGAGCCGCCGGCACTGTAGGTAGGAGGGGACTGGTGGCGATTCGGCCTGGATCGGGGTTGTGCGTCAGACTTCTACCGCATGCTTCCGGGTCCTGGTGCAATCTTTGTTTTTTATTTTAGTGCTTGTTGAACCTGCGGGGTTACCGGTCTCTTTCCTTCTCGCCGTCGGCTTGATTCGCGCGGTTTTGTGTTCGTCGATTTTCGGTCCTCCACTGATTCTCTTGCGAGTGGTTTCTTCATTTTTGGTGTCTTAGTGTGTTTTTTTTTTTTTTTGGATTATGGAGGGCTCAGGCTCAGGGGATCTCTCTAAGGAAAAGTCTCTGGAGCCGGGGCTTAAGGCGGGAACGTCAGCCATTTTGTCCTCAGAGACTTCTGCTCCTCCCGCGCTTTTGCAACGTGCAGGGAAAAGGAAGTCAAAGTCCTCGAAATCGCAGGTGTCTGAGGCAGCAGAGCCTTCTCCTGCTCCTGCAGTGCAAAGCTCAGTAACCTCTTTGACTTCTCTTTTTTCCCCTGAATTTATTTTAGCCTTGCACAAGGCATATACTTTAAAGCTTGCTCAGCCTTTAGAAAGCCACGCTTCTGTGGCACAGGAACCTGGGCTAGTGAAGGAATCTCTGTTCTTGGATCCTGGGGAAGGGACCTCCGCTCAGGGTCCGCGTAGGGACTTGACCTCAGATCCCTTGGATACTCAGTTCTCTTCTCCCTCCCTTCCGGAGGAAGGAGAAATTCTGTCTGAATCAGTACCTGAGTCTTGGGCGTTAGAGTTAGAGGACGGGGAGCTGGGGCCTGCGGAGGACCCGCATGTTTTCCGCATCTTTTGGAAAGAGGAGCTAGGAGCTCTCATTGGGCAGTCTCTGGCGGCCTTGAATATGGCGCTGCCTGCAGTCCCTCAGGAGCCTCTGGAGGATCCTTTGCTGCAGGGGTTCCGACCGGAGCAGCGTTGTTTCCCGGTTCACAGAGTGATTAAACAGATGATAGAGTCAGAATGGGAATGTCTGGAGGCTAGCTTGAGGGGGTGGCGCACTATTGCACGCCTATACCCGGTTCCTCAGGAGGAGAAGGAATTACTGAAAATGCCTAAGGTGGACGCGCTCGTGTCGGCGGTTACTAAGAAGACCACGATTCCTGTAGGAGGGGGTGCAGCCCTTAAGGATCTGCAGGATAGGAGGTTAGAGGCTCTTTTGAAGCAAGCGTTTGACGCTAGTGCCTTGGCGTTACAGGCTTCCGTCTGTGGGGCCTATGTGTCCAGGGCTTCTATCCGATGGATTCAGGGAGAATCAGGTTCGCTGAAGCAGGAAGATGACTCTCCAGATGGGGCCAAGCTGGAGTCAGCAGCAGCTTACCTCGCTGACTCCTTCTATGATTTGATTCGGATTTCCGCTAAGTCTATGGCGTCTGTGATTGCGGCTAGGCGGTTTCTTTGGCTTCGCAATTGGGTGGCAGATGCCTCCTCGAAATCCCGCCTCAGTAAGCTTCCTTACAAGAGCAAGCTCCTTTTTGGGGAAGCGCTGGAGAAGATTGTTAAGGATTTGGGCGACTCCAAAGGGGGTCGTCTGCCGGAGGATCGACCTCGGGGGGCCAGATCGGGTGCCGTGCTGAGAGGTCAAGGCAGAGAGATCCATCGGTTCCGGGGGTCTCGCTTTGCCCCATACCAAAGGGGTAGGTTTCCTTCCAGGAGTCACTCCTTTCGTGGGGCCCGAGGCTTTGGCAGGGGGTTCTTTAACGCCCAGCAAGCCTCAGCTAAGAAGCCGCAATGAAGCGAGGCTGGTCCAGGTGGAGTTTCCGGTAGGAGGATATCTACGGGGGTTTCTCTCTGCCTGGACCACCATCACTTCGGATCTCTGGGTTCTAGAGATCAACCGCGACGGCTATGCACTCGAGTTCGCTACTCCTCTAGCGGATGCTTTCGTCCAGTCCCCCTGTGGTTCGCCGTCCAAGAGGGAAGTTGTCTCGAGCACTCTACAGCCCTTACTACTCTTGCGGGCAGTGGTGCCGGTACCTCTCGACCAGTTCAGGTTAGGTCGATACTCGATTTATTTTGTAGTCCCCAAGAAGGAGGGCTCCTTTCGGCCTATTCTCGATCTCAAGCACGTGAACCGGTGCTTAAGAGTTCCGCATTTTCAGATGGAAACCCTACGGTCAGTGATTCGGGCAGTAAAGCCCGGAGAGTGGCTTTCGTCTATAGATCTCACAGAGGCTTATCTGCACATTCCCATCCGCTCGGAGCATCAGCGGTTTCTACGGTTTTCCGTTCCCATGGGGCATTTTCAATTTCGAGCCTTGCCTTTCGGTCTGGCCACTGCGCCTCGTACTTTCACCAAGGTGATGGTGGTGGTAGCAGCGGCCCTGCGCAAAGAGGGGATTCAGGTACATCCCTACCTGGACGATTGGCTGATTCGTGCGGCGGCGCCAGAGGAGTCGGTGGCGGCGACGGCTCGTGTGGTGCAGTTTCTGGAACACCTCGGTTGTGTCATCAACCAGGCAAAGAGTCACCTTCTGCCAGTGCAAGCATTAACTTATCTCGGGGCGTTGTTCGACACGGAGAGAGGGCAGGTGAGTCTTCCGCTGGACAGGGTGCGAAAGATTCTATTGCAAGTGGCAGCTTTCAAGCGTCTATCGCCCCGACAGCTTGGAGATATTTACAGTTGTTGGGGTCCATGGCTGCGGCGTTGGACCTGGTGCCGTGGGCGAAAGCTCACATGCGTCCTCTGCAGCAGGCGTTACTGTCCAGGTGGTCGCCGCAGCTTCATCCCATGTCTCAGAAGCTGGAGTGCCCCAAGGATGTTTGGGTCGGCCTGCGGTGGTGGCAGGTTCCGGAGCACCTTCAAGAAGGGGTACCACTAAGGGATCCGGAGTGGGTTTTAGTCACGACGGATGCCAGTCTTTACAGTTGGGGGGCTCATTATCTGGCTCAGGTGGCGCAGGGTTCCTGGATGGAAGAGGAGAGCGCTTGGTCAATCAATCGTTTGGAGCTTCGAGCGGTGCGTCTCGCTCTTCTCGCTTTTTCGAGTCTTCTCAACCGGCGGACGGTCCGAGTCTTTTCCGACAACCTAGTAACAGTGGCCTACATCAACAAACAGGGGGGCACAGCCTGTCCGCAGTTGCTGCAGGAGAGTCAGTCCTTGCTACAGTGGGCGGAACTGCACCTCGAGGCTCTCTCGGCGGCTCATGTAGCAGGGAAGGACAACATTCAGGCAGATTATCTCAGTCGCCATCGCCTGGATCCCGGCGAATGGGAACTCAACTGGCCGGTTTTTCACGAGATCACGCTGCGCTGGGGTCAGCCTGTTATGGATCTCATGGCGACTCAGTCCAATGCCAAGGCATCTCAGTTTTTCAGCAGGCGCAGGGAGCACATGTCGGAAGGTCTCGACGGTCTGGCCCAGTCCTGGCCGAGCGAACAGCTTCTGTTCAAGTACCCCAAAGTTGCGGAATCAGTGACCAGAAGGAAACGAAGGGTAGTGGTGGTTGGAGACTCTCTTCTGAGAGGTACTGAGGCGTCCATCTGCCGACCAGACTTGATGTACAGAGAGGTATGCTGTCTGCCTGGTGCCAAAATCCAAGATGTTACGGAGAGTTTGCCAAGACTCATCAAGCCCAATGACTATTACCCAATGTTGCTAATCCATGTTGGAACAAATGATACTGCCAGGTATACCTCGGAACGTATCAAAAGTGACTTAATGGCTCTGGGACAGAGGGTGAAGCAGTTAGGTGCACAGGTGGTGTTCTCTTCAATCCTCCCTGTTGAGGGTAAAGGCCAAGGCAGAGAGGCTCGCATCCTGGAGATGAATGCATGGCTGCGTGGATGGTGTGTGTCATCAAGAGCGTTTTGGTTTCCTAGACCATGGGATGCTGTTCCAAGGGTTGCAGAGCAGAGATGGCATCCATCTGTCCAAGAAAGGTCAACGCATCTTTGGTAGTAGACTGGCTAATCTACTGAAGAGGGCTTTAAACTAGATTCGTTGGGGATGGGTGAAGAAAGCCCCCAGGTAAGTGAAAGCCCCCAAGTAGGTGATACATTAAATACCTTTATGGAAATGGGTAACAGGGGTAACATATGGAAAGCAGTGTGTATTAATGCCCGTAGCATGGGAAATAAGATCCCTGAAGTTGAAGCTTTGGTGGGAGTGGCTGATTTGGATTTAGTGGCAGTTACAGAAACATGCTTCACAGAAAACCATGACTGGGATGTAACTATACCTGGTTATACTTTATTCAGAAAGGACAGGGTAGGAAGAAGGGGAGGAGGAGTGGCACTATATGTAAAAACTACTATTAAAGCTTTGGAATTACAGAGCTTAAAAGGGAGAGAGGAGGCATTGTGGGTTAAACTAGAAAGAGGGAAAGGGAAATCTATTTGCATTGGTGTGATATACAGACCTCCCTCACAAGAGGAAGAGGTGGACAGAGTTAATTGAAGACATACGCAGCATTGCTAGGAAAGGGGAAGTGCTACTGCTAGGAGATTTCAATATGCCAGATGTTGATTGGCACATTCCTGCTGCAGTATCATCTAGAAGTAAGGAGATCCTGGATTCTCTACAGGGAGAACTATTCAGGCAATTGGTAACAGACCCCACACGTGAAGGGGCCATACTGGACTTGGTGCTTACCAATGGTGAAAGTGTTTCTGATGTTGTAGTGGGAGATCATTTTGCATCCAGTGATCACCAGATGGTGTGGTTCAGTATTAGGACTAGGGCTGTTAGAATCCATTCCAAGGTGAGGATCTTAGACTTTAGGAAGACTAACTTTGCGAAGATGGGCCAATACCTCAGGGAGTCGTTAGTGGGATGGGAACAGCTGGGGGATGTAGAAAAACAGTGGGCAAAACTGAAAGGGGGTATTTTAAAGGCAACCAACCTTTTTGTTAAAATGGTAAATAAAGGCAAAAGGAACAGGAGACCACTATGGTTTTCGAAGGAAGTAGCTGAAAAAGTGAAGAAAAAGAGGGAGGCCTTCATGAAATACAAGAGATCACAGAGAGAGGAAGACAGGCATCTGTATTTGGAAAAACTTAGAGAAGCTAGCAAAGTAGTCAAGAAGGCAAAGATTCAAAAGGAGGAGGAAATAGCCAATGCAATAAAATGGGGGATAAGACATTTTTCAGATATATTAGTGAGAAGAGGAAGGGCAAAAGTGGTATTGTCAGACTCAAGGGTGCAGGGGGGGAATATGTAGAAGCTGATAAGGATAAAGCGGAATTGCTTAACAAATATTTTTGTTCTGTGTTCACAGATGAAGAACCAGGAGCAGGACCTCAGAAAACACCCACAAATAAGAACAGAAGTGAGGGACATCTTGAACAATTTTCAGAAGACTGTGTTTGTGAGAAACTAGCTCAACTTAAAGTAGACAAAGCGATGGGACCGGATGGGTTACACCCTAGAATACTGAGGGAACTTGGGGATGTTCTAGCAACTCCACTGACTGACCTTTTCAATGCCTCATTGGAGTCGGGAGTGGTGCCAAAGGACTGGAGAGAGGCTCATGTGGTGCCTTTACACAAAAGCGGAAGTAAGGATGTGGTTGAAAACTACAGGCCGGTTAGTTTAACTTCGGTGGTGAGTAAATTATTGGAAACGCTGCTGAAAGAGAAAATAGTGAGGTTTCTGGAGTCCAGCGGATTACAGGATCCGAGGCAGCATGGATTCACCAGAGGCAGGTCTTGTCAGACGAATCTGATTGATTTCTTTGACTGGGTGACCAGGGAGTTGGACCGAGGGAGAGCTCTAGATGTGGTGTATTTAGATTTCAGTAAAGCCTTTGACACTGTTCCTCACAGGCGACTTATAAACAAACTGAGCACCCTAGGGATGGACCCTAAAGTTACTGCTTGGGTTAGAAATTGGTTGGGTGGGAGGCGACAAAGAGTACAAGTAAATGGAGCTCACTCTGAGGAGAAGGATGTTACCAGTGGTGTGCCCCAGGGATCTGTCCTTGGTCCGATTCTTTTTAACATCTTTGTTAGTGATATAGCGGAAGGGCTGTCGGGTAAGGTTTGCCTCTTTGCGGATGATACCAAAATCTGCAATAGAGTAGACACCCAGGAAGGTGTAGATAACATGAGGAGGGATCTAGCTAAGCTTGAAGAATGGTCTAGAATTTGGCAGCTGGGATTTAATGTTAAAAAATGTAAGGTCATGCATTTGGGCTGCAGCAATCCAAGGGAGCAATACAGTATAGGAGGTGAAGTACTTTTGTCCACTAAAGAAGAGCGGGACCTAGGCGTGGTTGTGTCTGATGATCTTAAAGTAGCTAAACAGGTAGAAAAGGCAACGGCAAAAGCTAGAAGGATGCTTGGGTGCATACGGAGAGGAATGGCTAGCAGAAAAAAGGAGGTGATAATGCCTCTGTATAAGTCTTTGGTGCGACCTCATTTGGAATATGGTGCGCAATTCTGGAGACCGCACCTTCAAAAGGATGTGAACAGGATGGAGTCAGTGCAGAGGGTTGCTATTAAAATGATTAATGGGCTTCATTATAAAGCATATGAGGACAGACTTAAGGATCTTAATATGTACACCTTAGAGGAAAGGCGGGATAGAGGTGATATGATTGAGATGTTTAAATACCTCCGTGGCATAAATGTTCAGGGAGAGAGCCTCTTTCAATTGAAAGCAAGTTTTGCTACGAGGGGACATGGGATGAGGGTGAAGGGAGATAGATTCAGGAGTGATATGCGGAAATATTTCTTTACGGAAAGAGTAGTGGATCCGTGGAATAGTCTCCCAGTGGAGGTGGTAGAGATGAGGACAGTAACTGAATTCAAAAAAGCATGGGACCAACACAGAGGATCTCTAAAGGTAAAAAGTGGACTGTTGTAGTTGTTGTTATGGAAGGACAGTCTAGATAGAAACCTGATGACAGAAAAAGACCACATGGCCTATGTTTCTGTGTTTCTATGTTTCTATGTATGTGTTTCCTCCGTGGCCCTTGATAGGGAGAGTCATTCGCAGGATTTCCAGGTACAGCGGCCAGGTAATTCTCATTGCGCCGGATTGGCCCAGGCGTCCCTGGTATGCCGATCTCGTAAGGCTGCTTGTGCAGCCTCCGTGGCGGTTACCCGAGCGGATGAATCTTTTGAGTCAAGGGCCGGTGTTGATGCCTCGGGTGGATCGATTCTTGCTTACGGCTTGGCTCTTGAGCGGCACAGATTGCGTCGGCGAGGTTATTCGGGAGCCGTGATCGACACGATGCTACAATCTAGGAGACGGTCGACCTCTTTAGCATATATTCGCGTTTGGCGCATTTTTGAGGCATGGGCGAGCGACAAAGGTGTTAGGCCGGAGACCGCCGATTTACCGCACGTCCTGGCGTTTCTTCAGAACGGACTTGAGAAAGGTCTAGCCCTTAATACCCTCAAGGTACATCTAGCGGCGCTAGCGTGTTTTAGAGGGAGGGTACACGGGTGTTCTCTCTCAGCTCATCCGGATGTGCGCAGATTCCTTAAAGCAGTCCAGCAGATCCGTCCACCCCTTCGTCGCGTGGTGCCGCCGTGGGATTTGAATTTGGTGCTGGATGCCCTGATGGAACCGCCTTTTGCTTCCGGGGCTTCCGTTGGATTGCGCGAGTTGTCTTGGAAAACAGCTTTTTTGGTAGCCTTGTGTTCGGCTAGGAGAGTGTCGGTTTTGCAGGCTCTCTCTTGTAGGGAGCCATATCTGCGTTTTACTGAGGAGAAGGTGGTTTTACGGCCCGTGCCTTCGTTCTTGCCGAAGGTGGTTTCGGGGTTTCACATGAATCAGTCCATTTCGCTTCCCACCTTTCGATCGTGGGGGGCCCTGCGTTGGACCCGGCGCTCCATAAGTTGGATATGGGTCGGGTGTTGCGGACGTATTTGCGGAAGACAAAGCCGTTTCGGAAGTCAGATCGTTTGTTTGTTCTGTTTGGAGGGCCGCGTAAGGGGAAAGCGGCTTCCAAAGCTTCTATAGCTCGTTGGGTGAAGCAGGCGATTGCGGGAGCTTATCAGGCAAAGGGCAAATCGCCTCCTCTGGAGCTCCGAGCTCATTCCACGCGGGCTCAAGCGACGTCTTGGGCTGAGTGGGCCTTGACTCCGCCAGCGGATATATGTCGGGCGGCGTCCTGGTCTACTTTACATACTTTCGCGAAACATTACAGGTTGGATGTGATGGCCCGTGGAGATACCAGGTTTGGGGCTTCGGCCATTGTAGCAGGGCTCAGAGGTTCCCGCCCGGTTTAGGTACTGCTTTGGTACTGCCCAACTGTACCTGGACTGGCCCGGAGAGACGAAGAGGAAGGAGAAATTAGACCTTACCTGCTAATTGTCTTTCCTTGAGTACTCTCCGGGCCAGTCCAGGTCCCGCCCGTTGGTTCTGCGAGCAGTGGAGCTTTTTGATAGTTCAGTGGTTCGGCAGTGTGTTTTTTCGGTGGCTTCCTGATTGCGCGGGCTCCGTATGCTAGTCGGATTGTTCTGGAAGAGGATATTGGGGGTCCTTCGGTTAGGTGGGGGACTCCGGATAGTTAAAAATGAAAAAAAAAAAAAAAAGAAAGAATCCACTGGTCACAAGAGAAATAAGTGCCCAGTGTCACGATTGCCTCCTTCGGAACCAGTGAGCTTGGGTTTTTTGTTTCTGTGATAAGTTACCGTTCTTTTTGGGTTTAGTTCGCTAGTACCTCTAGTAGCGTTGCTGCTTTGACAATAGGTGACTGGCTTCCTATCAGTAGGGGGAGCTATGGGAGCTGTCAGTAAAACTTGGAACTTTCAGTCCTCAGCTGCTGGAAGGGATTGACTACCCAACTGTACCTGGACTAGCCCGGAGAGTACTCAAGGAAAGACAATTAGCAGGTAAGGTCTAATTTCTCCTTATGCATTATTATCTCTGTCAAGCTTCCCTGTAATAATTTTCTTTGGTCCTCGTTATTATCCTCTGCCTTTATTCTTTATTTGTAATATTCCCTCTTGTGCTGGGTTATTACTTCTCTTTTGTGCCCTATGCTTATGACTTTAATGTGGCTCTTTTACTGCACCCCATGAGGTAATTTTCAATCTATCCATATTGGGACAAAGGCCGTGGGGACTTTTTGCCTCCAAAATTTGTGTGAATTTTCAAAGTTAAGTCCAGATACTTTTTAAATGAAAAATCATATGTGAAGATTTGAAACCTAATCAAGTATCCAATAGTGTCTCCTCTCACTGCTTACATAAAATGCTATTTACCTGACTAGATTACTGAATTCTCCACAGGTTCAGGATTCTTGTACATTTTTTTCTTTCCATGCAAGTAGACATGATGCAGTGTTGCTGAGTAATCTTCGGACAGGTTGCGTATAAACATTTCACACTGTGCCTTCTTTGGGAGATCAGTAGAAACATAAGAAAAAACAAATGTTATTGTATTACTGAACTTATTAGTTAAACTGTCTTTCTATAAATAACGCCTTAATGTTGGTTTGTTTTTAAATCTAGAACTCATTGATCCTAGAAATAATAATTTGGAGACACATCACTGGGAGCTCGGTGAGAACCATGAATGGGACAGGACATTATCAGAAAGAGACAAAATGAATACTTCTCAATGTATCTCAGAAGAGAAGCAAAAATATTCAACAGAAGACTCAGGTCTGAGGGAGCAGAGTTCCAGTAATGTCACGCATACAGGGGAAGAGCAGAGGAACCACATAAAAGAACAAAGATGTGAATGTGATATGTGTGAGATATTCCTCAGAGATTCTGTAATAGTGAAATCGCCACAGGGATCAGACTTTGAAGGGAAACTCTCTGTGTGTACAGATTGTGGAAAATCTTTCAGCCAGAAGCGAGAACTACAAGGAGAAGAGAAACATTTTACATGTTCTGAGTGTGTGAAGATTTTCAGCGGTAAGCAAGAACTAATGCCACAGCAGAAAATTAATAAACAAACGAGAATGTGTACAATCACAGAATATGGAAAAAGCTTTATTAATAAAGCAAATCTCACCAAATACCAGAAAATCCACACCGATCAGAAAAAATTCTCATGTCCTGCTTCTGACAAAAGCTTCATCCAGGCTGAAAAATCCACCAGAAATGCAAAATTCTTCCTGATAAAGAGACCATTTCCTAGTACAGAATGTAAGGCAAGCTTCTGTCACAAGAATGTGTTTATTAAACCCCCAAAAACTCAAACTGATGAGAGATTAACCCTTTTGAAGACATTACCGTGTGAAAGATCTTTCACTTTTACTAAATCTGAAAAGCACTTTAGTAGGAAGGAAGACCTTGCAAAACACCAGACAATCCAGAAAGGAGAGAGGCGATTTACATGTACTAAGTGTGATAAAAGCTTCAGACAAAAAACAAACCTCACAGCTCATCAGAGAATCCACACGGGAATGAAACCTTTTACGTGCACCGAGTGTGGTAAAAGCTTCAGGTGGAGTGGAGACTTCTCAAACCACCAGAGAATTCACACAGGAGTAGAACCATTTACGTGCTCTGAGTGCGGTAAAAGCTTCTTTTGGAAGACCTCACTCACAAGACACCAGAAAATCCACACACAGTGCAAGCCATTTACATGTACTGAATGTGGCAAAAGCTTCACTCGAAAGGATGGGTTCACACTTCACCAAAGAATGCACACTAGAATGAAACAAAGCCATCTGGAGATGTTGCCATTAGTGAAACCATTTACATGTACTGAATGCGGTAAAAGCTTCAGGCACAAACCATACCTCGCAGCTCACAAGAAAATTCACACCGGAGTGAAACAACATACATGTACTGAGTGTGGTAAAAACTTTAATAGAAAGGGAAACCTTGCTATCCACCAGAGAAGCCACACAGGAGTGAGACCATTTACATGTAGTGACTGTGATAAAAGCTTCAGTCACAAGGTAAGCCTCACAATCCACCAAAGAATACACACTGGAGTCAAACTATTTATATGTACCAATTGTGGTAAAAGCTTCAGTCGAAAGGACAGTTTCACAATCCACCAGAGAATTCACACAGGAGAGAAACCATTCACATGCACTGGGTGTGGTGAAAGCTTTAGTCAGAAAAAACTCCTCACAAGACACCAGAGATTCCCCGAGGCAGCCTGGAGAGCACCAGCAATATGCTCCACTAAAGCCTGCTCCATTACTGAAATGGCAGCCCAATGGGAATCCAAGGTCACCAGCTCTTGTCTAGAGAACATAGTTCTTTTATATGGTGGAAGTACACCAAGGCCAGCCCCAGAGCCACTATCATCACTAACCGGGACCTCCTGTCCATGTACACCTACTCCAGATGAACTTGTTGGTGTGCTTACAAAACTACAGGCATCTACGGTAGCTTCTTCTCTTCTCCTGGGGACTGGAGATGATAATAATGTGATGATCCCATCTGCTGAACCTCCCTTGTCAGCTGAAAAGACAAATGCATGATTAGTGCTTGATATCTGACGCAGTTATACAGATCTTTAGCAGACTCCTGGCTTTGGCAGGACAGCTCATTCCTCTAGACTCTGCCCTTTCTGCGGACAGCCATTCCTGTGCTGAGTCCTTTTCCGGGAAGTGCGCCATGATACCAGCAAAACAGTCTGTAGTGGAATAAATAAGGAGTTGCCCCTGTGTAGTAACAGGGGGAAGACACACTTGACATGACCTTTTTCTGCCCTATAACATAACTAGACCAGGCCCATCCAGACCTGATGCTCAGCACTACTGTGACTACTCAGGCAGCCATCTTGAGGTCCTTCTCACAAACTCTATATTTAAATCAACAGGGTATATGGGGAGAGCCCACCAAAAGGTGGGAGAGAGAGTAAACCTGTACTAAATGTGGTAAAAGCTTCAGTTGCAAAGTAAGCTTCCCAATCCACCAGGTAATCCACAAAGAAGTACAATCGCTGCGTTCCTATACAACTTTGGAACTGTGGACGAGCGCCAAAGAGATCTTGAAAAATTAGATGTAAGAACAAAAAAACCTCTTCCATGCTCACCAGGTAATTTTATAAGAACCAGGATAAGCCATGACTGTAAATTACAAGATTTGAAGATGATATAGATTTTATAGCAATAGATTACACACATACAACTATTATCATAGGTCTAGAGGTGTAATTAACCATATCAACAGACCCAAGCACTTAAAAAATGCTGACATAGAAAAGCAAAGTTCATGAGTTAAACATGGACAAGTGTTCTGATGAGCAGAAGAAATGAGTGAGAGTCCAAAATCACACAGAGGAAAGAAGCAATAGAATTTGTAAAACAAAAGAAAAAGCTCTAAAAGAATAAAATTGACAACAAGTAGAGGTGTTGCTGATAGATGAGAACCTCAGTGGATTAAGTATGCCAAAAATAATGAGAAAGATCCAAAACCTTAAGCTGAATAACAGAAGATTTAAAATGAGTATCTTCCAGTAATAAATTAAAAGTAACAGCAGAAGCACCAAAAATGCAGTGAGGTTATCAAATTTGCAGAAAACACAAAACTGTTTAAAATTGTTAAAACCCAAGAGGACTGTGGAAAACTGCAGGAGGATCTGGATAAATTGGAAGACTGGGCATCCAAATGGCAGATGAAATTTAATGTGGACAAGTGCAAAGTTATGCACCTAGGAAAGAACAACCCACACTATGGTTACACGATGCAAGGTTCCACATTGGGAACCACCACCCAGGAAAAAGATTTAGGAGTCATCGTGGATAACATGTTAAAACCCTCCGCCCAGTGTGCAGCGGCGGCCAAGAAAGCAAATAGAATGCTAGGTATCATCAAGAAAGGAATGGAAAATAAAACAAAGGATATTATAATGCCTCTGTATCGTTCCATGGTACGACTGCACCTTGAATATTGTGTGCAATTCCGGTCGCCATATCTTAAAACGGATATAGCGTTATTAGAAAAGGTACAGAGAAGAGCCACCAAAATGGTAAAGGGGATGGAAGGCTTCTCCTATGAAGAGAGGCTACAAAGGTTAGGGTTCTTCAACCTGGAAAAGAGACGGCTGAGGGGAGATATGATAGAGGTCTATAAATTAATGAATGGAGTGGAGTGGGTAAACGTAGATCGATTGTTTACGCTATCAGAATATAGAAAGACTAGGGGACATGTAATGAAGCTACAGGGTAAACTATTTAAGACAAATAAGAGAAAATATTTTTTCACTCAATGTGTAATCAAACTCTGGAATTTGTTACCGGAGGATGTAGTAAGAGCTGTTAGTGTAGCTGGGTTTAAAAAAGGTTTGGACAAGTTCCTGGAGGAAAGGTCCATAAACCATTATTAAAAAGGGACCCAGGATATCAATGCTTGACCCAATACAAGCATTGTGGAACCTGTGTCTTTTGGGGATATTGCTAGGTACGTATGACCTAGATTGGCCACTGTTGGAAACAGGATACTGGGCTTGATGGACCTTGGTCTGACCCAGTATGGCATTTATCTTATGTTCTTAGACACAGGTAGGCTGTTCCAGGTATAAGGAGCAGCAAGGTGAAAGGAGCGAAGATGGGAGTTAGCGTTGCGAGTGAAGGGCCTAGAAAGAAGTGATTTGTTAGCGGAGCGAAGTTCACGATGGGGGATGTAGGGAGACATAAGAGATGAGAGGTATTGAGGGGCCGCAGAGTGAATGCATTTATAGGTCAGTAGGAAAAGTTTGAATTTGATGCGGAATTGGATAGGGAGCCAGTGAAGGGACTTGAGAAGAGGAGTAATGTGGGTGTGGCGAGACTGGCGGAAGATAAGTCGAGCAGCATAGTTTTGTATAGATTGAAGGGGTAAGAGATGGCTCGTGGGGAGGCCAGCAAGGAGTAGGTTGCAGTAGTCGAGGCGAGAGGAGATTAAGGAGTGGATAAGCGTTTTCGTAGTGTGTTCAGAAAGGAAGGGGCAGATTTTGCTAATGTTGTAGAGAAAGAAGTGGCAGGTCTTAGCAATGAGCTGGATATGTGTGGAGGAGAGAGAGGTGTCGAAGATAACTCCTAGATTGCGGGCCGAGGGAACAGGAAGGATCGTAGTTCCATCCACGGAGACTGAGAATGGGGGAAGAGGAGGGGAGGAGTTAGGGGAAAGACAAGGAGTTCAGTCTTGGCCATGTTCAATTTCAAACGGCGGTGAGACATCCAGGCAGCGATGTCAGAAAGGCAGGCAGAGATCTTGGTCTGGATTGCTGGAGAGCTATTAGGTGTAGAGAGGTAGATTTGGGAGTCATCGGCATAGAGATGGTACTGAAAGCCATGGGAGGAAATAAGTGCACCAAGGGATTGGGTATAGAGACAGAAAAGGAGGGGGCCTAAGACGAATCCCTGGGGTACGCCAACATGGAGCGGGGTGGGAGAGGAGGAGGAGTCACCAGAGCATACACTAAAGGAGCGATGGGAGAGGTAGGAGGAGAACCAGGATAGTACGGAGCCCTTGAAACCAAGCGAGGAGAGGGTGGTGAGGAGAAGATTGTGGTCAACAGTGTCAAAGGCAGCAGAGAGGTCGAGAAGGATGAGGACAGAGTAGAGGCCCTTAGATTTAGCCAGGAACAAGTCATTGGAGACTTTGTAAGAGCCATTTCAGTGGAGTGTAGGGGACGGAAGCCGGATTGTAGGGGGTCAAGGAGGGCCTGGGAGGTGAGGAAGTCGAGGCAGCGGCGGTGGACTGCTCGTTCTAGTAGTTTAGATATGAAGGGAAGGCGGGAGATGGGTCGATAGTTAGAAGGGCAGGTGGAATCGACTGAGGGTTTCTTGAGGAGAGGTGTGTCAACAGCATGTTTGACGTCTGCGGGGACAGTTGCAGTGGAGAGTGAAAGGTTGCGAATATGAGAGATGGAGGTGACAACAGTAGGGGAGAAGGGGTGTAGGAGATGGGTGGGGATAGGGTCAGAGGAACAGGTGGTGGGTTTGGAGGAGGAAAGAAGGAGTGTGGTTTCCTCTTTGGAGATTGTAGGGAAGGAGGAGAGGGTAGTAGAGGAAGTATAGATAGGGGGAGAGTTGGGGGGAGGTAGATGAGGAAGAGGGGAATTGGAGAGTAGTCTTGTGGATTTTGTCATGGAAGTAGTCGGCAAGGGTTTGGGCAGAGAGGGAGGGCGGGGCCCCCTTGAGGAGAGAATTGAGGGTATTAAAGAGGTGGCGAGGATCAGAAGCAAGGGAGTTAGATGGATGTAGTATTCTTGTTTGGCAAGTGCTATGGCGGACTGGAAGGAGCCAAGCATGAATTTGAAGTGTAGAAGGTCTTCCGGGGAGCGGGATTTGGTCCAGGCACGTTCAGCAGAATGGGTAAAGATGCGTAAATAGCGGGTTGTGGAAGAAAGCCAGGGCTGGGGAGCAGAACATCGGACGGGATGTGGGGTGGGTGGGGCAAGAGTGTTGAGAGCCGAGGATAGTGCAGTATTATAAGAGGATGCCTCGTCGACGGATGTGGAGGACATAATGGAGGAAAGAGATGGAGAAATGGTGGAGGAGAGAGTCAGGGGCTCAATATTATGAAGGTTTCTAAATAGGTCAGAGGAGACAGGACGAGGTTGAGACGGCAGAAGCTGAAGATTAAAAGTTAAAAGGTGATGGTCAGATGAGGGAAGGATTGAGTTGCAGAAGTTTGAGGGAGAGGAATTAGAGAAGAGTATCAGGTCAAGGCAGTGGCCATGCAGGTGGGTGGGGGCAGTGGAGCAAAGTTGGAGGTCGAACGAGGAGGTGAGGGCGAGGAACTTTAAAGCATGGGGATCAGAGGGGTTATCAACGTGAATGCTAAAGTCACCAAGAATAATAGTGGGGGAAGAGGGATCCAGAAAGACGGAAAGCCAGGAGTCGAAGTCGGTAAGGAAGGTCGATGTGGATTTGTCGGGTGGGCGATAGATAACAGCTACTCGGAGGGGAAGTGGTGTGAAGAGGCTAATCGAGTGGACTTCAAAAGAGAGGGAGGAGTGTGATTGGGACGGCAGGAGGGGTTGGAATTGTCAAGAGGGAGAAAATAGGAGCCCAACTCCACCACCGCGGCCAGTGGATCGAGGTGTATGGGAGAACTGGTATCCCCCGTGGCAGGGAGCAACAGTGGATGCGGTATCATCTGGGAGGAGCCAGGTTTCAGTTAGGGCCAGAAGGTGTAGCTCATTAGAGATAAAGAGATCATGAGTAAAAGCAAGTTTGTTAGAGACTGAGCATGCGTTCCATAGGGCACATGAGAATGGGAAAGTGGAGGGAGAAAGGAGAGGGATGTGGATAAGGTTGGACAAGTTATGTGAGGATTTCTTTTCAGAGTGAGACCGCAGTCTAGGGGGGCTGTTATGTGAGGATCTATTTCCAGAGTAGCACAGGGATCTAGAGGGGTCAGGGTACGGGTAGGTGTCTCTGGATGAGTGTGCCCTCCATTAGGGACATGAGGGAGGGGAAGTGGAAGGGGAATGGAGGGGAATATTGATGATATTAGATGGGTTACGTGAGGATCTCTTTTTAGAGTAAGAACTCTAAAGGGGATAGGGTTGGGGTTGATATCTCTGGATGAGTGATTGGGGCATGAGTGAAGGCGGGTAGAAGGGGAAAGGAGAGGGATATGGATGAGAGTAGATAAGGTATGTAAGGAACTCTTCTTAGAATGAGAGAGAAAACGGGGGGGGGGGGGGCAGGGCTGGGATTGATATTCCCTGATGAGAGGAGGAAAAGGAGTAGCAGAGAGCGGGGTAAAGCAGAGGCAGTACTGCGAAAGCGAGGGTGGGGTTGCCTTAAAGAGAGGGGGGCTGGTTGAATGAGGGGGAGGGTGTAATGAAGCTCAAGAGCAGATGCTAGGTTAGAAGGTTAGAAGACAGAATGGAGGGAGAAGTGAGGAAGGTAGGGGGGAGAGGAATGAAGGCACTGGTAGGAGGGGAGGCAGTTGGGGAGTATGAGGAAGAGAAGGACAATGTGATGTGGTGCCATGGAAGAGGAGCTGTGCAGCGTATGTTATCTTACAAGCAATGGGGTGGGTAGGAATTCTACACACTATGCAGTATAAGTTGAGTTACAAGTGAGAACTACACGCTATGCATCATAGGTTAAAACAAGCAATGGGTAGCAGGGAGACTATAGCCTGTGCAGCAAAATTCAATGTAGCAATGGGTAGCAAAGTTCAATGCAGGCAGTGGGTAGTAAGTTCGATGCAAGCAGTGGGTAGCAAGTTCAATGCAAGCAGTGGGTAGCAAGTTCAATGCAATGTAATGGGGTAGCGATAGTGAGGGAGCGATGGTAGCAATAGAGTCATTAGGCTGTGGGTAGCAGTGGTGGGTGCTTACTTATGGGAGCTGGTTGGGGTCAGGAGGTGAGATGTGGAGGAGCATGTGGCCCTTCCTGTTCTATCCTTACTGCTTCCCGGTGATTTTCTGGTGTTGGTTGTGACGGCTCACGCCAGGGTGCCTTTGGTCCCCGCCTAAGGGCCACGCCAAAGGGCCCTCTGGCGAGGCCCGCTAGGTGCGGGCATGCCCGATCGCGCCCTCAGCTTTAAAGGGCCGATTGCGCGAACGTGCTCCCGGCATGCAGCCGTGCGCCCAATGGTGCCCTCAGCTTTAAAGGGCCAATTGCCCGAACGTGCAGCCGTGCTCCCGATGGCGCCCTCAGCTTTAAAGGGCTGTCCCCTAGTCTTTCTACTTTTTATGGTGTAAACAACCAATCTACGTTTACCCATTCCATTCCTTTTATTAATTTATAGACCTCTATAGTATCTCCCCTCAGCCTTCTCTTTTCCATGTTGAAAAGCCCTAACCTTTTAAGCCTTTCCTCATAGGGATATCCTTCCCTTTACCATTTTGCTGTCTCTTCTCTGTACCTTTTCTAATTCCGCTATATCCTTTTTGAGATATGATGACCAGAATAACACACAATATTCAAGGTGTGGTCACACCATGGAATGATACAGAGGCATTATAATATCCTTGGTTTTATTCTCCATTCCTTTCCTTATGATTCCTAGCATTCTATTTGCTTTCTTGGCCAGTGCTGCACACTAGGCAGAGGGTTTCAACATATTAACCACGGTGACACCTAAATCCTTTTTCTTGGGTGGCAGTTCCTAACGTGTGACCTTGCATCGTGTAATCGTAGTTTGGGTTGTTCTTTTCTAGGTGCATAACTTTGCAATTGTCCACATTAAATTTCATCTACCATTTGAATGTCCAGTGTTCCAATTTATCAAGCTTCTCTTGCAATTTTTCACAATCTTCTTGTGTTTTAACAACTTTGAATAATTTTGTGCCATCTGCAAATTTGATCACCTCACTAGTTATTTCTATTTCCAGGTCATTTATGAATATATTAAAAAGCAGCAGGCCCAGCACAAATACATGGGGTTCTCCACTATTCACCTTTCTCCATTGAGAAGATTGGCCATTTAGCCCTACTCTCTGCTTTCTATCTTTTATAAATGTTCAATAGTAGAAGTAGTAGCAGTAACCAGTTTCTGATCCACAATAGTACACTGCCTCCAATCCCATGACTTTTTAATTTGGCCAAGAGGCTCTAATGAGGGATCTTGTCAAAGACTTTCTGAAAATCCAGGTACACTATATCAACTCGCTCACCTTGGTCTACTTGTTTATTCACACCTTCAAAAAAATATAACAGATTAGTAAGACGACTTTCCTTGGCTAAATCCATGTTGTTTTTCTCCCTTTATGTTTGAATATGTTTATTGAACACAGCTCACACAACAGCAACAAATCATAACCGCAACACAGAATAACCATGCAGTTTAAAAAAAAAACCAGACAACTATGCACCAAGCTTTAACAATATTTTACCCCTCCCCTATCCCATCCCTCCCCCCCCCCCCCCGTTCCAGCCACAGGTCGTCCCTAAGGGTAACAGCGCACACAGAAGAACACCACCGGCCACAGTGCCACCCATGTCCCCGGTAGTGCTATACAAAAAAAAGCAATAGAAGTTATGCCACAGCACAGCCCGGAGACAACACCACAGTCCACCAGAGTACCGTCACAGACGTATACAGCCTCTGGTGCCCAGTGACCCCACCCCGCCAATATCCAGCAGCCATTCTCGGATCCCTATGCCCCAGCTCTCCCTATCCAATCCTAGGATGTAGGGCCACCGTTCAACAAACTACTGTAACACTCCCCCATCCCTCTCGCGATCACCACACATATGCCTAGGGAACCTAACCCCCTCCCCCCCAACCCCAACCCAACCCCCCCCATGCCAGACCACACTCCAAAACATCACCCAAGCACATTCAGGATTCGGCTCCTTTCTCGCGATGACAGTGTGTGTAAGTAGGGGCTCCACTCCCCCAAAAACTTATCCATGGCGACTTCCCCATGTTTGGCCCCTTGCTGCTCAAGCAGCAACAACTGATGCACCTCCCTCCGCCATTGACCCAGGGACGGGCCACGGGGGAGTAGCCAATTTAACAAAATCACCCTCCGAGCCACTAGGAGAACCTTACCCACCCATCGCCGCGGACCTCCTCCCAGCACGTCCACCCATCTGGTCATACCTAACACCAACACCTTGGGGTCCCGTTTAATTGGACAGCCCAAGACCCTGGTAAGCCATCCCACCAGATCCTTCCAGAATTTGACCACCACCAAGCACTGCCACCACATGTGTCCCAAATCTGCCCGAGCTACACCACATCGGGGGCAGCTCGCGGTAGCACCGCAGCCAGCCCTATACGCCCGACAGGGAGCAAAATGACAGCGCCGCAATATACGGTATTGCAAATCCCTAAAGTCTGCGGTCTTAATTCTCCGGGGGATATCCGCTAACAATTGTACCATATCGGCCCCCCCGAGCTCCACTCCCAGATCATGAGTCCTGGCTGCTGCCAAGACACTCTCATCCGGAACCCCTTTTAGTCGAAGGTATTCCTTATGCAGGGTGGCCACCCTTGCCCGCTGCCCTCGCCCCGCATACAGCAGTTCCTCAAATTTAGAACAGATCTCTGTATGCAAATACTGCCCATCCAAACTCCGAACATAACTACGCAACTGCAAATAGGGAAACCAATCCCGAGGGCCCAAACCATATCTGTGCTGGAGATCTTGAAATGCCAGAGCCTACCCCTGCTCGTCTACGACCTGTTCTAAGGCCACAATCCCTTTCTCCTCCCATCCCCGAAATGCCCCCCCTTGCATCCCAGGCGCAAAAGCCCCATTACCATATAAGGGTAGAAAGGGGGTTATCCCAGGGTTCCAGAAATACAATCGACATAACAGGCGCCAAACCCGCCGCATAACCTTAAAAAGGGGGTGTCCCCCCACCAGGTGGGGCAAATCAGCTGCCGCCGCATGCAATACGCAACGCAGGGCCAGGGGCTTTGCCACCTCCTGTTCATACTCCAAGGGCGTGTAATCCACCGAGGTCGCCAACCAGTCCTGCAAGTTCCGCATCAGGCAAGCGATATTATAACTCCGCAGATCAGGGGCTCCCATTCCCCCCCCCCCCAAGGTCTCTGCAACGTCTTAAGACTTAATCGAGGTCTCTTCCCCCTCCAATAAAACAGAGTTAAACATTTCTCCACTTTCGCTAGCTCCCTCTTCGTCAGCAAGATGGGCAAGCTCTGCAACACATATAACCATTTGGGAAAAACAGTCATCTTGTACAAAGCTACTCGTGCTCCCAAAGAGAGCGGGAGATCTCGCCAACCATTCAGGCGCTCCGTGGTCTGAGACAGCAAGACAGCCAGATTAACTGTCTGCAGCTGAGCAACATCCGCTATTAAATATATCCCCAAATAAGGAAGTGTTGTCCCCGCCCACCGCAGCGTGAAGGCCTCCCAGCACCCCTGAAAGGTCTGCCGTAGGTCCAAAGCCTCAGACTTCTCCAAATTTAATTTGAGACCCGAAAATTTCCCAAAATCCGCCACCAGTCTCAACAAAACAGGTAGGGTCTGCTTAGGGGCCCCCGGGTACACTAGGATGTCATCGGCGAAAGCCGAAAGCCGGAATTCTTCCATGCCCACCTGGGCCCCCACCAATCCCTTATGTGTCCTGATTCTCTCTAAAAGAGGTTCCAGAGTTAGAACAAACAAGAGTGGGGACAGAGGACACCCCTGTCGTGTCCCCCTCTGAATCGGGAAGTCCTGGGAAAGAGAACCATTAATCAAAATCTGCCCTCGGGGATCCGAATACAGAAGCTTAACCGTATCCAAAAAGAACCCCCCTATCCCCATAGCCTCTAACAATTGATACATGTATGGCCACTCTACATGATCAAACGCTTTCTCAGCGTCAAAACTTATTAATAAAGCTGGCTCCCCTGCCTCAGCAGTCATGTATATTGACGAAATTATCTTACGCAGATTTTTGGTGACATACCTACCTTTCACAAAACCCACCTGATCTTCCTTAACTAGTTGGGGAATGTAGTCAGCTAGCCGATTAGCCATAATTTTGGCCAAAAGTTTGATATCCACATTCAAAAGCGAAATAGGCCTATATGACTCGGGTAATAACCCATCTCTACCGGGTTTGGGGATCAGGGTGAGCACTGCACTATTCTTCCCATACGGGAACATCTGGCGCTCGATCAAAGCCGAGTAGTACCGTCGTAGGGGCCCAACCACCCGATCCCCCATTAGCTGATAGAATTCACCCCTATACCCGTCGGGTCCCGGGGCTCGACAGGAACGCAACAGCTTTATGGCCCCCCGAACTTCCGCGTCAGTGAGCGGGGCATTAAGAGTAGCACTCTCCTCGACAGATAAACCAGGCAGGTCTAATGCCGTGAGAAATTTATCAGCCTGCGCCAAATCTCCAATACCAGCGGTATAAAGTGTCCGATAGTACTCACGAAACCGTTCTTCGATATATGCTTGTCCCGTCTGGATCGTACCCCGGTCGTCCCGCAGGGCCCCTATATTGGTCTGCCCCCGGCTAGTCTTCACCAACCTAGCCAGAAGCCTCCCTGCCCTGCTACCATATTTGTAAAGCTTATATCGATAGTAGAGCAAAGATTGCCGCGCCTGTTCATGCAACAGCGCATTCACCTCCTGCTGCAACCCACTAAATTCCAACTTCTTCCCCAACGTCGGTTGCTGCGCTAACCCTCTCCTCGCCTGACACAACTGTTGTTCCAAGAGAATGAGACGGGACGTATAAACTTTCCTTTGCCGGGCTCCATACTCAATAATTTGCCCTCTCAAAACCGCCTTTGCGGTCTCCCAGAAAAGAATGGGGTTATCACTATGTTGTCCATTAAATTCCATAAATTCAGCCCACTGCGAATGTAGGAAAGCCCCAAACTGATCACCCTGAGTATAGCTAAGCGGATAACGCCACAGAGACCCACCTCGCTTTACCCCCCACCGGACATCCAACCGGGCATAGGCGTGGTCCGACACCTCCACCGGCCCATTCTCTGCACTAGTTACTTTAGTAAATAATTCTTGAGACCCCAAAAAATAATCTAACCGTGACCCCGTGGCATGTGCTCTAGAAACATGCGTATAGTCCCTATCCATGGGGTGTAGCACTCTCCAATAGTCCAGCAGGTTAAAACCTTCACACACACCCCTTATCCACTGAGATTTCCTATCCTTGGTCAGCCCTCGGGTTCCGGACCTATCTATTGTCTCATCTAACACACAATTGAAGTCCCCTCCCATGATAAAGGGAGTGGAGCCGAGGCCGCTCAAGCATTTATTCAATCGGGCATAGAAGCGAGCATCATAAATATTGGGGCCATATACATTCACCAAACCCAATTTGACCCCTTGGATAGTCCCCACTACAATAACAAAGCTCCCACCCGGGTCACTAATACACCGGTCCACCTCCAAGTCCACCCCTTTCCTAATCAGAATCACTACTCCCGCTTTCTTCCCTCCCGAGGAAGCCCCACAAACCTTCCCAACCCAGCCCCTTGCAAGCTTATCGTGTTCCAGAGCACTCTGATGCGTTTCCTGTAAGAAGGCCAAATCGGCCTTTTGGGCTCGAAGAACACGCAAGATCTGATAACGTTTCACCGGGGAGCCTATACCACACACATTCCAGGTGACCAGTCTTAACCCCTCACTCATACTCATCCACTCTCACGCAAGTCAAACATAAATGTATTGCAAATCGCAGATCCGAAGGGAACCCCCCCAGCCTAGGGCTCCCCCCACAACCCTTCCCTCCACACACATGTCATAGTTGCCGCCCACCACCCCAGCGCAGAAGTCCAGCACCAACTGTCCACAACCGGAAGGGGTCTGGCATGCTCCCCCCCCCCACCTCCCAAAGCACTCTGAACCACCCCCCCTCCCCTCCCTCCCCCCCCCCCCCTGGCCAAAGCAAACTCCCCTCTACGCCTGGACACTTGCACCAGGCTCAGAGACCACATCCGTGCGCTACAGGACTGCCCCACCGCCCCCTCCCCCTAAACAAACATCATATCACAGTAAGACGTCACCCCCCAGTACCCATCAGTAGAACAAACACAAAGTCAGGTCCCCCTTCACAGGGCGTACGAATGCAGACTGCGCCCCCAACGAGGGCCCACCCTCCACTCATCTGCACGCTCCCGCGTAAACTCACCCCAAGCTCATGTAAAAAAGGAGAAAGAAAAGAAAAACACAAAAACAAAAAAAATGAAAAGAAGAAAAGAAAAAAAAATGCAGGCATACGTTGGGATTAATATATTCCCGGCCCACCATGAAGAGGGTAAACCCCACAATAAAACTATGAAAACATAGCTATGCAAGCATAGCAAGTAAAGCATGGCTCGGGGCCTTCCCAGAGGGGCACAAAATCTCCGGGGACCACGCGGCCCCTACCTCTGGGGAAAAATCAAGCAGAGACCCCAAGAGCCTCCCGTTCTAGACATCAGTCCAGGGTAGACAGCCATTCCGGCCTAACAGTAGCATAACATAACAATGTCCAGCCGGTCAAGCCGCCCGCTCGTTGCACATCTCCGGCCCCTCCAAGGCCGCCACAAACTTCCGTGCAGCAGCGACTGTGCTCAAAACGTGGTTCTTCCCCTCGTGCTGGACTCAAAGCATCGCTGGAAAGGCGAGGGTAAATCGAAGTTGTCTTTGAAACAGCACCGAGCAGAATGGGGAAAATTCCTTGTGCTTCGCTGCGACGGTCGCTGAATAATCCTGGAATATGAGAATTTTGTGGTTGTCCATCATCAGGGATCGTTTCTTCCGGTATGCCTGCAATAGCCGCCACTTGTGATGGAAATTGAGGATGCGCGCTATCACCACCCTCGGGCGTAGATTAGAGTCAGACTTGGGACCAAGGCGGTGTACCCGCTCCACTTTCAGTAGCCCTATCAAGTCGTCCAGGCCTAATTCTCTAGGGAGCCAGGACTCCACCAGCGGCAACAACATCTGTTCCGTGTTGGCTTCGGGTATCCCGACAATGCGCACATTGTTCCAGCGGGAACGATTTTCAAGATCGTCCACCTTGTCCCGCAGTGCCACAATAGTCTTTTGCAGCGTGGCCAGCTCACGGGCCTGTGTCCCCTCAGCCTCCTCAAGCACTGACACGCGGTGCTCTACTTCTTCCACGCGTTGCCCAAACTCCGCCAAAGTCTCGTTCACCGCGTCCAACTTTGTTAAGATCCGATCAAACTTTGGCTCTAAGAGTTTAGCAACCTCTTTTGCGAGCTCCTCGGATCCTGATTCCAGACTCTCCGCTCCAGGGGAGGGTGGCTGCGCCATATTGGAGCTCAGTTTGCCGGCCTGCGCCACACCCGGCTTTGCCATCTTCTCCCGCTCCTTTCGCACCGCCGGAGGCATAGTGCAGCCTGATTTTTAGCCAGCCACTTCCCGGAGCTCACGCTGTGTCAAACCCGGACCTTAGGAACATATTTAGCGGGGGGTGAAGTCTGAAAAGATCAATAAAACAACAGGGCAGCCCCGGAGCAAGCTGAGCAACCTCTCACCCGCTCATGCGTCACCTTTTTCTCCCTTTAAACCATGACTATTTACATGTCCAGTAATTGTGTTCTTTATAATGGTTTCTACCATTTTACCCAGTATTAACATCAGGCTCACCGGTCTGTAGTTTCCTGGATCACCCCTGGAAACATTTTTAAAAATTGGCATTACACTGGCCATTTTCCAGTCTTCAGGTACTACAACCAACCATACACTAAGAGAGAAACATGAACACCATTACTCTCAGCCATGCTCTCCTCGTCATCACCTTCAATCTTCTTGCAGAAGCCTCCGCAGCCACCACTGGGCTAATTCCCATAATCCACAGCTACAGACATCACCCCCTGCATAAACCTGAGAAAACAACCATTCGGAGGACAACGAATCAATACCACAGCACCACATATATCCAATCTCACATTGCAAACTTCCCACCCATCTCAACTGTGCACTCATAAACGCATGATCTACATGCAACAAAATTTACACGATACTAGATTTCATCAATGAGAATAAGCAGGAGATACTATGAATCACTGAATCCTGGCTAACTCAAACAGATAATGTCCTGCTGAACCAAATCACAACTGAAAATGTTAAGCTCTTCCATTGCCTGAGACCAGCAAAGAGGGGAAGTAAGGTCATGATATTAGCCAAAGAACATCTGCAATTCACTACAACCAAAAACATCTCAAACAGCATCCTGGATGTCCTCACAATTTCAAACAAAAGCCAAACCCTATGAACATAAAAACATAAGATATGCCATACTGGGTCAGACCAAGGTCCATCAAGCCCAGTATCCTGTTTCCAACAGTAGCCAATCTAGGTCACAAGTACCTAGCAGTTCCACAAAAGACACACAGGTTCCACAATGCTTGTATTGGGACAAGCAGTGGATATCCTGAGTCCCCTTCAATAATGTTTTATGGACCTTTCCTCCAGGAAGTTGTCCAAACCTTTTTTAAACCTGGCTACACTAACAGCTTTTACTACATCCTCCAATAATGAATTCCAGAGTTTGTTTACACGTTGAGTGAAAAATATTTTTTCTTATTTGTCTTAAATAGGTTACCCTATAGCTTCATTGCATGTCCCCTAGTCTTTCTATATTTCAATGGAGTAAACAATCGATCTATGTTTACCCGTTCCACTCCATTCATTAATTTAGAGACCTCTATCATATCTCCCTTCAGCCATCTCTTTTCCAGGTGGAAGAGCCCTGACCGTTTTAGTCTCTGTGCTCAACATACAGAGCACCTAGCCAAGAGTAGATGACCTTTCAACTTTTCTAGAGGAAGCATGCCTTCACTCCATAACAACAAAACCATTCTTCATGCTGGGAGACCTAAATCTTCTCCAGGAACACGCAGGAAGTCAGCCCTCACACAGGTGTTCTCCAGGGACAGCAGGAATCAGTCCTCACATATGGGTGACGTTGGTGCCGACGGAGCCCATGTGGAGCATTTGCCCAGCTTTCAAAGAAAGCCTTTGGGACATGCTCCCACGCATGCGTGGTCCCTGTCAGCATACATTTCATGCAGCTTTGTACTCTGGTGATTTCAGTCTCCAAAGATAATAGGACAGTTTACAAGATGAGATTAACTCTGACCCCCTGGTGATTTCAGTCTCCAAGGCCTGTCTGCAGCCCCTCCTTGCTAAATCAAGAATGGCAGACCTCAAAGGGAGTGGCTAAAAACAATAGCAGACCTCAAGGGGAAGTGCTGGAGAGGATTCAATTCACTATAAAGGACAGAAACACTTCCTCTCTCTCTCTCTCTTCCACTATTCATCGGAAATGAAGGACAGGAGGCTCTGATAATCAATTCTCTCCACCCCTCCCCCCCTCTCTCTCTCTCTTGCCATGAGGCTCTGACCCACATGTTTTGGCCTCTCTCTCTCTCACACTTCACACATGCACATGCACACACAGATTCATTGATGCACACTGAAACAGCTCTGTAACAATCACTATATACCTCTGTTCAATACCTGTGTAATAAGCCTATTTCTACATAAAAAACCTTTCTCCAAGCCACACCTGTTTGGTTGTTTTATTACAAACCCTACTGCCTCTGTGAAGTGAAATGAACCCAGGACCTACAGGAGAGTAACTTGAACACATCTTACAGTCCCCTTCCCACCAAGGGTGCCATCTTGCTCAGTCTCCTTTTTTTCTGTGGAGCCCTACAAATGTCTATCCTGTCTCCCCAGAAAAATCCTTATTAATTATCCTTAAAAATAGTTAGTTTCCCGGTTTGTGTACTGGTTCTCTTCCCGCCTCGAGCCAGCGCCGGTACTGGTGCTGTTCTAGGCTCCTTTTGTCTTTTTGATTGAGGCTCGCCTTGACTGGCATTCGTACCCTTTTTCACAGGGGGGGTCATCGACCCCGTCCAGGTGTTTCCTCCACCATGTCCCCCAGTGGGTTTAAGATATGCGATCACTGCAGCCAAACCATGTCGGCCACCAACACTCATAACTGCTGCCTGGACCCTGGACCATGACAGCACCTCCTGTGACATGTGCCAGCCCATGACGCCTAAGACCAATAAAAAGAGGTCCGAATTTCAGGAAAACCTGTTTCCCAGGTCTGACTTGACACCAGCCTCCCCGATGCCAAGCTCCAAGCTCAGCACTTCCCATGAGGCCCGAGTGTCCTAGGAGTCCTGCGGTGGCAGCACCTCCGAGAAGACCTTAGACCCTGAGAGGAAAAAGAAGAAATCCTCAAAGTTCACCGAGGTTGCACCGAAGAAAGCCAGTAAAACCACCTGGAGAGACTCGGGCAGCTCCGAGAAGCGCCCTACCAAAGTTCTCAAAAAGGATTCCTCGGCTGGCGGAGACTGTGCGAGGTTCCTTGAGACTGTAGTCCTTGTCGAGATCACACTCGCAAGAGTGCTGACGCCAGGCCCGAGATCTTCGGTGTCTGTGCTGAAAGCTGCGGAGCATTCTGGATTGGAAACTGGAGCAGAACATCACTGCTATCCTGGCCCTGCAGCAGGCAATGATGGCTGGTTTGTCCGCATCATCTGCCCCGATGACCAGGCCCCTGACTGTGGGGGAGTCCCTGGTCATCGAGTCAAGCTCCGACCGCCATCGGCATCAGGTAAGCCCCCGGCGCAGTCGCTGTATCAGTCCTGTTCCTCGGGCATCTGATCCTCCCTGGCCAGTTTCCACGACTCGGACCCCAAGTCCTCCGGAGGCCGCCGGCCTCAACGTAATGAGTCGCAGGGCCTCAGACTCATCATATCCTCTTGACTCCGAGTAGGAGACCGATGATGATGCATCCCCAGAAACCAAACGGCACAGAGATATTCCCTTGAATCCATCTCCCCTGGTGCCATTCTCCTCCAAAGGATGTGGCCTTCCACAATTTTGTCAATGATATGGCCAGGGCTTCTCGGTGCAAACAGAGGCGGAGGAAGATCTGTGCACCGAAGTACTGGAGATTCTCCAGTACGAGTCTCCACCCAAGGAAACTCTCACGGTGCCTGTGCAGCTGATCCTCGAGCGGCTGCTGCTCAGAATGTGGGAGATGCCGGCATCAGCGCTAGTGGTGAGTCAGCGTCTCAATGCCATGTACCGCATCCGGAAGGGCCCGGGCTTCCACAAGCCCCAGTTGCCACATAACTCCATGGTCATTGAGTCGACCATGCAGAAACAAGAGCCAGAAGACCCACTTTTCTGTCCCTCCTGGAAAAGGGATACCAGACCCCTCGACACCCTCGGGCATAAGTGTTACCAGGGCTCCATGCTGGGTTGCTGGATCCAAGCCTATGAGTTGTACATAGGCATGTACTTGAAGGCCCTAACCCAGTAGCTATCTGGGTTTTCAGCGAGGTTTCCAGGGAACCCCTTCAACGGTTCCAATCCCTGACTTCTGGGATCAAGGACTGCTCTAAGTTCCTCTCCCGGGCAGCCTGTGATGGCTTTGACTGAGCCACTCGAGTAGTAGTGGCCAGCATCGGTGCCTGGCGCCAAGTCTGGCTACAGTCTTCTGAACTCGAGCAGTGGGTCCAAGACAAGCTGCTTGACATCCCCTGCACTGGGGAGAAACTGTTCAGCATACTCATGGCTGACAAGGCGGCTGAGATCAAGGCTGACGAGGTGAATCGCCAGAGGCTCTCCAAAAAGACTTCATCCTTTCCCCATAAGAAACCATCGGGAAAAAGGACCTTTTCAACAGAGTCACCAATACCAGCCCTTCTCAGTCAGCAGAATCAGGGTTCTCACCCTAAAAGACAAGGCCATGGAGCTCAGAAGCCAAAAGCACAGAAACCCACAGCCCCAGATCCTACTCAACCCAGGGGGCGGCTTTTGACTCCCAGGACAGGGCCTTCCCTCCCCTGGGAGAACTTCACCAGCCCACAGGGGACCGCCTGGCGCTCTTCAGCCACAGGTAGGCCAATGTGACCTTGGACCAGTGGGTACTGCAGGTGGTAAGGGAGGATACATCCTCCACCTGCAGCAGGTACAACCCAGGTTCTTTCCAGGAGAGCCGAAGTGGCCTCTCCTTCACCAGACACGTCTGCTCTTAGAGCTCACAGGTCTACTCAGGGACAGTGCAGTAGAGCCGGTAGCCAAGCACCTATGGGGAAAGGGCTTCTATTCCAGATACTTCCTGGGCCCAAAAAGAACTGGGGGCCTCAGGCCCATTCTAGACCTGAGAAACTTAAACAAGTTTCTGGTGAGGGAGACGTTCAAGATGCTGTCTTTTGGAACTCTGCTGCCTTACCTCCACCAGGGAGAACATAAGATATGCCATACTGGGTCAGACCAAGGTCCATCAAGCCCAGTATTCTGTTTCCAACAGTGGCCAATCTAGGTCATATGTACCTAGCAATTTCCCCAAGGGACACAGGTTCCACAATGCTTGTATTGGTTTAAGCACTGATATCCTGGGTCCCTTCTTAATAATGGTTTATGGACCTTTCCTCCAGGAACTTGTCCAAACCTTTTTTAAACCCAGCTATACTAACAGCCTTTACTGCATCCTCCGGTAACAAATTCCAGAGTTTGATTACACGTTGAGTGAAAAAATATTTTCCTTTATTAGTCTTAAATAGTTTACCCTGTAGCTTCATTGCATGTCCCCTAGTCTTTCTATATTCTGATAAGGTAAACAATCGATCTACGTTTACCCGTTCCACTCTGTTCATTAATTTATAGACTTCTATCATATCTCCCCTCAGCCGTCTCTTTTCCAGGTTAAAGAGCCCTAACCTTTTTAGCCTTTCTTCATAGGAGTATCCTTCCATCCCTTCTACCATTTTGGTGGCTCTTCTCTGAACCTTTTCTAAAATCGCTATATCCTTTTTAAGATACGGCGACCAGAATTGCACACAATATTCAAGGTGCGGTCTCACCATGGAACGATATAGAGGCATTATAATATCTTTTGTTTTATTTTCCATTCCTTTCCTTATCATACCTAGCATTCTATTTGCTCTCTTGGCCGCTGCTGCACACTGTGCCGAGGGTTTTAACATGGTATCCACAATGAGCCTAAATCTTTTTCCTGGGTGGTAGTTCCTAATGTGGAACCTTGCATCATGTAACCATAGTTTGGGTTGTTCTTCCCTAGGTGCATAACCTTGCACTTGTCCACATTAAATTTCATCTGCCATTTTGATGCCCAGTCTTCCAATTTATCAAGATCCTCTTACAATTTTCCACAATCCTCTTGGGTTTTAACAACTTTAAATAGTTTTGTGTCATCTGCAAATTTGATAACCTCACTCGTTATTCCACTTTCCAGGTCATTTATGAATATGTCAAAAAGCAGCGGACCCAGCACAGATCCCTGGGGTACACCACTATTCACCTTTTTCCATTGCGAAAATTGGCCATTTAGCCCTACCCTCTGCTTTCTATCTTTTAACCAGTTCCTGATCCACAATACTGCACTGCCTCCTATCCCATGACTCTTTAGTTTTGCCAAAAGTCTCTGATGAGGGACCTTGTTAAAGGCTTTCTGAAAGTCCAGATACACAATATCAACCGACTCACCTTTATCCACCTGATTATTCACTCCTTCAAAAAAACATAACAGATTAGTAAGACAAGATCTTCCTTGTCTAAAGCCATGTTGGCTGTCTCCCATTAGGTCATTACTATCTACATGCTGAGTAATTTTATTCTTTATGATGGTTTCTACCATTTTTCCTGGTATTGATGTCAGGCTCACCGGTCTGTAGTTTCCCGGATCACCCCTGGAACCCTTTTTAAAAATTGGTGTTACATTGGCGACCCTCCAATCTTCAGGTATTAGAGATGATTTTAATGATAGTTCACAGATTACTAATAGCAGGTCTGCAATCTCATATTTCAGTTTTTTCAACACCCTTGGATGTATACCATCCGGCCCAGGTGATTTGCTACTCTTCAGTTTATCTAATAGTTGTAATACATCTTCCCGATGTATCGATATTTCCTTCAATTCTTCCGCACCTTTAAATACCACTTCAGTCATGGGTAACATCCCTACATCTTCCTCAGTAAAGACTGAAGCAAAGAATTCATTCAGTCTCTCTGCTATCGTCTTGTCGCCTTTTAGTGCTCCTTTAACCCCTTTATCATCTAATGGACCAACTGACTCTCTCACAGGTTTTTTGCTACGAATGTACTTGAAAAGGTCTTTACTTCACGTTTTTGCTTCCGCAGCAAGCTTCTTCTCAAATTCTCCCTTTGCCTGCCTTATCAATGCCTTGCATTTGACTTGCCAGTGCTTGTGCTGTTTCCAGGTTTCGTCGTTTGGCTCTTTTTTCCATTTCCTGAAAGATGCTTTTTTGGCAACAACAGCCAAAATGAGATTGGTTGTGCTCCTTGGATCTAAAGGATGCATACACACACATCCTGATCCACCCCTCCCACAGACAGTACCTACAGTTCGTGGTGAGAGGAGGGCACTACCAGTACAGGGTGCTACTCTTCGGCCTGGCCTCCTCACCAAGGGTCTTTACCAAATGCCTGGCAGTGGTAGCTGCCCACCTGCCCCTACAAGTGGCTTTCATCTTCCCCTACCTAGATGACTGGCTAATCAGGGGTGGTATGGCCTCAGAGGTCAGTCAGGCCGCAGAGCAGGCAACCCTTCTTCTGCAGCACCTGGGATTCCTCATCAACTACCTCAAATTCCATCTGCTCCAGCTCAAAGCCTGGAATTTATAGGTGCTCAGCTGGACACATTACGGGTCAAAGCTGTCCTCTCAAGAGAAAGGGCAGAATGCCTCAGGCAACTGGCAGGAGGTATAACGCCACCAGTCAGTGTCGGCACGTCTCCTCCTCTGCCTGATGGGTCATATGGCCTCAACTGTCCACATCATGCCCCCAACCCACTTACACATGTGGTACCTCCTCTCGCAGTGGACTCAAGCCACAGGTCAGCGTCTGGGTCCACCTGCCGACTGGTGGAGTCCCTCAACTGGTGGAAAAAATTGCATGGATCAGGACCTCTGTGGTCCCAACACGTGATTAGTGACCTCTTTTAATGTCCAGCAGGTGACGGGGTCACACAGGAAAAGAAGAGAGAGGAGAAGAGAGAAGAATGGGGAAACTCTTTCATATACGAGGTGCACACAAAGTCTCAAACGTAAGAGAGATATTTACCACATACTGAGTGTGAGAGCGGTTTCAATCATAGCAATCGCATAAGAAGCCACCTGGAAACCCACACAGCAGAGGGAACTACCCCAACAGAGAGGTCTGAATGTGGAAGAAATTTCGCTCTTAAGAAATCCGTAACAATGCACCAGAAAATTCACAGGGCTGAGAAAAGATTATACTGCACATGAATGTGAGAAATCTTTCCTCAAAAACTCACAACTTGTGATTCATCATAGAACCCACACGGGTGAGAGACCATTTTGTTGTATTGAATGTGGGAAATGTTTCCTCAGAAACTCACAACTTCTGGAGCATCATAGAACCCACACGGGAGAGAAACCTTTTGGTTGTACTGGATGTGGGAAATGTTTCACCATGAAAACACATCTAGTGCGGCATCATAGAACTCATATGGGGGAAAAACAATTTAGTTGTCAGAATGTGGGAAATGTTTCCTCTTGAAATCGGAACTAGTGCGGCATCATAGAACCCACATGGGGAGAAACCTTTTAGTTGTACTGATTGTGGGAAATGTTTCCTCTCGAAAGCACATCTAGTGCAGCATCATAGAGCCCACACAGGCGATAAACCTTTTAGTTGTACTGAATGTGGGAAATGTTTCCTCACGAAAGCAGAACTAGCGCGGCATCATAGAACATACACGGGTGAGAAACCTTTTATTCCTTATCGTCCCTCCAGTCCAGTCCTGCACCCCTGGGTAGTGTACCTCTTCCAGCAGCTTGGAGGCTGAGCCTGTCATCTTTTTGATGACACTAGTGTACATATGCAGCTGGCACCGCCCACCAACCCCAGTATGCTCAGCCTCCAAGCAGCTGGAGGAGGTTGTGAGCCAGGGTGCTGGACTCACAGAAAGCACAACTAAGGAGATAGGTTTAGTTAGAGTTTGCTTTTATTTCCCCTGTTAAGGTGAAGGTTTCTTTGTTTTTAAAGGCAGAAGTAAAAAACAAAACAAAAAAAAAGAAGGAATAGAGAGACAACAGGGCTGAGGGAAGGATATTCCTTCTTCCCCCTCTCCCCCCAGGATTTCAGGGGGAGGGTTCTGTGGGGGTGTGGCAGGTGCAGGCCTGTGATCCACAGTGTCTGACATAAGCAGGCAGGCCTAACTAGCTTGACCTGTAAATGAAGCCTGTGAAGAGGCTCATAGGAATTACACATCCCCCAACATGCTGCTATTGTAGGATAGAACTCAGTAAAAGTATTGAATTAGCTTAGACAAGCAGAACTGGAAGATGGAAAAATACAGAAAAATATGTTTAAAAGCTACTGATAAGAAAGTACATCTGCAAGGGATTTAATTGGGATTGCTGACAGATGAGTTGCAGAGCCCTGCTCCCCTACATGCACAAATTGGCTCTATGGCCTTGAGAGTATGAAAGTAACAAGTTGATGAACTGACCATTGTAATTGGGAATAGAAGGGGGGTAAGCAGGTGCTGAGCCCACTGAAGGAACATAATTGGATAATCATATCAGTACCGGCACCAATAGAAGGGGTACGGGAGAGTACCGGAACCAATGAAATGCTTTGCTATACCTAGAATGGAGTAAAAGTCTATAAAAGTTGTTGTATTGCTAGAAAACTTTGCTCAGCCATTTTGAATTTGATTCTGCTTGAGACTTGTGCACAAATAAATGATTTGGACCTTCTGAACAGACTCCTGGTATTATTGGTTTGTCTGCGCTCTGCTGCTACATATTCTTGGTGCGTTGGCCGGGAAGTTGTGGAATCAGAGGGCAATATACCACGACTTTCCGCCTCTATAGGCTTGGTCCTGCCGGGATCGCGCCCTTCCGACGAGGGCTGCTCCCTGGCGCCGCCGGTCCCTTGTATCGGAGGGAGCTGGTCGGACCTCGGCGGGTGCCGGGCCCGGCTGGAGCCAACGCCTCGAACCCGAGTGAGGGGAGTCCGAGGTCCAACTCATGCGCCTGCTTGGGAAGTTTGAGGACCGGATCCGGTGAGTATAGTTTTGATTTGTTGTCTAGACAGATATAGAAAGAGCAGTACTGCCATTGGAACTTGGAATTTGTAATCTCGAGAAATTGGTAATTGGTAAGAGAGCCTGATCACCTCTCAAAGACGGGCCGAGTAACCCCGCATGAGTATTCGCAGGGCGAAACCCCCATCTTTTTGTATTTTGGGAATTGAATAAGACTAGTCAGAATAGATAGAAACGAATGCATTCTGGGATACGTTGCTAGCATGATTGTGTGAATGAAGTGTGGATGAGAGGTCTGGCAGCACGGACCAAGTGAAGGCAGACCCCTGAGTAGCGCATTTCCTGACCGGGCGACTGCGTTCAGGTCGCGAAAAGGGGGAAGCGATTGTCATCTTGTCTTGTTATTTGTTCTCCTTATACGTTTCCAGGGCCGTGAGGACCCCTTACCCACGGTCCGCCCTCCTTTTCCCTTTTGTCTGTTGTAGCGCGCACACATCGAAATGGGAGGGGCGGGGTCTACTAGGAACACTCCGTTAGAATGTATGATCGCACATTTTAAAGAGGGATATTCTGGAGATTATGGTATTAAAATGACAGCAGCACGTTTACAGATTCTGTGTACTAGGGAGTGGCCCGATCTAGACCCCACCTGGCCCCGAGAGGGAACTTTTAATGTAGAAATTATCCAGTTAGTACACCGTAGAGTGCGGATAGCGCACCCCGATCAGTACACCTATATAGATTCCTGGTTAAGTATTTGTGAAGATCCGCCCCCTTGGGCGCAGCGCTGTTATGAAGAACAGTGCAGAATAATGTTAGCTAAGACAGATTATAGTCAGAAAACAGAACAGTCTAGAATGAAAGGGCAGGATAAGAAGTCCAGGAAGAAGCCCATCCTGGTAGATCCTGATTCCCCAGAAATAATTCCCCGACAGCCTCGAACCCCAGGTCCAGTAAGGGCTGCCCGGCATCCCGCCCCAGAGACCCCGAGACAGCCGAGACGGGACCCAACCCCAGAGCTATCACCCGAAGAGCAGGAAGATGAATCCTCTATACAGGAAGGTGAATCGTCTGAGACAGAAAAAGGAGAGTCAGATACAGAAGCAGAGCAATTAGAAACTGAAAATTCCCTAAGCGATGCTGACAGTGTAAAAGTGGTTGCCAGCACTAGCCTGCCAGCAAAATGCACATCTAAAGTGAAACATGTAGAGAAGAAGAAAGTGACCCCTGATAGGACAGTTACAAAAATATCCCTTAGATCCAAAAAGGTATCTACCGCCAAGATGATGCCCTTACGGCAAGTCCCGGGAGTGCCCGTAAAGAATGAAAATGATGAGGTGGTAGCGGGACCCTTGAGTTATGTGTATATCCCTTTCTCTACAACTGATTTGTTAAATTGGAGGTCGCATTATGCCTCCTACACCAATAAACCCTTAGAGCTTACAGAATTAGTGAATACCATTATGGAAACCCACCAACCCACTTGGGCAGATTGCCGCCAGCTCCTGACTACTCTGTTCACGACAGAGGAGCGAGCACGAATTAGAAAAGCAGCTATAGATTGGCTGGTGGATAACCCAGTAGCTCCGGGACAGGGGGTGAATAGAATAGACCCTCGAGAAGCGGCCCAGAGAGAATTCCCGAATGAGGACCCCCGATGGGATCCAAATACAGAGGAAGGATCCACAGCCCTAGCCCGTTTTCGCCAAGGCTTTTTACAAGGTCTGAGAAGGGGGGGCCAGAAGGCTATGAACCTTTCCAAAGTTGCAGGAGTCATTCAAGGTATAGAAGAGAGCCCTGCAGAATTTCATGAAAGATTAATTGAAGCATACAGAATGTATACTCCCTATGATCCCGAGGCACCAGGAAGTTTATGTATGGTGAATTCTGCTTTTGTAAACCAGTCTCAACCAGACATTAGACGTAAATTGCAGAAGTTAGAAGGGTTTGCGGGCATGAATACAACACAGTTACTGGAAGTCGCTCATAAAGTGTATGTGAATCGTGATAATGAAAGGCAGAGAGAAGGTGATAGAAAGATGAAGAAGAAAGCAGATTTTTTGGCTGCGGCCATAGTTGAACAGAAAAGGGGAGGTGTCCCTAGTCGACGGAGCAGAGGAAGGGGGCGGGGCCGAGGTGGAGGCCGGTCCCAGCAGCTAGGCGTGAACCAATGCGCCTATTGCAGAGAAGAAGGACATTGGAGAGATGCGTGCCCGCAACTCGAAGACGCCCAGCAAGATGACGAAAACAATCATCAGTGGCGAGAAGAAAGACGAGGCCGTCCCCGAAACCGCGGAGGAGCCAATCGAGAACAATTCCAGCGAGAAAGAGGAGGAGCCATCCAAGCAGTGGCTATGACAATCCATGATGAAAATGACGTGGACTAGGACAGACCGGGCTCCGAGTTTGCTTTAGGTCTCCAGGAGCCTATGGTCGGAATACAAATAGGAGACCAAGTTATGAACTTTATGGTTGATACTGGCGCAGAACATTCAGTAATAGACAGAAAAATAGCCCCATTTTCTACAAAAGCAGTCACCATCATAGGAGCAACTGGTGCCAAAGCTACAAAATCTTTTCTTCAGAATCGTATATGCAGTCTAGGAGGACAGCAAATAACTCATCAATTCCTTTACATGCCCGAATGTCCAGTGCCACTACTGGGACGAGATATGTTAGCCAAGCTTCAAGCACAAATATCTTTCTCTGAAAAAGGAGAAATGCAAATGACAGTAAATCCCCAAGCCAAACCAGCAGGAATAATGCTGCTGACAGTTCCCCGAGAAGAAGAATGGAGGTATTACATTGATGATTCTATCCAAGACACTTATTTCGAACAAACTTTAAAGAACATTCATGCACCACCTGGAGTATGGGCAGAAGGCAGTCCTCCAGGCCTAGCCAAGCATATAGCTCCAGTAATTGTAACCCTTAAGCCTAGTGCTACCCCAGTACATGTCAAACAGTACCCTCTCCGAAGAGCTGCAATTGAAGGCATTCATCGCCACTTGCAAAGATTGCTCGAATATGGCCTACTAAAAGTATGTCAATCCCCATGGAACACTCCACTTTTGCCAGTAAAGAAACCTGGGACAGATGATTATCGCCCAGTGCAAGACCTAAGGAGAGTGAATGATGCAGTTGAAACTATACATCCAGTTGTACCCAATCCTTATACTCTTCTAGGACTGATACCTGCTGAAGCTACCCATTTCACTGTACTAGATCTAAAAGATGCGTTCTTTTGCATAAGATTAGCCCCTGTAAGTCAAATATTGTTTGCATTTGAATGGCAGGACCCCATCTCTGGAAGAGGGGGCCAACTCACCTGGACACGATTACCCCAAGGATTCAAAAATTTGCCTACCATCTTTAGTGCTGCACTGAATCAAGACCTTTCAAGCTATCCAGTGGCCCCGGGGAAGAGAGTGCTTCTCCAATACGTGGACGATCTGCTGATAGCTGCCATATCAGAAAGTGAATGTATACAAGCTACCAAAGACCTCTTGCAGTTACTAAATGAAGCTGGATATAAAGTTTCCAGAGCAAAAGCACAACTATGCCAAAAAGAAGTGAAATACTTGGGCTTTCGTATAACCCAAGGAAGCCGAAGATTAGGCAGAGAAAGAAAAGAAGCAGTATGCAGAATTCCAACCCCAACAACCAGAAAGCAAGTCAGAGCCTTTCTGGGAGCGGCAGGATATTGCCGAATCTGGATACCCAACTTTGCCCAAATTGCCAAGCTACTGTATGAAGCCACAAAAGGAGAAGAGAAGTCGCCACTGGAGTGGGGACTTGAGCAGGATACAGCCTTCAAGAAGTTAAAGGAAGAATTGATGTCATCACCAGCACTTGGACTACCAGATGTTCACAAGCCTTTCCACTTGTTTGTACATGAAGCACAGGGAAATGCCTTGGGCATGTTGACTCAGAAATTGGGAAATTGGGAGCGACCTGTAGCATATCTATCGAAACAGTTGGACACTGTGGCCAAAGGATGGCCACCATGCCTGAGAGCAGTGGCAGCTACAGCATTATTAGTGAGTGAAGCAGACAAGCTCACATTAGGACAGAACATACGAGTCACTGTGCCACATGCAGTCCTTGCCCTCATGGAACAAAAAGCAAATTATTGGCTCACCAATTCCCGAATGTTGAAATACCAGAGCATGTTATGTGAAAACCCACATATACAACTAGAAGTGAGTCATGCCTTGAATCCAGCCACCTTGATACCCATTAGTGAAGAACTCCCAGAACATGACTGTATCGAAGTCATGGAAACTGTGTTCTCCAGTCGACCTGACTTGACAGATGTGCCCATAGACAATCCTGACCAAATCTATTATGTTGATGGGAGCAGTCTCATCCTCGATGGACGACGCTGTGCCGGATATGCAGTCGTCACTCAACACGAAGTAGTTGAATCATCAGCTCTAGCCTCAGGCACATCAGCCCAGAAAGCCGAATTGATAGCACTCACCAGAGCATTAGTATTAGGAGCAAAACTTGTGCTAAATGTATATACAGATTCCAAATATGCCTTCACTACTCTACATGCCCATGGAGCTCTCTATAAAGAACGAGGGCTCATCACGTCCGGAGGAAAGTCAGTCAAGTATGGTCCCAAGATACTGATGTTACTTGATGCAGTCTGGGCTCCAACACGTGTAGCTGTCATGCATTGTAGAGGACTTCAAGTAGGAAAAGGAGAAGTTGCCCGAGGAAATAGATTTGCAGATGCCTCAGCACGACAAGCAGCTATGACAGGACAGATTACACCACAAGCTATGCCAATGCAAGCAGCATTGTTTCCAGTACCTCTGAATTTATGGACACCACGATATACCACCAAAGAATTAGACTACTACTGTAACAAGGAAGAGGGAGTACTGAAAGATGGATGGATTGAGCTGCCACCAGCACAGGGCAGTCAACCCCCTGGACGAATAGTAATTCCTGAACTGTTAGGACCATCTTTTGTCAAAGCCTTTCACGAAGCCACCCACTATGGGAAAAGTGCTATGGAAAAAGCACTCAGACCACATTTTTACATTACTCTATTGACAACTATATCAGCTTCAGTAGCACGTCAATGTCTAACTTGTGCCAAAAATAATGCCAAGCAAGGCCTTATAACGGCACCCCGAGTTCAGTCAGGAGGTGTAACCCCCATGCACAACCTCCAAATTGATTTTACCGAAATGCCAAAAGCCAATGGATACCATTACCTATTAGTATTAGTCTGTACTTTCTCTGGGTGGGTAGAAGCCTTCCCAACCAGAACTGAGAAAGCTCGAGAAGTTACCAAAGTTTTAATGAGAGAGATTGTCCTTAGGTTTGGAATTCCAGCAGTAATAGGGTCAGACAATGGACCCTCATTTGTCTCCCAAGTTACTCAACAGTTAGCAAAGGCTTTACAGATACAATGGAAACTCCACACTGCATATAGACCCCAGAGTTCAGGGAAAGTTGAGCGAATGAATCGTACCCTAAAAGCCCAAATGTCCAAGCTTTGTCAGGAGACACACTTGAAGTGGCCCCAAGTGCTCCCAATAGCTTTACTCAGAATACGCTCAGCTCCTGTAAAATCAACAGGATTTTCCCCTTTTGAAGTCCTGTATGGTAAACCCCCCACCAATAGTGCAGGGAATTAAAGGAAGTTTAGCCCAAATTGGTTCAGAAGTAACCAGACAAGAACTCCTAGCTCTTAGTTTTGTTCTGCAGACTCTCCATGCGTGGATCCAAGACCAGTTGCCTATCAACTTGACGGAACCTCTGCATCCCTATCAGCCTGGTACCTCGGTGTGGATCAAAGATTGGAAGAAGACACCGTTGGAACCCCATTGGAAGGGGGACCGTACACCGTCATCCTGTCTACCCTAACTGCAGTAAAGGTAGCAGAAATCGACGCCTGGATCCACCACAGCAGAGTCAAGCCCGCCGCTGATCCTGAACCTGAGCAGTGGACAGCAGAACAGCATCCTGATGCACCCTTGCGAGTTATTTATTTAGTAATTTATTATTTATTTAGTAAACATTTGTATACCGCTGCTTCCTACGATCAGCAGCGGTTTACTCTACAGAATCGTAATGCTTTGTACAGCACATTGAGATCTTTCAGATTTACATTTTTGATTGGACAATGATTTACATAACACGGGAGAATCAGTTGGGTGTAACATACATTTGATTTGAGCACACAGATTTGGGTATACATTTGATTACAATAGCGTGGGGGGGGGGTCCCATATATACAATTTATACAGAATTACTTGCCAAAAAGTACAAACTATACATGATTAGCAGTTAGCTCAAGTTGTAGTGGGTTTGAAACAAGTGTGTTTTAAGCTTTCGTCGAAATTCACTTAGGTTGTTTATGAGTCTCAACTCATGTGGGAGTTGGTTCCAATGGATTGGTGCTGTGTATGTGAACGCTCTATTGCTTGTTTCGGCCTTGACAGATCTTATGCTAGTCGGTAAGCATAGGGTGTTGAGATTCATGGTTCTCCTGCTCCTGTTGCATGGTTGAATAGTGATTAAGTTATTGAGGTAGGATGGTGCGATGTTATGGATGAGTTTAAATGTTGTGATGAGCAGTTTGTAGATGATACGGGCGGCTACTGGGAGCCAGTGCAGTTCCATTAGCACTGGGGTTATGTGGTCTGTGACTTTCTTTTCCATGATGACTCTAGCAGCAACGTTTTGAGCCATTTGCAGGATGCTTAGGGTGTTCTTCGGAAGCCCTTGTAGAATTGCATTGCTGTAGTCCAGGTGGGGAATGATTAGTGCTTGAGCAACAGACCTGAAGTCAAATTTCTCGAGGATATTGCGAAGTGGTTGTAAAATTTTCAGTTTGTAGAAGATGGCTCGGTTAACTGTTCGGAGACGGCAACCAGCAACTTAGACACTTCATCACAGTGCCTTGCAGTAGCCAAGTCTTTCGAAGAGGATTGCTGTTTTCCATGCAGCAACAGTTTTGTTTCAACGAACCCAATTTGCGTGTGATTTTGCACACTACTTTGATACTATATTGACCCATACTTCAAAAACCAACTGAACTTGCTAAGTTGGTTGAGGTGTGATGGACAACTTGAGGATCTTCAATCAACACTCAGCTCCCGTTGAATTGCTTCATTAGCGCACGGGACGAAGAAAAAGAACGTCGTGGTCAAGATCTGCAAGCTGAGGATTCAGAAGAACTCCAATCAACATGTATCTTTGTCTTTGCTTTGCCCTGGTTGCCTTCTTTGGAGGATTTGAACTAACTTATGCTTTACCTCCATGCACTGCCTGCATTACTTCTACTCGAACTGGATTGAAAGTAACTCAGACTTTGATTTACCATTCTTACTATACCTGCAAGGGAAAAGTGACTTGGTGTATTTATAACACCACTGAACTAAATGTGTGCACTAATGGCAAATCTAGAGTATGCTATAATCCGCATCAGAATCCATCCTATTACACGTTGGAAATACGATGGAAGGATGCAGATGGACCTATAATAGCTGCTACGCCACCACTTAAGGACATTACTAGACCTGCTGTTTTGAATTTCGATGCATGTAATGTCATAAACAGAGATAGTTATTCTACCTGTGGTACTTGGGAGAAAGCGTATCGAAATGACCATAAGTATATGTGCCCGGAAGGTGCCACAGGATGGAAAAAGTGTACAGGTAAAAAGGAACCAGGCTATAGTACTGCCCCTGAAGCAGATTACTATTGCCCGGATTGGGAATGTGTGTTTTATGCTACATGGAATAATGGTATAGTTGACGAAAAGATAGATAAACGCATGGCCACCTTAACCAAGTCAACGACAAATGATAAATGTCAGAAAGATGCTTGTAACCCCTTACACTTACGCATACACAATCCCAGTGCATGGAAACAGGGATACAAGTTTGGTTTACGTATTGCTGGTGGAGCAATAGATCCTGGGACCATTGTGTATATCAGATTGAATACCCAAGCCCACAAGTCATCTAAATATCATATCCATAATACTTTCTATGAGGCCATGCATGTAAATAAGTTTGAAATCCCTCATCCTTCTCAGAATTTATTTCTAGAATTAGCCGGAGCAGTAGTATCTAGTCTTAAAATCTCGAACTGTTATTTCTGTGGCGGAACCCAGATGGGAGACCAGTGGCCATGGGAAGCTCAAGAATTGAATTATTCTTTGGTCTACAATCAGACTGAATTACACAAGACTACTAGCGAATGGGTGTTAGCGCACTCAATCGTTGGACGTCTTTGCTATGCCAGAACTGGACCCCAGTTCACCCAACAGGTAGGACAGCTGGTCTGTCTTAGCCAGAAATTTTATAATGCCACGACCAAAAAGACGTCATGGTGGTCAGGAATCAAACACCCTGAACCTCCTAACCCATTAGCCAGATTTCCTGAACTTGCTGATTTATGGACTAATCTTGCCAAAGCCCATGCCTGGCAGGCCCCACCTGGCCTATATTGGATTTGTGGAAACCGAGCATATGCACAACTCCCGCCACTATGGGGAGGAGCATGTGTCTTAGGAACTATCAGACCTTCTTTCTTTCTTCTAAACACTGAACATGGAGAACAATTAGGATACCCAGTATATACTACCCACCGACACAAACGAGCCTTGAGACAGAAGAGATCACCCCTCCAGGTAGGCAAGTGGGAGAAGTGGAAGGGGGATGATTGGCCACCAGAAAGAATCATTGAGTATTATGGGCCTGCCACTTGGAATGATGATAGTATGTATGGTTATCGAACTCCAATTTATATGATTAATCGTATTATTCGCTTACAGGCAGTAGTTGAAATAATAACCAATGAAACTAGTCAAGCTCTTACACTTTTAGCTAGACAAAGTACTCAGATGCGCACTGCCATATATCAGAATCGCTTAGCACTTGATTATTTGTTAGCAGCTGAAGGAGGAGTATGTGGTAAACTGAATCTAACCAATTGTTGTTTGAAAATAGATGATAAGGGTCAAGTAGTTGAAGAAATTGCCAAAGATATGCAAAGACATGCTTATGTGCCAGTACAAACTTGGCACTCATTGAAATTCCCTAACTGGTTTGCTAACCTTTTCTCATGGCTGGGAGGATTTAAGACTTTCATTGTCTTAGTACTAATCCTTGTTGCTGTTATTTTCTTATTACCATGTTTAATCCCATGTTGTATGCGTTCTATTCATAATGCTATTGATAGTACAGTAGAGCGGAAGACCGCAACTAAAATAATGGCTCTATATAAAGCCAGTCCTAGTCGAAATCCTTCAATCATGATGTGATTATTCAAAAGGTGATTTAATTCTCACACCTTATTAAGTAATAGGGTGAGATTAATCAAAGGGGGGAATGTGGCAGGTGCAGGCCTGTGATCCACAGTGTCTGACATAAGCAGGCAGGCCTAACTAGCTTGACCTGTAAATGAAGCCTGTGAAGAGGCTCATAGGAATTACACATCCCCCAACATGCTGCTATTGTAGGATAGAACTCAGTAAAAGTATTGAATTAGCTTAGACAAGCAGAACTGGAAGATGGAAAAATACAGAAAAATATGTTTAAAAGCTACTGATAAGAAAGTACATCTGCAAGGGATTTAATTGGGATTGCTGACAGATGAGTTGCAGAGCCCTGCTCCCCTACATGCACAAATTGGCTCTATGGCCTTGAGAGTATGAAAGTAACAAGTTGATGAACTGACCATTGTAATTGGGAATAGAAGGGGGGTAAGCAGGTGCTGAGCCCACTGAAGGAACATAATTGGATAATCATATCAGTACCGGCACCAATAGAAGGGGTACGGGAGAGTACCGGAACCAATAAAATGCTTTGCTATACCTAGAATGGAGTAAAAGTCTATAAAAGTTGTTGTATTGCTAGAAACCTTTGCTCAGCCATTTTGAATTTGATTCTGCTTGAGACTTGTGCACAAATAAATGATTTGGACCTTCTGAACAGACTCCTGGTATTATTGGTTTGTCTGCGCTCTGCTGCTACAGGGGGCCTTCCTCAGTCCGAGATTTCTGGCTGCTCCCAAACCCATTATCGGGTGAGGAGCCGCTGCAGGGGCTGCAGTTGCTTGACAGGAGTGAAAGCTGGCAGCTCCAAGTCACCCCCCTTCAGTGCCGAAGCCAGGAAGGAAGGCTGAGCGCGAGGGGTAGAAAAGCCATGCGGCAAAGAGGCTCCAAGGTAAGAGTGGTGGGGGGGGGGGAGGACAGCAGAAACCTCTAGCAACCGCCAGAACATGAGGAGACAGAGAGCGGCCTGCAGCCGCATGTTTGGGAGCCTGCAGCAGTGTGGGAAACAACCCCCGCTGCATTTAGGCGCGATTTCTTCTTATTCAGGCCCGCATGTATTTAACCCCCTGCTTTGTTTTGGGTGCCTGGGAGAGGAAGCCACCAGAGAAAAAGCAGGACAGAGCAGCCTCTTCCTAGGGGGTCATTTGCAGTTTCTTTTTCATTTCAGTTAATTAGATTTTATTTTATTTTAGTTCAAGTACTTTAGTGCTCTGTGCCTGAGCCTGTGGAGGTGCACTGTGCTGGGGATCCAGTTACATTCCCGGGTACAGATTGAGGGCATTCCTGGGAAGTGCCCCCAGCCCTTCCCACCATGCCGGCCAGACCACAGTGCCTGGTATAGGATGGTATCAAGGGGTGTGAATCCCACTTAATCCTTAAGCATTCCTTGTGTTATACAGCTCAAAACTTATTCAGTGCACAATGACTTGATGCAGACATGTGGGAAAGGCCTAATCTGATAGGCCGTTGTTGCAGGGCAAATTTCAGAGTGCTGTGTGCCTGGTCAGGTGATCTATAAGGCAGTTGGTTGATACTTTGTTACTTTATCCTGAGAAGGGTCTGATAGAAAGTCAGAGACAGGAATAAAGATGTGTTTAAAAAAAAAGGCTGCATATAGGTTTGTAGCAGCTGCAGCTCTGTGGAAAACAGGAAGTACCTGATACAAGAAATGTATGTAATTTGAAAGATAGTGTATATGAAGCAAATGAAATACTTCCATCTGTCTATGGTCAGTGAGTAACCTGACATGATCATCTCTTGTCGCTTAGCCCAGATAATGTACCTATTAAATCTGTAATATTGCTTGTAAGGGAAGCTGTACTCCCTTATAGCCATTAGTAGTGTTAGAATAAAAACGTAAACTTTACTCTGAGAATGTGTCAGTTTGATTGGATCAGGGCAAGGTCCATTTCATATCTTTAAGATACAACGCTACAGTGCAATCTAAAAATCCTCAAGATGTGCAGTCCCTGATGTGGTGTGATCTCGGAGGCAGGTGTCTGCTTAAACTGCACACAAGAGGCGGTCATGGGAGCAGGACCTGCAGGATGAGATGAGGCAGGAGAGTCCCTCCCGGTTGCAAGATACCCTGGGGGTGAGGGGTGCCATGTTACCTTCAACAGATCTGGCCCCCGGTCCCTGCACAATGCCCGGACCATCCACCCCTCAAGCCCAGGGAGCGATAGGTTTCCCAGGGGAGTTCTCACCGGAGTTTGTCTTACTTTTGCATAAACCACTTACAATAAAACCCTCGTTCGGTAGTAATTAATTATAATAAAAGATTACCAAACTAAATAAAACCCTTTCTACTCCTTATGTATTTTTTGCCGGAGCAAGCCGGAGGCGGCAGGAATTACTATCCAGCCACACCAGATGGCCTGGTCCCTTTTAATCAATTCAAAAAAATAAAACTCATCTACTTATCCATTTGCGTAATTCTGTTGAAAGAAATTTGGCGGTGTTGTCAACCAGCAATACATGACGTGCACGTTTCGGGCCTGACGCCCTGTGTCAAGTGCCACTATTTTTCGTAGCTCAATCCCCACGAGTGGTCCCTCAAGCCTCAGGTGGCCCACTCTCTCTTTCAGAACTGGGGTCCCCCGACAGTCGACCTCTTCGCCATGCAGGGAAACATGAAATGCAGAGCCTTTTGATTGAAACGTCCTTCTGCTTGGAGCCAAGCAGCGGATGCATTCGACATATCATGGGGGAGTGGTCTCTAGTATACGCCTTTCCCCCCATCCCTCTAATTTCCAGGACCATCTAGCGAAACATCTCCGACAGAGCGCAAGCCATCCTGATAGCCCCATACTGGCCTCGCCAAGGATGGTTCCCGCTTCTCCACCGTCTAGCAGTGTGCCCCCCGATCTGGCTCCCCCTGGTGCCGGACCTGCTCTCACAGGACGATGGGAACACCCTCCACCCCAACCTTTGGACCCTTGCTCTAACAGCCTGGAAGCTGAGCGGATAGCCTTGTCCCCTTTCCACCTCCCACATGAGGTCGAACAGGTGGTCCTCGCAGCACGCCGACCATCGACCAGAAAATCTTACAGCCTCAAGTGGCGGCGCTTCACCTCCTGGTGCTCCTCTCAAGGACTGGACCCTTTCTCTTGTCCCATACCGACCCTCCTGCAGTACCTGACCTCCCTGTCCCAACAAGGCCTGCAGACGCAATCCATCCAGGTCCACCTGGCAGCCATCGCGGCCTTCCACGAACGCCCAGGGGATGGCTCCATCACGCAGCTGCCCATTGTCGCCCGCTTTATGAAGGGCCTCACCAACCTTCACCCTCCTATCAGGAAGCCGGTGCCACACTGGGATCTCAACGCGGTTCTCAAACAACTTACCCTACCTCCCTTTGAACCCATGCAATCAACTGACATCAAGTTCGTCTCCTGGAAAACACTATTCCTAGTGGCCATCACCTCGGCCCAGCAGATCAGTGAGCTACAAGCGCTGGTGGCGCACCCACCGTACACTCAGCTCACCGAGGACCGCGCCTCCCTCCAGACGTATCCGAGATTTGTTCCGAAGGTGGCCTCTGCCTTCTACATTAACTAGACTATCGAGCTCCCCACCTTCCACCAGGAGCCTCATACTTCTCCCGAGGGAGAACAGTTGCACAAACTTGACTGCGTCTGGGCCTTGCACTTTTACCTTCTCCGGACGGCCACACAGAGGTGAAGCACACAAGTCTTTGTATCCTATGACCAGAACAAACCAGGACGCCCGGTTACCAAGCGCACCCTTTCCCTCTGGATTTCTGCATGCATCTCCTTCTGCCTGAACCAAGCCAGCACCGGACCCTCACCACCAGCGAATGCCCACTAGCTGAGGGTGCTCGCAACTTCAATTGCCAACCTACGAGCCGTACCAGTGGCCGACATTTGCAAAGCAGCTACCTGGTCCTCCATCCAGACTTTCCAAAGACACTACTGCCTGACTTGCAAGCAGGCTCTTTAGGGCGGGCGGTCCTGGCGGCCACCAGCGCCCCTACCGAGCCATGAACTTGATACTAGGTGCACCTTAACTTGCTGATTGCTCAGAGGATCGCGTAGTTTGCACATGCAGTGAATAATTTGCACATGTTAGTGTAAGACATTGATGATTGCACATGTTACTGTTGGATTACACATGTTCTTGTGAGACAGCCAGGAAGGTAGCTGTGAGAGTAACCCCTCCCCTCTCAGCCTGAGTTACAGTGAAACAAAGCTTAAACACATACCCTTTCGCCCAGAGTCCAGCAGACTGGAGCATACCAGTTTAGACAGGTCATTTAGGCATGCTATATGATAGCCCAAACCCCCCCCCCCCAGGGGCTACTGATTGGTGGAGAGAGGATACCTGAGACAAATGAGAAGCTAGTATGGGTTTGAAAACTTACTGCATATAAGACAATGTGTGACATCACTGGCTCGCTCAGATCGTTTTGTTCAGGGTGCCGGCTCTGCCTGAGACTGTGCGCACAATAAACAGCATGTGTTTGCATACCGATCTGTCGCTGTGTTTTCATCTGAGGGTTGGAGGGACAGACTTCAAATAGATAATAGATCTCCTGCTACATTTCCTGGTGCATTGGCCAGGAAACCTCCGTCTGTCTCCTCGCACCCCCAGGTGAAGGCATCGTGGTTTGCGCAACCAGGACTCGCCCGATCCGGGACCAACTTCCTCTTCGTCGACGGTCCCCAGCACCACTGGACCCTTTGTTCCGGAGTGATCCCTTGGCGTATCCTGCGCACTCGGTCCTGGACGGCCGACTCCCTGGGTACAGAAATCCGGCTTGATAGACTGGCATCCAAACTCTTCAGGATGGTGAGTACTCACTCTCTTAATTTTCTGAAACGGGTTGAAAAGTCTGGTTTTCTGAAACGCGTTAAAGTCTGGTACGGGATTGGCCACCCCCTACGGACAGTCCGAGTAAGAACCGTAGTCTGAGATATTGGGTTCTGAAACCACCGCCTGTCCTGGTGTCTGGATTCGGGAAACGGGAGTCTGGGAGGGTATATATATCTATCTATATATATATCTATATCTATATCTATATATATATATCTATATCTATATCTATATATATATATATGTGTGTGTGTGTGTGTGTGTCTGTCTGTCTGTGTCCCTGCCTGTTGTCTCCCCTCTGCTGTCTTGTTCTGTGTTATAAACGCGAGTGTTGTATACAAATTAGTAGAATAATTACAGTATGTTGTCTAGTGGATCCAAGAATAGGACTCCGCTGAAATGCATGCTAAGCCATTTTAAAACCGCCTTTGGGGGTGACTATGGAGTTAGGCTCACTGTCCCCAGAGTAGTTGTACTGTGAGAGCGGGAGTGGCCCACCTTAGTGCTTTATTTAATGTATATCCAGTTTCATTACTATGTTTCATGTATAATCAATAGTCAAAGAACCAAATTTTGATCATACCTCTCAGCAGTAAGTAAGGAGCAGTTGAAACTGCTGAGATAGGGGTACTTGAAACTGTTGAGACAGTTTGCATAACTACAGAAATATACTGGGAATGAAACTGGGAGTGAAACTGTTTGCATGGCTACATACTGGGAGATCAGGGAGGAGTTCTTCTTCTAGCAGAGAATGGTGATCCATTAAAGAGGACAAAAAGAACAATTCACCTAGCCTCCAAACAATCCTCTTGTCATCAATTTTAATTGTAGAATTTTGAGCTTCTAAAGCCATGGGGGGTGTCTCCTTTGAGCATCCTCAGATGTCTGACCAGGATCTTGATTGTGTAAGGCTGGGATCAAACAAAGGCTGGTCAAATTACTATTAGCAAAGATGTATGGGGTGGGGAATATCTGTAGGGCAAAGCTCATGTGTAAGAGCTAGCCTGCAAACCATTTGTTACAGCCTATAAAAAAGAGAGAAAAATCCTTATAAGATTATGAAGAAATAAAGACTTTTTAAAACTTTTTTAAGGTCCCTGTTTTTCTCAAGATGTTGTTAAAGCATGTTACTTTTCAGAACTACCCAGGGGGGAGGGTTTAGTGAAATTTCTTATATTCTGATCAGATAGGCTGTTAGATATAAAGCACTTGGAAGCTTTGATATGTCCTGTGTTTAAAAGTGAATACTGTTTTTCTTTCATTGCTGGCTACTCAAGTGCCCCTTGATGCTGAAGTGACTAGACCAAACAAACAAGGCATGAAAATAAGAAAACTGTTTTTGTTTTTCTTTTTTTTTTTTTTACCTTCAAAGTAGAGGTTAAGAGCCCTGACAGGACAATGGGGCATCCTGAGCCAGTTTGCAAATGATTTAAATCCTGAGTAAATAAGAAGGTAATCCTGGTTAACCTTTATCATTAGTATGTTATGCATCTATTCTTTGTCTTTGACTGTATATGCTATCAAGCAAACTTTAAAGTTAAAAGGGGATTTTATATATTGTGGCAAGCACCTCAAAGAGGGCATAACTATTGTTTATATTTTACAGAACCATAAACAGCTATAATTATAGGTTAATTGTTCAGCTACATAGTAATCTGCATTTGCCTGAAAGAATCTGGAGACAAGAGAGACCTATTTGTTCTGCTGTCTGTGTTGAAGATAACATTTCAGATCAGTTTGATACCAGTTTCAGGTATAAGGTTTTAATTTAAATGTGACAAAACATGACTTTGAATTCACCTCTTTGCAGTTTCATGTCATTTGAGAATGCCTGTTTCCTGAACTGTAAGATTCAAGGTAATTACTTTGCCTTGTTAAGCTCTGTGCTGATGACTGATGAACAGGACAGTAACATCACAGTTTTATTTGTTACAATATTGGATTTTAGGATAAATTCACCTGTTTTTCTGTATTTGACTTTTATTTGAATTTTATGTGTTGGTTTCCAGAGAAAAAGTATACTTTGTTTTGAAAGTTTTTATTTCAGTTTCAGGAGTACAGTTCATGAGAAAACAGATATATGTTGCAGCACTGTGAGATATTAATGTTCTGTAGTTTATACACTTGCACTTATGTTACCAAATACACTTGTTGTAGTAGTACATTATGCAGAGGTCCAGTACACACACAGCAATTACAAGATGAGTAAATATTAATAAGTTTGCTGAAATTTTGGAAAGAGGCTGATCTGAAATTGCTTTATTCCCAAGTATATAGAGCACATTTAGTGGAAAGATGGAACTGAGGTCCCAGAAAATATGAGAATAGTTGTAAAGTTAGTTACAAATAAAAACAATAACATTAACTTGAGTTGATTGGACAAAACCAAATCTTGCTTGTTAGCAATGATCCAGGAGAGGTTTGAGAAAAAGAATGAGAGAGAGAAAGAGGGGGGCAGAAGGTGAGTGATGATTTGGGCCATCAGAATTCTGACTGCTCTAAGACTCCTCGAGGACCCACAAGGCCTGAAGAACATGAACCTTGTATATTTATGCCTCTGAAGAGACATGAATAGGAAGGGGAGAGTAGGCCAAGAAGAATCCGAGGACGTATCGCCATGAGGCCCAGCCACAAATGCCTTGCAGGCCAAGAAGAACCTGAAGAAGTATCGCCATGAGGCCCAACCACCAATGCCTTGTATTCTCTTAGGTCTCTAACCTCAAAAGGATCTCTTTTGACACCATAATTAATGAATAGCTTACAGATATCCTTGTGGACACTGCAATTTCAAGATTGGGTTTGATATTATAAAATGTTGCAAAATAATAGTTTTATATTGTAAGGACTTTACCTAGATTGTTTAGATAGTTGTTATTGAAAATGAGCACATATGTCCATTTAGAACTACACCAATACTAAGTTTTTAATAATTGTTTGATATTCTTAGCAGCCTTGCCAAATAAGGATACATTAGTATGGTATAAAAACATGAAAAGGACCTATGTATGTAGTTGGTGGAATGATGCAGGTGATGAAGGAGTGTTGTGAGGGATGAAGTGGGATATTAAGAGGAGGGACTCTGATGGACAGTAAACTGATGAAGGTAATTTAGTGATGTGAAGTGATGTATCTGGCTAATGAATATGTAAACGAAGAAAAAAAAATGAGCACTTTATTCAACTATGCCGTCTCCAGAATCTTCAATTTAGGAAGTCATCTAAGCCCCAACACATACTCAACAATTAGAAATAGACACCTGGAGACAGGCTAGGTGCATCTTCCACCCTGATGAGCTTTGGAAAACCTACACTGGCCATGTGGTACTTCCAGATGCTTTTTTGCCTCCTTTTTGCCTCTGTATGTCCTAGCCAGGCATGCATGGGCAAAGGGGGATAAATTGATGACAAATTCTCACAAAATTGTTATAATTCTAAAACTTGCCAAAATTGCAGAACACGTGCGTGCAGCTTGTCTGATCTGTAAACATGTAAAGATCAGTCAAGGGCATAATGGAATATTTCCTATCAGCAAATGAATCTCCAGTGATAGAGAGACAAGGAGTTAATCAAACTGCGAGACAAAATTGACACCATACGAGATAGTTACTGGTAGACCATTGAAAGTTTATAAAGCAATATTTATAGTATATGATCTTAGTAAATATGGATGAAATTAAGTTTGTCGCATTGCATTGTCTCATTGTGAAATCTAATCTAGAATATTTAGTCTTTTCACTTAACATTGGTGCTGCTTTTCTGAATGAGGCCTGGAGCCATGCCACCAATTGCAATCCAGAGAGTCCAGCAGAAGGATTTGGCCAGAGTCCAGATGGAACAGACCATCCCAAGAACTCAGAAATACACACCACAGAAATGTGTGAAGGAGTCCCTACCTGGATCCGTGTGTCACATTGAAAGAAGGGAAAAAATATTCGCCTATGAGAATGAGAGGTCCAAATTTTGAGAAAAACAGAACTTAAACTTCAGAGAAAGGTGAAGCACACTGCGAGGTCCTGAGGAACTGCTGAGAGGCAGGACCAAATTGCCTGAGAATGGGAAGAGGACTATTGGACTGATAGGGGGCTTTTGGGAATGATTTTATTGTTATCCATTTATTATTATTTTCTTAGAAAGTAACTGAAATCTACAAGCCATTTGGGTTCAGCAATTGCAATACCCCCTTGCGGCCTGCCTCTAGTACTGCTGCCCTCTACTGCCCTAGCGGTTGAGGTCCAACTAAAAAGGGGGGAGTGAGGCAGCCAGGAAGGTAGCTGTGAGGGTAACCCCTCCCCTCTCAGCCTGAGTTACAGTGAAACAAAGCTTAAACACATACCCTTTCGCCCAGAGTCCAGCAGACTGGAGCATACCAGTTTAGACAGGTCATTTAGGCATGCTATATGATAGCCCCCCCCCAGGGGCTACTGATTGGTGGAGAGGGGATACCTGAGACAAATGAGAAGCTAGTATGGGTTTGAAAACTTACTGTTTATAAGACAGTGTGTGACACCACTGAGGCTCTCAGATCGTTTTGTTCATGGTGCCAGCTCTGCCTGAGACTGTGCGCACAATAAACAGCATGTGTTTGCATACCGGTCTGTCTCTGTGTTTTCATCTGAGGGTTGAAGGGACAGACTTTGAATAGATAATAGATCTCCTGCTACACTTATATGTGTTTGCACATGTCACTTCCTGAGTTGCACATGTTCATTTATTTGCCTGGATTGCACATATTTACTGATTTGCACAACTTGCCACATGTTCACTGATTTGCACAAGTTGTCTGGTCTGTTGACCAAGAGGAATAAAACCTTGTTTCAATCCACTCTGTGTGATATGTCCTGTGCCTTCCTGACAGGGCCCCTTCCACCTCAGCCTTCACAGCTAGGAACGCACCTGGTGTGGATGACTTCATCCTGCTTGTCCTAGGAGAAATCAGGGTTACTTACCTGTAACAGGAGTTCTCCGTGGACAGCAGGATAAGTCATCCACACTTTCCCGCCCTCCTCCCCTGCAAGGGACCCTGCTCAGGTCCTGGCCCTATCGCCCCTAGCACCTGGCTCAGCTTGGGACACAGTGGCTGGCTAGGGGCGGGCCTAGGGATAGGGCCAGTTGGAACATGCCCAGAAGGGAAACGCCTTCTGGGCTAGAGAGAGACTACTTCGGTCTTCGGCGCCGTCGGATGACATCACCTGGTTTGGATGACTTATCCTACTGTCCACGGAGAACTCCTGTTACAGGTAAGTAATCCTAATTTCTTTCTACCCCCCCCCCCTTCCCCTTGGGCAGTCACAGAATAGGAAAATAGTTGTGGCTTTGTACTTTGGAAAAAAAGGAATTGGGTACAGGATGGCATTTGTTATCTAGGGAGGTTTAGAAACTTTTAGAGTAAGACTGTATGTGTGATGTTTCCCCAGAGCCAGATTCCTACCTTATCTTTCAAGGGGCCCCCAACCGTGTCTGAGAAGTAACTGCTAAGAGCTCTTCTAAAGGACAACCCCTCCCCCCATCTTATCCCCTTTACAGCCCCTTGTCCTCCCTCCCTTTCCTGGCCATGCTAGTTCCCAGCAATTAACTGATTTCTGACCAGGGAAAGTTTTAAGATATTTTCCAGCCCACTCAAGTTCTACATGTACCCCTGGCTTGAAAAAGGTATAAAAAGGCTTGTATTTCTGAGTAGGGGGTCGCTCCTTACTTAGGTCTTGGATGACCCTGTTTCAACTGTGAAAAATAAACTTTATGCTTTTTTTATGTAAAGGTTTTAACACAGGTACAGAAAAATATCAGTACAATCCGCTCCTGGAGGACTTGCACAATAATTAAACACAAAATCATCAATCGGGACAATTGCCATAACACAGACATATTTTTTGCTTTTTTTTTTTTAAAGAGCCGCATTATAACCAAGATTCCTATCTCAACTACTTCCCTCTCCCCCCTTCCCCTCCATCTGCCTCCCTCCCCCATCTCCCCTTCCCCCTTCCCCCTCTCCCACCCACCTTCCCTTCCCCCTGCTACAAATTCAGTAAGATAAGGGGCATTCCTCCATCTTGGTGGTATTAGGAAGGAGGGGATGGTAAGCCTTCAAGCCAAGGAGTGGTCCTCATTATGTACCTCCAGTTAACTTAGATATGGTGCAGGCGGTGAGCCATATTTTAACACAAAAGACTCCAAGACCTGTTCAAATTTGGGCAGGCGCGTTCTCCCAACTGCTACCCCTGTTCCATTCTGTATAGGTCCCACATCCATTCCAGCCAGCATGATAGTGTCAGAGGTGATACCTGTTTCCAGGCAGTCACCAGTGTCAGCCTAGCTGCGTTCCCAGTATGATGAATCAGCTCTAACGGGGGGAGTCGTCCTTGAGGGACCCTCCTCCCAAAATGAAAAATACCTGGATCCCAGGGGATATTCAAAGCAATCCCAGCAGCAGAGAATATGGGTTATATATGGATTATCAGTATGAATACCCTCCCTACAACTTAGCGCAAAGCCACAAAAAGTCACCCAGCCCAGGCCCTCCCACCAGGTCCATCTCCATTTTCACCCAGTACTTCAAGCTAGCAGGATTCATCCACTCCACCCTTGCACAACATTGCGCCGCCACATAGTACCAATGAAATTAGGGACCCCCATTCCCCCCCTCCTGGATGAGCATATAGTATCCGGCAAGCGATTTGAGAGCGTTTAAATTTCCATGCTTGTCAGGACTCTAAAACCCCATAAGGTAGGGGTATGGGGAGAACCTGAAAAAGATATAGGAACCATTGAACTACCACCATTTTTGTTACAGCAATGCATCCAAACCATGACAGCATCAAGCCCATCCAGGTCTCCAAATCCCTTTTAACATGCTGAAGCAAGGGTCCAAAGTTCGCCTGATACAGTGCAGCCCTATCTACCGTGAGATATACACCCAGATAGCGAAGGCCTTTATCTACCCATCGAAAAAGAAGTGCTTTCAGTTGTGCGCACACCGCTTCCTCGGCACCCACATTTGAGATTTCTGATTTAACGTAATTAATCTTAAACCCTGAAACCTGTGAAACAGCTGCAAATATTTGCATTGCACAGGGAAAGGAGGTTCTAGAATTAGTTAGGGACAGTATAATATCGTCCGCAAAAAGTGCTATCTTGTACTCACGAGAGCCTACCCTTACTCCAGCTACGTCAAGGTGCTCACAAAAGCACTCCATTACTAACTCTTAAATCCATTATTAACGCTAACAACAGTGGGGATAACGGGTACCCCTTTCCAATTCAAAACTCTTCGATTGACCCCCATTGACTTGGATGCTGGCTCAGGGCCCCTGGTAAAGACACTGCATCCACCTCAAAAAATGGGGCCCAAACCTCATTTTATCCAAAACACGCCACAAGAAGCCACACTGACTCTATTAAACTCCATCTCGGCATCGACGCCCACCAAGAGTGCTAGGTGGGAATCATGTGGCGCAGCATGGATCACTTGCAGCATCCGTCGAATATTGTCAACTGCCTGACGGCCGGGCACAAAACCGACCTGGTCAGGATGCACCAGGTTAGGCAGAGCCTGATTTAGCTGAACAGCCAGCACAGAGGCCAATATTTTAAAGTCCGCATTTAACAAGGAAATGGGACGGTAGGAAGCTGCCTCTTGGGTTAGCTTACTCAGCTTAGGTATTAACAACACAACAACTTCACCGTCAGACCCATGCCCAGTGGCATGGATCAAAGCCACAAAAGATCATTCTCCCATCACATCCAAAAAATTGTCAAAGACTCACTCCAACAGGGATACATGCCGCAACCCCTAAAGCATGCTATGATACGACCGATACTTAAAAGCAACAACCTTAGCCCCTCTGAAACAAAATCATACCGTCCCATCTCCAGCCTACCATTCCTTGCAAGAATCGTCGAAAAGACAGTGCAAAGACAACTTCAGGACCATATTGACATGAATGCACCACTGGACATCCATCAGCATGCCTTTAAACCCCAGCATGGTGTGGAAACATTACTCACCTCCTTCTTTGACAATTTCCTAAGAGGCATGGATAACATAAAGAACGGATTCCTACTAGTATTCATTGACTTTCGGCAGCCTTCGACACTGTATCCCATGCCAAACTACTGCAACGCCTGCAGCAGATAGGACTCTGCAGAACACTCTGAAGTGGTTTACCTCTTACTTGGAAAATCGAATACAACAAGTCAAAAGTGCCCAAAAGAAGTCACTGCAGTTCCCCGTCGTGCAAGGAATACCACAAGGATCAGCCCTATCATCAATGCACTTTAATATTTACATTCAACCCATATGCATATTATCCTGCAAGGCCTACCTAAATCTACGCTTAATCCATTACAGCTTGCTATGAATGCAGCAGCTCGATCACTATGCGGAATTACAAGGAGACAACACATAACCCCCATCCTAATGGAGCTTCACTGGCTCCCAATAATTTTTAGATTATCTTATAAAACACTTCTTATGACCTTCAAAGCGTTCCATAATATTTCACCTCCTTCAATCTCTGATCTACTCATTCATACCCAAAACAACAGATCAAGAAGATTTACAACTGAAAATACTCTAGTGATTCCAAATGAATTAGTAAAATGTACTCATACTATCATTAACAGATCATTTTCATCCTTTGCTCCAAGGTGCTGGAATAAGCTTCCATTAAACATCAGATTGATAAAAGATATATCGCAATTTAGAAAAGCTTTAAAAACCCACCTTTTTTTACAACACTTCTCTTACATCAATATTTCCCCTCCTCTCACCCCATTATCTCAACTCAGCAATAATAGTTAAATGATGATGTTAGACCATTCCACCTTATGATATTTCACTGTATATACCTGCTCTGTTAAATGTTATTTATGACATGTCTCTATACCCACTCAAGATCTCTAGTCTGATGTAATTGCTTTTATTTAATTATTCATGTGCTATTTCCCAGTTAATCCTTGTTTTATTCCCGTTACCTGTAACTTGGACAAGTTATCTAAATCTGAGTGTATTTTGCTTAATGTAAACCGCACTGATGTCAAATAGCGCGGTATATAAGAGCTGTTAAATAAATAAATAAATAAAATAAATATGCAACATTATTAAACACCACAAACTCCACTACCACATATATGCTGACGACATCATGGTGTATGCTCCAATCAACCTACTAGCACTAGACACCACAACAATAACCAAATGCATTGAAGAGATGAACACATGGCTCACAGCCAACAACCTAACGGTCAACTACAATAAAACAGAGGCAATGTTCGTCACCAGAAACCCCACCTTCATTCCACCACAAACTATCAGCATCCTAGACAAACTTATAGTAGTCAAAGATGAAGTTAAGTACCTGGGCATCACATTGGACAGAGTTCTAAACCTGAAATCCCTTATCTCCAAAACTGCAAATAAGGCCTATCATCGCTTGAGAACCGTCAGAAAGATCAAGCCAATGCTCCGCCAGGACCACTTCCGCACAGTGTGCCAAGCACTCATCACATCTCTGCTTGACTACTGAAACTCACTATATCAAAGCCTCCCTCAGCAGACCTTACACCCACTCCAAATGGTACAAAACACTGCAGCACGCATCATAACAGACACACCAAGAGATGAGCACATCATCCCCGTCTTACAATAACTACACTGGCTCCCAATGGTAGCAAGAGCAAAATTTAAGACAATCATGATTATCTTTAAAATCATTCACCATCTCTCAGCAGACATACTCCAAGCAATGTTCCCTCTAATTTTCTGTAGGCTGTGTGCAGATAAAATATCAGCTGTGCAGCTTCTGAAGGAAGGTTAAATTTTTGTGCACCACATAACGACACTCAGAGTTATACACTTTAAAATTTGACTACACGTCAGAATACAGTATGTACACCACATTGAGTGCATTAGAAAATATTGTAGAACTTGTGAAAACCGTAAATACACAACAACTTTTAAATTTTAAGACATCTGTGTTGTTTTCTATCAGAATCAGAACCATAATTTTTGTGTGCTCTGTTGTAAAGTATGTGCGCTCACTCGGCGAGGTGTGTGCGCGCGCACAGCTTAGAGGGAACAGTGATTCCAAGACATCATAACAAGAGAAAGCAGCAATAGACCAAGAAGGTCCAATAAAGACAACATGATCAAAACAGATGCAGGATATCACAAGACTAAACAAATAACTTCAAAGAGAGCTCCCAACGAGCCTGAGGGTATTAAATGACATCACAGACTTCCGCAAAGCCCTTAAAACTCTGCTATTTATAGAAACATATGAGCACATAGACAATGGTCCCCACACGAACAGTAATACAACAACCTCCGACAACTAGACACCTCCACCAAATATACACCCACTCAACCTAACTAGACTCACAAGCTCATTATACAATGTTATTAATTACCCTTATGTTAAATGTAACCTTCCAATTGTATTGTCTAAATGTTTCGTTGTTAAGTACCCTCATGTTAAATGTAACCCTCCAATTGTGATGTAATGTAACCACTTTGATTGAAGGATAGGGTGGTATACAAAACTGTCTAAATAAATACATAAATAAATAAATATTACCGCAATGACAGATTCTAGCTGTGTGGAGGGCAGTGACGACCCTCACAACACCTCATTAAAAAGCATTGCCAAAGTGGGCGCCAACTGAGCATTATATTTTTTATAATACTCCGAGGGGAACCTATCACCACCAGGAGCCCTCTCAGCAGTCAATCAATGGATAGCTCCATCCACCTTCTGCACTGTAATTTCTGCCTCTAGCTGTTCCCTATCCAGGTCTGTCAGATGCAGCAAAGAGATGTCGTGAAGATAGCCATCCACTTGGGGAGGGTTGAAGGGCTCCACTTTATACATGTGAACCAAGTATTCTGTGAACACTGTGCTTATCTCCCGGGACTCTACCCGCAAGACCCTCAATGAGTCCCAAATCTCATGCACCACTTGTGAGGTTTGCTGCTTCCGAAGCCTAAAGGCAAGGCAACACCCAACCTTGTTTCCCTGCTCATAAAATGTTTGACGCAATCTGCGTAGCATGTTATCTAAATCTTTTTGCATGTACGCATCCAATTGAGCTTGTTTCTCCTGCCACTGGTGCCAAACACACTTAGAGCCAGTCCGTGCATGTTCTAACTGGAGGCGCCTGGCTGTGAGGCTTCCTCGGGCTGTGGCCTTAGAGGCATCCCAAACCACTGGCATTGGAACTTCTTTTGTGGCATTCAACTCAAAGGACTCTTGTATAAAATGTCCATGGTCCCGCACAGCAGGGGCCCAAAGGAAAAAACTCCTGTCCAACCTCCACGTCCACCTCCTATCCCCACCAAGGTCACAAGGAAGGGCAACCCAGCAGGGAGCATAGTCCAACCACGTTAGAATGCCATGTACTGCCTCCACCCTCCCATCCATCAGGCGCTGATCCAGCAAAAAATAGTTGATACGCGTATGAACCTAATGGACTGGCAAGTAGTAGGTATAACTTTTTTCCCCTCGGTGGATATCCCTCCAGACGTCCCGTAGACCCAAGTCTGTCATAAACGTCTGAAGTGCTCGACTTATTCCACTTCCCTCCTGAGTATTCTTCCCTGTGGAGTCCAAGTGTGGTATCATATGGGCATTGCAATCCCCACCTAAAAGAATAGGCCCTTTTGCAAACTCGACTAACATAGTTTTCAGCTGTGCAAAAAATTGCACCTGGCTCCCATTAGGCGCATATATATTAGCCAAACTGAGAAGACGCCCACCCAGGTGGACATTCATGAAGAGCCAGCACCCCATCTTATCCTTCCTCACTTCCTCTATCCTTATGGGCAAAGCCTGATGGAACAGTTTGGCCAGTTCACATTTCTTCTGGCCCCTCTCATCTGACGCTACCCACACTTCAGAATAGGGCTTATGCCTCAACCAGCCCTGATCGGTGCAGTGAAGGTGTGTCTCTTGCAGGAACACAATCTCACCATTCAAGGTCCTCAACTCTTTAAATAGCAAAGAACATTTTTGAGGCGAGTTGAGGCCTTTTATATTAAAGGAGATAACTTTCAGCATAGTATACTGTCCTTTCCGCCTCTCTCCCTGCCCCCCTGGAATGTCGTGCCCCATGTGCTCTATAAAGGTTTCAGACCCAGCCACAGGCACAACCAGAACCCTCAATGTTTGCCCCCCTCCCAGCTTCCCCTCACAGAAAATCTCCATCCTTTCCTCTCCTCACCCTTCCTCTCTCAAACCCCTTCCCTGATCTCCTTCTCCCCCTTCCACTCCCCTTCCCCTCTCTTTCCCTCCTTCCCCATATGCCCCACCCTCCCATCCCATCATCTCCATTTGCCTGCCCACGTCAGGTCTTAGGAATGATGACCTCAAATCCAGGCAACCCAAGTCCCCCCCTCCATCCCATCCATTCCAGAATTAACCCCTTTACCAGTCACAAACAATATCAACAGTTAACATGGCATCATACAAAAAGAAGGGCGCCAACTGTAAGAAAGCAATATAACTACTCAATACATCAAATCAAGGTATTCACCCATTGGTAGGGATTGTCCACTTGTATCTCCTCTTCTTCAGTGGCCCAAGCCACCAGCCGCGATCTCTCCTGTTGTAAGTTCCACCAGTCTCCCAAACAACATCCAAACAGGAAAGTTCCTTACTTTGAATTATTAAGTATTCTTTCCCACCCGTTTCCATTTCAAATTCTGAGTCCTGGGGGCTGAGACTACCGGTGCTGTGTTACCCTCCACGAGGCCTGCTTGTCTTAGCACTCTCTTCGTCTCAGTATGGTCTTTTGCAGAGATCTTTTTACTCCCCAACATGAAGTTCATTCAGAAAGGAAAGGACCATAAATAGTGAATCCCCTCTTTGTTCAGCACCTCTATAACCGGTTTCATCTCTCGCCGACGCACCAACGCTTTGATTGTATGATAAGGCGGTATAGAAATATCGTTAAATAAATAAATAAAACGTGAAAGTCAAAAGATCTTGGAAGAGGGAAACAGCAGCATCCTGATATTGTTTAGTCGTCGTCTCTCGGCCTCTCCTCAGCAGCAGTTCTGCATCACTGTAGTGTAGAAAACGGGCAATAACATCACGGGGTGATTATTGGGGGGCTTACCCTGCGCCCAGTTCATCCTCTCAATCTCCATATTAGCCCCGCGGGAGAAAAGCTCCTCTGCAGCTAAAGGTTCTTTGGCTAACACTCGCACCACCTCGACCAAGTTCTCTGCCCCACCTGGAACTTCCGGTATGTCTCTGAAACGCACATTGTTTCTGTGGGCCCGGTTTTCTATGTCATCAGTCTTATAAATAAGTTCCATCACCTGAGAGCGTCTGTCTGCTGTGCATTGCAAATCTACCATGGTTTCTGTGTAGTTCTCAATTTTAGTTTCCACCTCTTCTCCACCCAGTGGCCTAATTCCTTAATGTCTCCGAGGAGATCTTTGATCGTAGACGTCACCTCCTCCCGCATAGATTGAAACTCTGCAGTAAGTTCTTCAAAGCCTCTTTGGAGTTCACGCTGTAGGAAAGACTGTGTCGAGGCTGTTTCATTTCCTTGCTCTAGTTCACTTAGCGTGTCTTCTCCAGATTCCTCCAATGCCGGGCTCCATGGGGAACCGCCATGCGTTCCAGACCTGACCATCAGCCGCTGCGAGTCGTGTGGCTTTTCCTTCGCCTCCAGCAGTTTAGTTTTTGAAGCCATTTGCACCCGGTCACTCCTGGCACCCTCTACTCCATTTTAGTGGTGCACCCACTGGTAAATTTGGTAATTTTGGGGGCTTTTTGTCTCCTCAGGGTGGTGGAAAAAGAGACTCAAGCCGCCATTTGCTTCGGTGACATAACTTGCCCACTAAACTTTATGCTTTTGCCCTTCAGATGATTACAGTTGTTTGTTTCCTGAGCTGGAGAACGAGCCTTAGGAAGTCTTAGCCGGCTCTCCCACGACAATCCCTCCTAGGAAGGACTACAGCTCCCAGCGTGCACTGTGGCACTCACATACAGTAATCACTCCTAGGAAGGACTAAAGCTCCCAGAGTGCACTGTGATACTCCCACACAGTATTACCCCCTAGGAAGGACAATGTCTCCTGACATGACATGTCCACACAGATATTTATTTATTTAGATATACTTGTATAACACCTTATCCTACAATCAAAGTGGTTACATCACATCACAATTGAGTTACATTTAACATGTGGGTGCTTTACAACATTTAGCATGAGGGTATTTAACAACTAGGGTTACCAACTTTTTCACCGAGAAAAACCCGACACCTGTGGCTCGCCATGCTCCACCCATTCTCTGCCCCTAGTCCCACCCCTGCCCCGCCCCCAGCCCCACCCACAAAAATTACCGAGGATACATGTAGGCTAACTTCCTTGGTCATATAATAATTAAACTGGGAACCCCAAAATCCAAACATGAAATGTACAACACTGGAGAAATAAAACTATAAAGTAATTTCCTCTTGCACTAAACAAAAACGCAAAGATGTTATCAATACACACTTCCCAGACCAAACATATTCCAGTTAATAAATTAAAAAAAAAAAGTATTTTTCTACCTTCTGTTTGGGCGTTTTATTTTCAGTTGCAATTGCTCCAGTCACTTTCTTCTGGTTTCTTCGTGTCTTCTGCGAGCTATCCATTTGTCCTTTCTTCTCTTTTAGATGTTTTCCATTCTCTCTCTATTTCTGCTTTAACATACTGATTGTTTCCCTTTTGCTCTTTCCCCCAATTCTTTCCTTATTCCTTTATCATCCATTTAAATTTCACCCTTCCATTCTCAAGCCCCTCACTCTCCCAATACCCAGCCCATCATAGACTTTTCTTCCACACAAAATTTTTTTTCCCCTCTCCATTCTCATTCCCCATCTGTTCTAGTCCTCCCCCCAAATCAGTTCGTTCCCTTATAGTTCTAGACCCACCCAGCATCCACTCCCTTCTAATCCCATTCTCCCAGGCCCCACATCAGCCCATTTCCAGTCCTATTCCAGCTCTTCATCAGCCCATTTCCAGTGCTAGCCCTCACATCACAGACCATTTCCAGTCCTAGCCCCCCCCCATCACAGCCCATTTCCAGTCCAAGTCCCCCATCACAGCCTATTTCCAGTCCTAGGCCCCCCCCATCACATCCCATTTGCAGTCCGAGTCCCCCCGCACCATCACAGCCCATTTGCAGTCCTACCCCCCCCCCCACCATCACAGTCCATTTGCAGTCCTAGCCCCCCTAATCACAGCCTATTTCCAGTCCAAGTTCCCCCTCCCTCCACCATAGCCCATTTCCAGTCCAAGTTCCCCCCCCCCCATAGCCTTTTTCCAGTCCAGGTCCCCCTCCCCATCACAACCCATTTCCAGTCCATGTCCCCCCCCCATAGCCCTTTTCCAGTCCAGGTCCCCCTCCCCATCAAAACCCATTTCCAGTCCATGTCCCCCCCCCCCCACATAGCCCTTTTACAGTCCAGGTCCCCCTCCCCATCACAGCCCATTTCTTTCCAGTCCAATGCCCCCCATAGCCCTTTTCCAGTCAAGGTCCGTCCCCCCCCTTCACAACCCATTTCCAGTCCATGTCCCCCTAATCACAGCCTATTTCCAGTCCAAGGTGCCCCTCCCTCCACCATAGCCCATTTCCAGTCCAAGTTCCCCCCTCCCATAGCCCTTTTCCAGTCCAAGTCCCCCCCCCCTCCATAGCCCTTTTCCAGTCCAGGTCCCCCTCCCCATCACAACCCATTTCCAGTCCATGTCCCCCCCCCCAGCCCTTTTCCAGTCCAGGTCCCCCTTCCCATCAAAACCCATTTCCAGTCCATGTCCCCCCCCCCACATAGCCCTTTTACAGTCCAGGTCCCCTCCCATCACAGCCCATTTCTTTCAAGTCAAAGTGCCCCCCCCCCATACCCCTTTTCCTGTCCAGGTCCAGGTCCCCCCCCCCCCCCATCACAACCCATTTCCAGTCAAATTCCCCCTCCTAGCCCTTTTCCAGTCCAGGCCCCCTCCCCCCATCACAGCCCAGGCAGTCCTTGGCCTCCCCCCCTGGCCTCCCCCCAAAACCGCGGCTGTCTGAGGCTTTAGAGAGAGCTGGGGAAGCCCGCGCGAGGCCCCGGCTCCCTCTGAACAGCTGCCAGCGTGAATAGCCTTTTCCTTCACGCTGGCGGCTGTTCCTGTGAAGCCGCGAATGCTGGGAAAGGTTAAAGGGCATTGCCTTTAACCTTTCCCACCAATCGCGGCTTCACAGGAACAGCCGCCAGCGTGAAGGTAAAGGCTCTTCACGCTGGCGGCTGTACAGAGGGAGCCGGGGCCTCGCGCGGGCTTCCCCGGCTCCCTCTGAAGCCCTCCGGGTTGGGAGAAAAGCCGGTTTTTTTGCTCTGGCCGCTCCCGATCTTGCGGCCAGAGCAAAAAACCGGCTTTTCAAGGGCCGGTTTTGCCTCTGCGCCGGCAGCTGGCCTGGCCATGGAAAAACCGGCCAGGCCGGCTGAAAACTGGCCAGTTGGCAACCCTGTTAACAACATTAAGACAACACAATTTGAGGGTTACATTTATCATGATGGTGTTGTGAGTCTAGCTGGGTTGGTTAAGTATTGAGTTTGCAGTGCAGTTTACGTTGCAATCCTGCTCTGGTGGGGGGCTGTTGTGTATCTGGTGGGGACTGTTGTCTATCTGCTTGTACGTTTCTGTGAAGAGCAGGGTTTTAAAGGCCTTGCGGAAGTCTGTGATGTTCCCTTAGACTCCCCATTAGTGATGGAGCTCTTCTTGACGTATTTTGTTTAGTCTTGTGATATCCTGAAGGTGTGATATATCCCCTTGGAAGGACTACAGCTCCAAAAGTGCACCGTGAAACTTCCACACAGTAATACCCCCTTGGAAGGACTACAGCTCCTGAGAGTGCACTGCTATACTCCCACACAGTAATTTATTCATTTATGTATATATTTATCCAGATTTGTATTCCACTTTCTCCTTCAATCAAAGTGGTGGGTTACACACATTGGGTTTACATTGAATAGGGGTGACAATGCAAATGCAATGTGTGCCTTCGAGTCAGTCCTGACTCCTGGCGACCCAGAAGCTCCTGGGTTTTCTTGGCAGTGTCACCGGAAGTAGATATACGTACATAAAATGTTGGACAATATGTACATAAAAGGTTAGAAATAGGTTATTATTATGTTCATGCACAGTTAGTGGGTCCTTTGATTGGCCGTAGTAATCTCTGAATAGGAAGGTCTTAAAAGATTTGCTTAAGTCCTTTAGTAATACCCCTTAGGAAGGACTACAGCACCCAGAGTGCACTGTGATGCTCCCAAACAGAGAATCTCTCCTAGGAAGGACTACAGTTCCTAGAGTGCACTGTGACATTCCCACACAGTAATGCCTCCTAGAAAGGACTACAGCTCCCAGAGTGCACCGTGACACTCCCACAGAGTAATACTCCCTAGCAATGCACTCTAGGAAGGACTACAACTCCCAGTGTGCACTGTGACACTAATACACAGTAATACCCACTAGGAAAGACTATAGCTCCCACACTGTGACACTCCCGCACAGTAATCCCTTCTAAAGAAGGACTACAGCTCCCAGAGTGCACCGTGATACTCCAACACAGTAATAACCCCTAGAAAGGACTACAGCTCTCAGAGTGCACTGCGACACTCCCACACAGTTATACCCCTAGGAAGGACTACAGCTCCCAGAGTGCACTGTGACACTCTCATAGAGAAACTGTAGTTTATTTGTAGGGCTTTGTGGCTGGAACTTGTTCTGTGCATATAATATCTTTGTTTCTATAGATCAGACAGGTGAAATCCTCCAGGGCATTCAGTTGTTAGTAACTCTTCTCTCCTTCCCTGCTTTTATCTGCCCGAATATCTCAGGAAGTGGATCTGTTAGATGACCCAGCATTAGTACAGCCCCTTTCACAGGCTTCCCAGGGCTTGGGGAGGGTACTCCGTCTCCAGCCTCCCTCCCTTTGTTCACACTTCCTCCTAGCCACCAGGAAAGACTCTTCTGTACTGGCACCAGCAAAATTCACACCACCAGCTTTGCAAAGACTGAACCAAAGCGTGTTCCAGAGAAGGGCAGGAGAATGGCCGCATGGTTTTCTGCTCAGCAGGTAGGAGACGGGCAGCAGGGGATGCAGTGCCAAGATCCAGTCTCTGAGACACACACTGTGCATGGGGCCAGCAGAAGGGGAAATGAGGCTGGCAAACAATGCTCCGTCCAGGAAAGAAAGTTCTGCTCTTTATTCCTTGCAAGCCTCTGAGGCTCTTCCTCCTCCCATGATGCTCTCAGTTTCTGTTTCCTGCAATGTCTTTGGATTCTCTTTTCCTCTCTTGCTCTTTCTTTTGCATGGTTTCTTTTAATTCAATTCTCAGAAAATAAGACCCAGATACACATGCACACAGGTGGACATTCAGACCTATACACTTCATTCTCTGCACACATCTAACAAACAGCTAGATCCTGTCTCTTCTTTCTCTGTAACACTGGCAAAATTTGTCCCTTCCTTTCTCCTAGGACAAGCAGGATGCATCAACCACACCTGGTGATGTCATCCGACGGCGCCACTGGTATGGAAGTGCTCTCCTAGAGCTCAGAAAGGAAGCCTTTCTGAGCACATAGTAGTCTCCACCCCCAAGCCCGCCCCTACCTGGCTCAGTTCTCTTTCTTCTGCCCTACCACTCGGACGGAAATTTCAGCTCTCCAACCTTCCATCAACATGGATAAAGACAAAGAAAAAAACACCAAAAGAACCAAAGACAAAAAGGATAAGGACAGCAAACCTGGTTTTAATAAATGCTCACGCTGCGCTAAGAAGATGAATACCACAGATGCACACGATCGGTGCTTACGCTGCCTGGGCAAAGACCACCACATGGAGGACTGTCCCCACTGTGCCCAGATGTCCCCCAGGGCACGCCGATCCTGCAGCCATGCACTGCACGATTACCTTGAGAAGGGCTCTCCCTCGGATCTTCCTGCGGTCCCGCTCTCCAGCAAGGTGAAGAAGCCAGCTGAACCAGGAGCCTCCGACCGCATGGCCAACCCCAACATGGCTTCCGGGCAGAGCTCCTCAGCGGTGATCCGGGATGTGCCCCCCGGGGCCTCCATCCCTGTTCTGCCTGCCTCCTTCGGCAACCCGAGACTTCTGGTGCCTTCCTGCAGCATCCGCCGCCAGCCCCAGCTCCTTCCTCCGAAGTAGTGAGCAGTAAGAAGCATCTTGCCTCCACCGGCGCCGTCCCCTGCACTGCAAGGAAAGAGCCGCCCTCCAAGTCGTCGACTGGCTCAGCCCTCAGGGATCCGCCCTCTCCTCGCGCCATTGGATCACGCCACAGGGAGGCTTCAGATGACGTCGGGGAAACCCATGCAGCCTATGTTTATGTTTATT